>OU015462.1:58863048-58939122 GCA_907164805.1 Brachyptera putata
GATTTATTCTGATTTGATTAATTGGTCGATTGATTGGGCTGAGAGTTTATCGGGCGTTCGTTCAACTGTCTCTCGATGAATTCATCCCACCCTTTCGTTAACGCATGGCCTGTTCCGGTTAGGGAAAGCTTAGTTCTAAGTTATCACTTCATCAGTACTGGATTAATTAGACTTACAATTCAATTACTTGTCGGTTTATTTGAGTGGACTTCTTAGAAATTCAAATTGGTTATATTAAATTGTAAGCGAGAAATAAAAAAATGTTACTGATCATTGAATGAAAACATAATCGTTTCATTTCAGGTGGACCATTATTAAGATAATCAATTGACTTGTGATTCAAGTCAACCTTTTCACTAAAAAATAGCACAACAATCTTATTATGGTAGTAAAACAATTGAATCTTTATTGCTGGTTATGAAACAGATGTTGAAACTTTTTGTTTGTTTCACACCTCATGGGAAGGATGAACAAATGTGAACGTATCGTGTAGCCGTGGTATTGCGATCAATGTAAAAATTCAGTTCAACGACTGGGGAAAATACAAGAAAATTCTGCAGAGTCAGCAATAGACAGAATCGAACCCCGGTCTACTGAATGACACTTCAAAGCTCTAACAAACTGTATGGTACAAGAAATATGAGAAAATACCCGCTCATTCGTACCCCATATAACCTACATCTTGGTGGAGTCGTTGAGCAGTATTGAAGAAAAATATTTCAATAAATCCACTCTCAAAAAAATTCCATTTTCTCATTCGCTATATTGGTAACAACATCTCTCAGATGTAAATATCTTTGAATGCATTTTTATGAATGAAACGGCTGGTCTAAATGTCTATCATCTGTCTGCGTGTGGGCGTATAGAGTACACACATATATATATATATATATATATATATATATATATATATATATATATATATATATATATATATATATATATATATATATATATACAGATATACACGCACTTTTATGCGTATTCACGCACACGATGACGGGTAGCTAGGTCTATAGTGCACTACAACTGACACTAAACTTCTTTAAGAGACTCTCATCGGCCCCTCTTTTCGTTTTCATTCTCCCGCGTGATGACCCAACCACTTGGACTGACAACACCAAAGCCCTCTTTTGTCTCCGGACTGATGCATGCATTGTCGACTCACACGGTTTATATTATACAGGTCACGTGCACGAACCTTCTCTATTATTCATCACAAGTTTTGTTCAGTTTCTGCCCCACTTTAAACGTGCCAATCATGTGGTTTTTTCTTTTTTTTTATTGGGAAATATTTTAGTTTATTGTGGTTTGTTTGATTGATTGGGTATGGAAAATGTTATATTTATAATGTATTTTATTCTGAATGATATACATTACGTTTTACTTTGTTATGTTATGTAGAGTATGTGAACACTATACATTCTGAGATTTATTCTGTTATTGTTGAATTCATTTAATGAATTATTATTATGTTTTTTACAATATTATTCACTCATGATTATTCTGTGCTCATTGGTTTGAGCACAATGAAAAATTGACTAACCGTAGCTCTAATAAATGACGGAAAATTTGAATAATTCAAATAAGTATCACATTTCGTATATTTCCATTGACTTATATATATATACTGGATACTGATCATATATATTGCCTAATATTTGCTTGATTTCACATCAAATAATATTGAGAAAAATCATATTGAAGAATTATTGAAATAGTGTTAAACAAAGTGTTGAATAACTCATTGAAAATCTATTACTAATTAATTGTAATCATGAACCAGTATGAAATCAAACAATCAAACCTCCAATAAATACAAGTGTATCAATTAGTGTTAACTACCATGCCCTTCATTAGAATCAACAGAACATTGACCTTATATAAACTTATCAATAATAATTCTGAAAGCTTACGTAAGATAGTTATTATTATTAAATAAGTAAAACAAATACTCTGCAGTATAAGCGATGTATCATGTACACAGTTACATGTAGGTAAATACATGGATATATATATATATATATATATATATATATATATATATATATATATATATATATATATATATTATCTTGATCAAATAAAATACAAATACCTATATTCAGTTATTTCATGAAATTCTTCCGAACAATATTTATTCGAGGATTACGATTAAATTGCTCTCTCTCTCTCTCTCTCTCTCTCTCTCTCTCTCTCTCTCTCTCTCTCTCTCTCTATCTATCTATCTCTCGCTGTAAGTACCATATATGTAAAACAAATAAAGCAGCAATGAAATGAGGATTTCTCTCTTCAGTTTTCTGTTTTCATTTCGAATTGTAAAAACGTTATCGTTGTTCATGGTAAAAATAAATTGATAAACAATAATAAAAAAGCGATTGAACTCTGTGTGTACTCGCATCACAAATATATGTATACGTGATGTATGGATTGGGAAAATGAGGTGGGTCTTGTCCTTGAATTGAAGCCTAGGCCTGTGACGTCACTGGTGTATTAAGGTGGTTATAGATGGCAGTTTAATAAGCAGAAGACTTGATGAAATAAAATCATAGCATATAGGTCTATTTGTATTATCACAAAAATAACAGAAATTTATTCGTATCCAACTAATAATTAGATAATTAGACGAGCTTTAGCGAGGATTCAATTTGACATACTGAAAAAAATTTGTGTTCGTTTTTATGTTTTTTTTTTTATGTTTTTCTGTCGGTTCTCCACAGGTCAAACGGCTACAGCTATCAACCTCAAACTTCTTTTCAATATGGTTCCTCATCTAACTTAGATCTGTATAGTTCTGTGGCATTATCGGGGGGGAACTTTTTTTTTCATGAATTTTAGAAATTTCAAAAATACCCATTAGAATAACATGACGGAAAAAAAAGAAAATATTTTTATTTTCCAAAAAAATGAAAGTTCGCGTGAAGTTGAATTACTTTTTGATACACATTTCTAAAAAATTTCAGCTTGATCGGGTCAGCCATTTCGAAGAAAAAACATGAAATGTGCTAAAATGGTACCACTCGAAGCAGTTTTTACCCATACTATTACTATTCGCTCGTCTAACAACGCATATATGGCGTTTTCCTAGTTAATAGAGTAATTCGATTCTGTAATGATGTATTTCTAATGATTATGATCACTTGCCCTATTTTTCAAAGATCACAACCACTTCTTTCATAAAAAATCACATCACAAAAAAAAAAAATGATATTCCACTAAATCGACTCCCATGGACTCCTAATGTGGTTTGTACAGAGCAATCTCCTGACCTGTTAACATCCTCAGCCCAGTTTGACAGTTTGTAACACTGATAATGTTGAATTGTGTTTGTGAATGTTGGTAATGATATGTGAAGTTGATGCCACCCGCAGACCACCGACCCTCTCCAAGCCCATTCAGTCGAGTTCTTTATCACCATGGTGACACTTGAAACTGCATCAAAACAGTTTCAAGTTATTGCATTGTTCACTAGACATACTTATATCAACATCGAAACCTCTGTGGTGACAACAGTATTTACCCCCTTCTCCCCTCTCCTCCCCCCTCCCCCCCTCCTACAACACGCTGTGTGGTTAACGTTGGGTGGGTGGCAAGTAGTTCAATCATGTCCACACATATATAGTATATAGGCATACACTACGGAGTGTGATTCTTATGAAGAAATTCACTATAAATGGCCTCAGTTTATGAATAATAATTATAATTCTGTGAAATGTAACAGAAAGTGCTGTAATACTTGAATCAATTACTCAAATATGATTCATAACAGATTACAATAATGCTATATACGTAATGAGTAAAGAGATGACCTATAATAAACCAACTTTATTATGTTAATTCATTTAATTTACACATATCCTGATGATTAGAAATAATCTTCTCCCATTTTTTCTCCAATTTTGATGTTCCACTCAAACAATTCTCTCGATATAGGCCCTACACTTGAAGTAAAAAATTAATTGAATAAATTTGAAAAATAATGACTCTAAAAAAAATCTCCGAATGTGAACAAATTATTGGAAAAAAAAGATACCCGTTCTATGGGAAATGTTCATGCAATTCGGATCAGCCGTTTTGAATATAGTAATTTAATTATTATATTTCTTTATTCATAAAATCTATAGAATGGATATGAATAATAGCAAAACCACAGCCTTCTTTATTGGATAAGACAGTCCCTGCGACAAAAGAATGATCTGAATAAAGAAGGCTGTGAGCAAAACCATGTTGTCGAGAGTCGCGGCTTTCTAGAGCCAAATCAAGATATTTTTATTCCAGTCAAGGTGTGTAGTTTTCAATTATACTTCATAACTATCTCGCTCACCTTTCAACGCATATGCTACGTTGGCCCACAATATCAACGTGCTATATCAGCTAGTAAACTTAAACAATATATTTGAGAATCCTCGCTACTTGAACTCTTCAACCGACTTCATGTTGTCTATGCTCCGGCATATTACGTATTTCCCAATGAAACTCCTCTCAACGCTTACATCATGGATCACACAGAATCCATGTTTGGACCACGGATGAAGGGATGATGGCAGGCATCCCTAGAGACGTGGCGTACTTCATCAAACTCCGCTCCACTCTCTGCTCTGAGCGCTCTGTTACGCTCTACTGAGCGGAAAACAGCCTCGAATATTGTCACTAGTGAAATGTGTGTAGTCGGTAGATCGGTGTCAGGGGTGAGGAAAATACTACGTTGTCGTATGTCTGTAATGAAAGATGAAAAAAATCGAATATGATAATTAGCAGGAATATCTGAATAATGGTTCCGATGGAACAGAAGTAGGCCTATACAAAGAATTTTAAATTACTTTTTTTTTTTTCTAATACGGTAATAACATCGAAACTTGATACAAAATTATTGTTCCCCTATTAAGGCTAAGGATGAGAGTAGGATCGTTTGGACGGGGCACCACAAGGGCGATCTTACCACCCCATTTTATTATTATTTTAAATTAAAGCAATGAACTTTGACACCAGGTCTACGCTGTGTGTTCACTCTGTGACCACACTTTTTCGCCGCAGATATAAAAGTCGTCAGTTGTCGAAAGTCCGGAACACAATATAAACTATATAACAATATACACAATATAAATTACTGTCACAAAAAATAATCTGTAACTAAGACACGGAAATTCTTCATGATTTTGTCTCCATAGATTAATAAACGTGAGCGTGAAGAAGGTAATATACATCCAATTATGAAGCGAATGATCGAAACGCTATAATTATATTTTCCGTATTCTCATATGAACTAGGAAAACGTAGTTCCGTATATAACGTTTTGTTAAGATGAGCGAGATTTGATTCGAAATATACTGGAAAGCTATAAATACACACACCTTGATTAAAAATGCCTTCCTGATTTACCTGTTGATAATTTCAATCGTTTTACAATAATTGACTTCACTTGTTGATCATGTTTAGTCAAATGTTAACACTCTAATGGTCAAGGTACGAAAATAGCTATGCGTAACTAACGCTAATTACAATTTGATCATCCAACGATCGCTTAATCCACTAACAATCAATCGGTGAAACCGGACCTGAGTGGGTCTTCTCTCTCCAAATCAAAAAACTTATTCGAATTATTTCGAAAATATCAATGGTGAGTGTGCTCCAATCAAGTTTATATTTTCGTATATTATTTCCTTTCTTCACCCCTGAACTGCGTGGGATAGGGATACTCCCCGATAAAGGTCGTGGACTATATGTCTCTGGACCGACCCCCCCCCCCCCCCCCCCCCCCCCCCCCGGGGGCCTGTGGGTTCAAATTAACTCATCAAATAATAAGGAGGAGCCAGGTTGAAACAAAACAACCAATCAGAGAAAGTATAGTAAAATAATTATTAAATCATCATAGGCCTATAGTTGTGAAATATGTTAATTATATATAATTATTCCATGAATATGTATGATTATCGTGCAGGACCCCTATTCTGAGATAAAATGAAAGTGAGTGAGAAAATGATTATCTCACATGAAATGGCCAATTATTATTCCTGAATCAATTTTTCTCCCTTTTTTTCTCATATCTCAATTTGTATTTAACTTCCTATTTTGATGGATCTGATGGTTTCTCACAATCTTCATCGTATTTCATTAACAAGAATACTAAATCTGATGAGAAGTGGGATGAGAAAATTAATGTTCTCCCTTTATTCTCTCACATCTGATTTATCTCAGGAATAAGGCTCCAGTCCTGAATGGTGTAAAAGTTTTTTCAATTTGAAATAATTATTGCAATTGGGTGGAAAGTTCGTCATTGTGGTGCCCTATCCGAACGATCCTACTTTCATCCATACCCTTCATTGGGGAAAAAATATTTTGTATCAAGATGTAATGAAACAAATTAAAAATAAAATAATGAAGTGGATCCAAATTTATCATTTTTGATATCAAAGAATTGTGTTTGATATATCAGTTATATCAGTTCAATCTGATATCAGTTATATATACAGAGATGATATTTAAAACGTTCATTTCAATAAAATTGTCACCCTTTCATCATTCGCCTTCATTTCTCTCACTGATTTCCAATTCCCAGCAACCCTTGGGCGCCTAGCCACATCGCACAATGCACGTTGTTTACTCGCTGGAGCTGGTATTTACATGTACCAGAGACCATGTGGGGGTCTCTCGGGGGCCCAGATGGCAAATTGAGTGTGAGCGATTGATCCCCCCCCCTCATATCCCTTATTATTCCATCCCCCCCCCCCCCCCCCCCTCCCCCGCTCGACCGAATTGACCCGATCTACATCATGATGTATTATTATTGTTGTACCCCTTTACCTTCAGGGCGGTTGCACTGATTAAATATATCTCCAATACAATTGCCTTGTGACTAGAGGAGAGAAATAGTGCAAACATCATTATATTTTCGAATTTGTTTCGAGTTGGATAATTATTATCAATAATTAAAAAAAAAAAAATGTCATTTTAATATTGTTGGTGTTGTTTTCTATATGTACATTCTGAAAATGTACAATGATAATTTAAAAAGGAGTCAACATTTATGTCTGAAATAGGGGAAAGATTACAGGGAATGTTGAATGGCCATTGTATTGAATATAATTCCGTGAAATACAAAATAATATTTATGTCAGCTTTATTTATACGCTCTAAAAAAAAAAAAATCCAAATTTTCATTGTGCTCCCGCAATAAAACAAATCGATTCTATGCAAATCACTATATCTGCTGTTTTTATGTTTTGCTTCATTTTGAAGCAATTTTCAATTTTATTCTCATTCTGAAGGATCAAGATGAAATCAAGATCAGTAATAGTAATAGTTCATTACATCGGAGAAATTATCAATTTTATCCATAATTCCTGGGTTCATTTACCCAAATAAAAGTTCCTATACTCATTCTCAATCCAACTAAATCCTGCTAACAAAATCTGGACCTATAATCTCTATGTTCACAGCTGTACATGTATGAGTGTAGTGACAAGTAAAATTGCATGTGTCATCTCATCCCGAACTTTGATGCAGTTCTCTCTCTCTCCTCCCTCTTTCTCTCTCTCTCTCTCTCACTTCACTACGATAACATGCACGGCGACGAAGAATAACACTTGATATGAGAAACACTCTCGAAGTATCTCATCTCTGTACTTGCCATGTGCTATTGTCTAACACGTCGGGTCCACATGTAGACACATTGATTGCTTTCACTGCACGTCTAGTCGTGTGGAACATTCTGGAAATCAGACGGGATTCAGATACGTTGTATTGGAGTTGGAAACTTCATATCACTACATTGCAAAATCAGCCATTTGTTATTAGACGAGCTTTAGCGAGGATTCAATTTGACATACTGAAAAAAATTGGTGTTCGTTTATTTTTTTTTTTTTTTTTTTTTTTTATCGGTTCTCCACAGGTCAAACGGCTACAGCTATCAACTTCAAACTTTTTTTTTATATGGTTCCTCATCTAACTTAGATCTGTATAGTTTTGTGGCATTATCGGGGGTAACTTTTTTTTTTTATGAATTTTAGAAATTTCAAAAATACCCATTAGAATAACATGGCGGAAAAAAAGAAAATATCTTCATTTTCCCAAAAAATGAAATTTTGCCTGAAGTTGAATTACATTTTGATACACATTTCTAAATTTTTTCAGCTTGATCAGATCAGCCATTTTGAAGAAAAAAAATAAAATGTGCTAAATTGGTACCACTCGAAGCAGTTCTTAACCATTACTACCCATACTATTACTATCCGCTCGTCTAACAACGCATATGGCGTTTTCCTAGTTATTATATTTTGATGTATACTCATGATTATATTCATGATACATACTTTCCTGAAATTCGAACTATAAGTTGAATTCGATAATTGTCTACTCTGTTAACTTGAAGTATGTATGGTAGTTATGCATGCAAGATATTGAAATTGTTGTATCACACATATTACGCATTATGTCAGACTTGCTTGTATATAACTATATTGCCTTCATGTTAACGAAACATAAATTCAATTGAAATTTGCTCACTAATTCGATTTAAAATCCAGTTCTTTGAAATACATAGCTAGTGCAAAAATTCACCTATATAAATTCTCATAATGAGAAAATGGAAAATTAAGAGTCTTTCAAGTTTTTGGTGGAAGGGCCGTATTTTCCAAACCTTGTTCCTTTACTTATAGTATTTTTCTGATAGTATTAAAATAGTAGGCGACAGTCTACATGGTACATCCAGAATATCAACGCAGATTTCATATACAATAATTTCTTCAATTTTATCACATTTCCTTGGGAAAGTATTAATATGAATCAGGCCTATTGGACAATAATTCCATCACGTAGGTCTCCAGCTAGTATGTTAGACTTATGAGAAAATTTGAACTCTTCTACTTCTCGATACACTTTTGATCATTTTCCTTTCATTACATTCGATTGTATCCTATATATCTCATGATGCATCGATCTAATCAATAAAGATTGACCTATTCTAGAGATATTTCCATATAATTATCATCTGTTTTCAATAATTGAACCAAACGAAGTGTGTTATAATATGTTCCATGTATAGTGTGATCATGATGCTCGTAGCTTGTTCCACCCTCTATACGGTTAGTCGACAGTTGGCGCATGCGCTGTGCGTTGGATGAAGTGATTGGTGGAGGCGCCGGGTCTCCATAGTAATGTAATATACCTTGCTGGTTTTATAGGGTGCGCACACACGCTTAGCGTTATGTGTTCAAACAAAAACATTGGACGATAACGAAAATCGTTGGTGAACACTTTTTCATTTATGTTAAGCGTAACTTTCGATATATAGATACGTCTTGATAATATTTGATAGCTTATTGTTGTCTCTTTATATATCGTAAAATATTCACGTTTTGGCCATTGGATTGACTTGACAGCTTTCAAAATTGGATAGGGGATTCCAAACCTGAAGATTTTTTTTTTCAACTTTCTGGTAGAAGTATTTATCTATAGATATTTTGTTCGGTTATTCGTTTTTCAAGGACTAATATTTGCTTACATTTTCAAACTCATTAATTCAAAATACCGATTCGGAAACTTGGAAACTTTGGTATTGCGACTGTCTAAAGAGGGCTGTGGTATTGCAACTGTCTAAAGAGGGCTGTGGTATTGCGAATGTCTAAAGAGGGCTCTGGTATTGCGACTGTCTAAAGAGGGCTCTGGTATTGCGAATGTCTAAAGAGGGCTCTGGTATTGCGACTGTCTAAAGAGGGCTCTGGTATTGCGACTGTCTAAAGAGGGCTTTGGTATTGCGACTGTCTAAAGAGGGCTTTGATTTTACGATTGTCTAAAGAGTGTTTTGGTATTGCGACTGGCTAAAGAGGGCTTTGGTATTGCGACTGTCTAAAGAGGGCTTTGGTATTGCGACTGTCTAAAGAGGGCTTTGGTTTTACGATTGTCTAAAGAGGGCTGTGGAGTATTGAAATGAGCAAACCACCCCCGGAAATGCATGGGACACGTGACTGGATCAGTTCACACTCGACAAACAATACTAATGACCTAGTTCATATTGCACAAACTTTAGCAGCTAATAAATAATCATTGTGTCGTCAACAAACGGAATGAAATAATCGAGGGTCTGTTCTGATGCGCGCGCAGATGAGATGCATGTGTCACGAGATTAAAATTATTCTCAGCCATTGTGAAAAACGGTGGAATCATAATTGGTTGAGAACATTTCATAATACAATGCGTTATTCTATTTGATACACCCAGTCAATACAGGTGGAATAATAGTTTTAATCATTATTATCACTATTATTACTTCAGTTTCATTTCGTTTTAATATCATTTCATCATTTAGTTCATTTAATCATTTTTTATTTTATTTTCTCCATGTATTTTATATTGATTGTTATCCTGTTCACTTTTGGAGTCAGGGATCAATAAAGGTTTATTTCATATATATATATATATATATATATATATATAGTAATGTCTATATATAATAAATAATAATAATGTATAATAATAAATGAAATATTTGGTTCAGATATAATGAAACTTATCAGATATAAACTTACCAGTATTGATATTCAACCAGGAATAATAATTCAAAATGACTTGTAAATACTATGCGCAGGGACGAGATATAGTATTGTTTCAGATATCAAGCTACAGGTTCCAATTATTTGATTATTTCAGAGATTGATCAGCCTATAAATAGAGTGTCCCGAACCTGATTACCAATAAATTGGACATTCACAATGAAAATTTCAAGGGGTTGAATATTTTTAAATAATCAAAATTTGATAACGATGGATTATTTCCAATTGAATCCATCAACATTTTGAAATTTCACAATTTTCAAATGAAACCGACACATTTTTAAGTAAGATTCCGGGTTTTTTGAATCAAGAATATCAATTTGAACATCAATATATTTTATCTTTTGTAGCCATATACAAGCAGCCAGACTATCATAATCTATCACGTAACGCAAATCAGTCGATGACTTTATAGTTTCAGATCAATAAATCTTTCTTTTGATATCGATAAATACCGATTCAACACACTTCAGAAGTATTAGACGTTATCTTGTTCAAGATGCGTACCTTTTTTACAAGCTCTTATCGTTCGTTTACCTATATTTTATGTTCCAAGCAATATTTAGCAGGAGAGAAAAAGTAGGCTACGTCCCATTTCAGTGAAATCCCGTTTCATCGACTGTCTCAGTTCATCGAAATCCCGATTCATCGAAATCCCGATTCATCGACTGTCTCGTTTCATCGGAATCCCGATTCGTCGAAATCCCGTTTCAGTGAGATCCCATTTCATCGACTTTTAGCCAACGACGTAGGTGTTCGTTTCATCGACTGTCTCGTTTCATCGAAATCCCGTTTCATCGAAATCCCGATTCAGTGAAATCCCGATTCATCGAAATCCCAGTTCATCGACTCATTTTACAGTATTTTCAGCAAAGTCGATGAAAAGGGATTTCACTGAAATGAGATGGTGCCGAAAAAGTAGCACGACACATTTTCTTCTTTAAGCTGTCTAAATCATGTCATTCGAATATATTCATACACACAAAAGCAACCCTTGAGATATGTGATCTTATAAATCCTTTTCAGTAATATAATTGAGGTTTAAATGATGAAATCCTATTTCCTAAACCGCTTATGGACTGAACGACGTATCAAAATGTAGAATCACTATTCCCCATGTGGTTTTGTGGTGAATCTTTTCACAATTATATTTTTTAGTTGGTACTATTGGAAGCCACACCACTCAAATACGTAATCTGGAAGCGAATAGATGTTCGTGATTGGTTGTTTTCTGAAGGTCACCATAGTCACAGAGCTACGTATAATCACCCAAACATGACATCTAACTTGCAGTTTCTACTACACACTATTTTACTGACATATATTCAATGTAATGCGCTTCCCAATATAATATACGAAATGGTCAACCATATTTTTCCTGTAATATAGAGAAAATGGTGAGCTAAAAAATGTGTGCCTAAATCAAAAATGCATTTCGATTTCGATATTTCAAGGAATTGAGATTCAGTAATACCACACACACATGTAAGTGAGTAACACCTTTGTGAAATATTATCGTTCTTTATTTCAGAAAATTGGTCAAGTACATTGAAAATAATTCGTGTTCATTCTAAGAGCCCATATTACCAATAATGAAAATGTGTTAATTAGGCTAATTAATCAATTACAGTACAAAAGTAACATTGGTAACCAAGGGTAATAACAAGCTAATCCACCAATTATCGCTTAATCAACAAATTTATTATTCGTAATACCGGGCCTAAGAGCATTATATTAATATTTTTCCAATATCATTATTCAGTTTTAACATATGATCAGAGAATCGAGCAATAATTAGGATATTAACTTTCTATCACCCTTGATTACGTAAGTTACTTCCGTACTTCAACTGATAATTTTTAATTACTCCAGTACTTGATTGAAAGTTGGTAATTGAAATTGTCATCGATAAAAAGTATTCCAGTTATTCGAAATGAAATGAATGTGAATTTTAAAATAATCAGCTTCTATTGATAAACTGAATTACAACTGAAAAACAACTGACCAAGTTCCCCACACTATTATAGATGTAATGTATCAGATTGTGTATCTATGAATGTAGATACGTGATGATATAGATCAAATCTCACCTGAAAGTTTCTCTCTACCTCAGGATATCGACCAAGCTGTGGTCGACTGATGTGTAGGCCTATACTCGATCACGCGCTAAGGATGCACAACATTCGAATCAGCTCATCCAGTGGGCATTCTCTCTCTCTCTCTCTCTCTCTGTCTCTCTTTCTCTCTGTCTCTGTCTCTGTCTCTTGTCTTTCTCTCTCTCTCTCTCTCTTGAAGAGAACTATTCTATTTAGTATAGGAGAGGAAGAAAATACAAAGAATGATAGTTCAAAGCAGACGAAAGGATTTGACAATGATATTGAGATGCAACGAAAAACAAATGAAACGAATGAAAATGATATTAGAATGAACGATGTGAAAACAAAAACATGAAGATGAAAAAAAAAAGATGTGAAAATGAAGATGAAAACAAAGTGGAAATGATAATGCATTATAATGCAATTCATCTGAAAATGAGGAGCTCCCTTTGATTTCTATCTGTTATGAACGCAATTGTATTGAATCTAAATGAAAATAAGTTCACCTTGAAAAATATTTAGGTAAGCACTATCGAATGAACTCATTTTATATTATCCTCATCTCATGAACTAACTAAATATGTATAGTTCCGTTGCTCCATTGAGAAAAAATTTAAAAATATATATATTATTCGATCAAATTAAACTTTTGAAAACTGATTCTTCAGCTACCTCACAAGTTCCTCATATTCCATAATCAGTCAGTCCTGAACATCGTCCATAAAGTGCGTCGAATGTTTGCCACCCCTGGAGTCGAGCATCATGCGTCAGTGAGGGACGGGGGTCTGTTCATTTTCTTGAATGAGTGCAAAAAGGGGGCTCCTGATCCCATAAGTAAACATGGGACTTAGCGTTACGGGCGGGACTCGCTATGCGCCGCACACATCTCTACCCGTAACGTGCAATAGGTGGGGAACTTCACAATGCAGCAAGTTTTTGTGCTGAGCATGGCAAGGGGGTGGTGGTGGTGGGAGGGGGGGGTGAATTATTGCTGCGATAAAGTGGATTGCGTGTCAAAATTTTGTTGGATTGTGAATTATATAAGGTAGATATATTTTCAAATGTTCTTATATTTTAAATTTTCTATTTTAGACTGGTATTTTATACATGTTTGCCGTCAAAACAAAATAACATCGAATGAAAAATAGTAAGTGAAGAAAACGAAAAACCACAATAATAATAAATCACCAGTTTGATTGATAAAAAAATGTTTGGTTGTAAAAAATGAGAGAATATCGAACAATAATAAAAAAGTATTATTGTAAACAGAATATGAAATGAAAAAATATACAAAAGACAAATAATCAAGCCATAAATGAGAGTTAAATGGTTTAGATGGTGATAACTTTCCATAAGCTAAAATCCTTTTGAATTTATTAAAATACTGCTCATATACGTAATCAATTGCTTATGAGATATACATCTTATCAATAACTATTATAGTGAATGATTACCTACAACATATATTTGATACATAAATGTGAACAAATTCTTCCGAATGTCTCTTAAACTTCCACAGTTACTATGAGTTCATTCTTTTGAGAAATATACTGTGTTATGATAAAGGGCTATAGAGATTTGAACCCAATTAACTATATATAAAACCAATTATAAAATATTCAATTTATATGCATACATTTATCTATATCAACGTACGGAAAGCTTGTTGCTTTCTTGATCACATATATGGAAAACAATCAAATATTTCATAGTTGAATCTATAATCCATGGGTTTGAATATTTATATATCATAACACATATTTCTCAAAAGAATGAACTTATATATTATATATATATATATATATATATATATATATATATATATATATATATAGTGTGTGTGTGTGTGTGTATATATATATATATATATATATATATATATATATATATATATATATATATATATATATATATATATACATTCATATATCCAGGCTCATATACACATTCATATAATGTTTTTGGGTATGGTTTATGCCCTACAACTATAGGAAGTCCGCTCTTTCACCGCGAACATCTAGTGGTTCCATGTCTTGTGTTCATTGCCACACAAAAGACATCCCAGTTTCACGTTCAACATACATTTTACCTCAATTCATACATTCACTAAATATTTTCCCAACACAATCTCACCAAACGAATAGCCAACGTAACCGTTTCTTTCATTCTAATAAAGAACGACGGTCAACTTCAGGGGTCAGAATACGCTAGAAAAGCAGTAACAAAAGCGGAGGATGTTACACAGAATACTGTATCTATTGCAGGTGCATGGATAATGCATTTACAATGCACAATGTCTTCTACGCGATTGCACCTTTCGGTCAACTATTGAAGAAGAGTGGTCGCTATTGAGTTTGTGTTCAAGTATATTTGTCGATAGGCTGTGGATGTTTACTTTTTATGCACGCTTGTCAAAGCCACCCAGTTTGATGGCATGTCACATATGTATAGCAATGAGATGCCATGCATGGGATGATTACCGTTAATGCTGGTTTGATCCAGTGTACTCGGGGGATGAAAAATGTAGACTAGGATTGTTGAAGCATGGAATATAATTTATCTCTATTAACGAATAGCCCTCATTTATAAGGACCTAAATTATATAATTACTTGCCTATATTCTTAGAACAATTATCAGGACCAGATTGCAAATGTAAATTGAAAGAGTTTTTGATATACAAATGTTATACACGAAAAATGCTTATTTAATGAACACCAATTCCAATTTAGAAACCATTATTCAGAATTGAGTATTCACTACGAAATATTTCGAATTTGTTTATAAGGATCCTCTATTTGAATCTATATTTAATTCTCCTCAATCACTCGAGCTTTTGTCAAGTTGTAATATAGGTCCGTTAGAAAGAATATCAGTTACTATCTTTTATTCAACCATTTTTCTTTCTTTATTAATTTATATTTCTGACCTTCGACTTTTCAGAGTAAAATTATCACGCTCTATTTACCGTTGGACGTTCTATTGATTCAATATTTGAAGTTATACAAATATTTCCCAACACTTATACGTAAACTTGACATTTTCATATCATTTCTTTATTCTACGCTGGGAATTCACTGATATCTATTTCTATTTATTTATAACTTATATTGGGCTTAATCAACGAAGCAACAGTATTAATAAGGAAGGTCGAATGGCGTGGGTGAATGATGTATCAATGAGAGGGTAGTTTGAGACATGGGGATGCTTTAGACAGTGAAAAGTTGGAAAGGTCCAGTATCACTTCATGATTGAGGAAAACCACAACAAACTTGTGAAGTAGTAATCATGAAATATCCAGACTTCTGAATGACGGTTCAACGTGCTAGCAACTGATTCGCAGATCTCATTGATACATCTTCTATATTTTGTGACGATTATTTGTTATTATTGGATGTGCGAAGCGAAGACTCAATTTCACCGTACTCGAAAAAAAAAGAGATGTTATTTTATTTCATTTTTGTTCGCGCTCCACAGGTCAAACTAAAGTACAGATTCAGTCGAAACTTGTCAAACACAATAGTGTCTTCATCTAATCAGACACTGTTGAGTTTTAAGGGTGATAGATGCACCAATACTGAGTAAACCCATTCAGAAGTTTTTGAAAACTTCATATTCATATTTGCACAAATACGTATCATGGAAATGATGAACTATTCTACAGTTTCACATGAATCGGATCATCTATTTCAATTATTATTATTATTATTTTTTTTTTTTATACTTACATCAAAGCAAGTCAAGCCACAGTTATAGCCAATTAAATTGTAGAACGTTTAAAATGAGTGATGAATGAAACAAGAAGGCAGTGACATGATAGTTAAAAACTCAACATGCGTATATAAGCTTTCCATCACATTTCATGTGAATATGCCTATATAGCTCATCCAATAAAGCATGTTTTGAGTTTTCCTAATTAGAAGAAATTTATCCTCCTGCCACGTTTACACCAACGGTCTCTTTTTCGCTAACAGCGAGTATTCAAGGTCTACCACAACACAAAACCCAAATCTAACCCAATTCTAATCCCAGATGATTCTTACAAAATTGGATTAAACAGAAGAATGAGGGATTACAAATTTGGTTAGAATCCCCCCCAACGCGGTTTCTCTTTCCAAGCAAAGAACATTAGAAATAAAAACATACAATTTCAAGTTCCAAGCTAAATATAACATGAAGTTCTTTGGACAACTAAAGTTGGATTAAGTTTGTTATATAAGTAGCCTATAGCTATGATGGATGATCCGTTAAGGATAATCGTATGTAAAAGTATATACTCTCTCTCTCTCTCTCTCTCCCCCCTTCTCTCTCTCTCTCTCTCTCTCTCTCTCTCTCTCTCTCTCTCTCTCTCTCTCTCTCTCTCTCTCTCCCTCTCTCTCTCTCTCTCTCTCTCTCTCTCTCTCTCTCTCTCTTCCCCCCCCCCCCCCTCTCTCTCTCTCTCTCTCTCTCCTCTCTCTCTCTCTCCCTCTCCCTCTCTCTCTCTCTCTCGTTCTCTCTCTCTCTCTCTCTCTCTCTCTCTTCTCTTTCTCTTTTCTCTCTCTCTCTCTCCTCTCTCTCTCTCTCTCTCTCTCTCTCTCTCTCTCTCTCTCTCTCTCTCTCTCTCTCTCTCTCTCTCTCTCGTTCTCTCTGTGTGTGCTAGATTATATTATTCCAAAGGTTAGGCAGGAAGCGCGAGATTACGAGGAAAAAGCTCGACTGACAGTATATGGAGAGAAAATGCGGCCGATGTGTTTGCTTAGTTGGCCATTACTGATCGATACGGGCATTTGGTATTGATCGTTTCGACATGGCAGAGAGATTACAAACCCACTCGCAGCCGTATACTCTCTTTAGTATAGGCTGTGGAGAGTTTTGAAAAACTGTGCCGACTGGAAAGAGTGCCATGATTTTATATTTATAAAATCATCTTATTTGTTGTTGTAAATTATCTTCATTCAACATATTTACATATTGTTCATAAAACAGGTGGTAATGGTTACTATACCTAATGGAATTACAATCAAACATACTCGATATAATTATACTTCATTTTGTTCTTAGCTCTCTTCTTAAATCACCAATCTTCGTTATGTTCTTGATATCTTCTTCCAATTCATTCATTTCATTCCAAAACAACAAATATTAGGTTCTTTCACAAGTATGAAACAATCAAGCATTAGTTTTAATTTTAGTTAGAGAGCTAGTTCATGTTTTAGTTTTCAGCTTTTTTTGGCATAAAATTATTGAATTAGGCCTATATATGTTTATATCAGTTGGAGCAAATTAGAATTATCAAAATTTGTTACTTTCAACTTTTCTTCGATTGATGCACTGTCACTCCTTTTCACACTTTCAATGTCTAGCTCAAGTTGGATACCTAATCGTGTTATTTCAACAATTCCCCAGCACAAGATTTTTCTGATTGTGGAATGCACACTTTTATAACTCCCAATACCTGTATCATATAGGTAAAGAACTAGTGAAAAATAAATGATAAAACAAATAAATGAATAAAAGTGATTTCAAAATTTCAAAACCTTCTAAGTGAAGTCCAATGAGTGAAGGCATCAGAATGTATAATCATCTTCCCAAAAGCCTCTAGCTAGCCGGAGGAGAGATCAGTTCCAAATTAAATTTTGAAAAACTGATTGAATAAATATTTTTACTTCATTTTCACTCAATATTAGTATTATGTTCTGAACTCACGAAAAGTATTTTTGGTGAAGTCAAAAAAATATCCATGTTGTTATTGTTTTTCATTAAATGAGTACGGTTCTCATGTTTTTCTGCGATTCTTTTGGAGTATGCCACAGAAAGATTTACAGTTTGTTTTTCATAATCAAATCTGAAAGTATAATGTACATGTCATACATGTCGTACAAGTTTATAGATGTAAATACAGTCAAACATCAGTGTCGGGTATCAGTGTTCCTAACAGCTTCTAATAATTGTATTAAGCATCAATATAGCCAACAATATAGCCATTGCCAACAAAATACAACTAGCTGTAGACTTCTTGTGGACAATAGGTATAAATGTGCTAATTTTCGGTAAAATATATGATTATAATTCTCCGGCAAATATTTCAATGAACATTTCTCATCTCATATCTATTCTATCTACTATATCATATCTCTCTGAATAAAGTGATCTACAGGTTCTGTGTTATACGAACCATGTGTGTCGTATAACACTTTCTATAATTCTGTATACATTGTAAACGAAGTCGAATATATCACTGCTTGTACATCGAACAGTGCATCTGATGCTTAAAGCAGTATCTATATAACATATTTCAAATAGTTGAGTGTTTGATTTTATTATCATTCATTTGAATTCCATTGTTGTAATAATTCTTCACAAAAAGCTGGGTATATTCAAGTCTATAGCTTATAGACACTATAAATCACAGACATAATAAGAATGCATGTTATATATTTTCGATATTCAGGAAAATGGTAAAATTTGTATCTATTTTATTTTTGTTCCCAAAATATATACAAAAACAATGTACTTGATACTCTCCGGGAGAGAACATAGATACACTCATAGACAATTGGTATATCCAGGATTATAGATATAGATATATTATATAGGTAGACATATATAATTATAATACCAGGGTACTACTTGATCCATGTTCCAGGTCATATGGATATAATTTCCTCTTAAATCCCACCCCAATAATCTGTGAAACTACGGATAATTTTAGATATCTTTCGAAAAGTATTCAATTCATAACCACATACATAAACACACTACAATCGTTGTCATCATCAAATTAATCAATCATTGAAACATAATCAATCAATACATTAAACCGCTTAATACTCCCAATAAAAGCCCAAATGCAGCTGCAACGAATATTTACACTAACACAATCCTCACCTAAAACACAAACATAAACACAAACAAATCAAATCACGACTCAATCGCAAATCCCGAACACACGATTGATTAATTGTAATTCTCAGCACCCAAAGCGCTGCAATCACATCAAATCACACACACACACACACACATGGGCCAAGCAAAATGGAGGTGTTGAATGGCATGTTGATTTTATTCTAAACAGTATATATATATATATATATATATATATATATATATATATATATATATATATATATATATATACACGTGTGTGTTTGTTTGTGTATTGACATTTCGGGGCCTAAACCGATGTCGGATCACCAATCACAATTAGTAGATGTATCAATTAATAGGACACACAGATAGCTGTTTGGCCGACTGAGCCGGCGGGTTGCCGCGGTCGCAGGGGAACTAATGTCAACTCGACATGGACATTAATTAGGCTATAGTAGCTTGTTACATTACATTTCGAGACAATTAGGCTGGACGATGCTTGGTACTCGCAATGCTCACTGTGGTGTGTGTACGACTGGTTAGTATCTAACAGGGGTAGAACAACATTGGGGAAATGATTTTTATGGGTGGGAATTGGAATGTAAATAAATTTAGCGATTTTTATAGGTGGGAATTGGAATGTAAATAAATTTAGCGTGTGAAATCTGCTTGTTTGAGAATAATTATTTAAAATAATTATTGTTTTTATTGAAAATGTATATTGTTTATTATTCTTTTTGGGAATGTAGATATTACACGATTGTATGGGAAAATATGATTATTTTTATTTGATAAGAATATATTGAGTGCTCATATGTGACAAGTACATTGAATAGTGACTAGAATAAAGTTGGCAAAATGGTCTCACACTCAGTATTAATTGATGAGTAATAGACTTCACGGTTTAATTCAAGTTCGAATCTTTCATAATTTGACTTTTTACATGGATTGGTATATTATGCAGGAATATTATACGGGAATAGAGCGTGCCTCATCATGAAAAAGGTTTCAGAATATTCACCCTTCATTGCCCATGAAAAACAGTTAATATAATATATAGTTTTGACATGCATACAAACTATTGGTGGAGGTGCCGGGTTTAGCTCGATGAAATGTAGAAGAATTATGATATGAGTAACAGTTATCTTAATATAGGCCTAGATGAATTAAAAGTGAGCTCAGATTCATCATAACCTATCAGATCAATCCATACCAAATCAATATTAACACATTTATCCCAACATTAATTCGAAAATGCATCTGAAATGTAGGCCTATCTCGTCCTATGTTTATAATTCATTGATATTATTAATATATTTCTCCCATCAACATAATAATAATATGTTCCATATAATTTATGTCTTCAAGACATATAACTTATATATAATTTCTATGAAGAACATGCCTAAATCAAATTGGCATTTTTGTCAGATTTTTCTTCGTAAGATCTCTATAATTCTTATAAAATTCAATTTTGACAACCATCCATTTATTCCCATAGAAAGTTCAAGACCTATGATTATAAATATGACAATTTTATCTCACAAGTTGTTATGAAATAACCGTTTTAGTTCAACAGAGTCAATGGGTAGTGTAAGCCCAATCATGGAAACAATCAGACAGCTTGGTTCTAGATGCATCATCGCGAACTAAAGAGTTTATTGTACACCCCTGATGAGAGTGCATTTTACAGTTCCAGCTCCACTCTACATTGTTGTATGCATTTCATACTAATTACACTTACTAATTATTTAGTAATTAACAAACAATAATTATAATCAACTTCGGTCAACAAAATCAAAATCAAATATTTTTCAGAATCATTCTTGTGTTACATCCATTGTAGTTTCAAGAGCTGTTTATTTTTCCCTCAGTGCTTGTTTATTGCTATATAATGTGTTATCAAATGCATACATAACTTCAGTAAATTATTCATAGAGGTGTACTGGTTTAATTAACTAATGCATTGTTTCAAATTTTGTTTCATATATAATTATTTGTACGCCTATGTGAATAGATGTATGTTTAGGCTATATATTCAGTTTATATACCGGAGTACTATAAATCAATTCAGATATTTTTATGATAAACGTCACACTTTTACTTCTAGTATACATTAAATGAACTATTCTTGTGATATTATATCTGATTGAAATGACTATGAATCTGTATTCGATTTCAAACAAGATATATGAATATATATATATACATATACATATTGGCCCTACACACACACACACACACTTATATATATATATATATATATATATATATATATATATATATATATATATATATATATATATATATATATATATATATATGTATATATATATTTATATGTGTGTGTATTTTTACATATGATATTCACAGTATTTGGGATGGTAAGATATACTTTGTCACCTTGGCTTATACTCTTGGTGCCAATTTTTTCGATAATAATTCCAAAATGGATAAGAAAATATAAGATAAAACTTTCTAAAAAACCTCAATCTCATTGAAGAATGTGACGAACCTCTCCATGTTATATTCCTCGTCTATAGACATTGTGACTGGAATCGAGTTGAGTTTGCGTGGCTCGGCTAAGCGCGAAAGTAAATCAAACAGATTTAGAAGATCTACGTTTACGTCAGTCTCTCCGAAATGCTATATGACACTCCCACAACTGTTCTTCTTGAACTGAATCTATATGTCATTTCCAGTATCAAATATATATATATATATATATATATATATATATATATATATATATATATATATATATATATATATATATATATATATATATGTAGTTTCGGATGTTCTCGCGGTCGAATGTAGATGTTAAACTCTTTTCTAGGGACAACCACGTTCGCTCTTTAGAAAACAATTGCTGGATCTGAAAAGATCCGTTGTTGTTCCGACGTTTCGACAAGATATCACTTGTCATCTTCAGGGATCCGTGTTGATCAGCAGGCTGCGTGTATCCGAATTCGGTTATACTGGATCTTTTCTGATCCAGCAATTGTTTTCTAGAGAGCGAACGTGGTTGTCCCGAGAAAATAGTTCTACAAATATATATATAGGCATATATATATATATATATATATATATATATATATATATATATATATATATATATATATATATATATATATATATATGTATATATATATATATATATATATACGGCATAAATTATCCCACACATCTCGATATTGGATCGTATCCAAGAAGTTTAATGATCACATATTATATATATATATATATATATATATATATATATATATATATATATATATACGGCATAAATTATCCCACACATCTCGATATTGGATCGTATCCAAGAAGTTTAATGATCACATAATATATATATATATATATATATACGGCATAAATTATCCCACACATCTCGATATTGGATCGTATCCAAGAAGTTTAATGATCACATATTATATATATATATATATATATATATATATATATATATATATATATATATATATATATATATATATATATATATATATATGTGCCTATTTATGTATGATGAAGTGAACAATTCATTTTATTTCTTTCGTCATAAAAACACAGAAATGACTGTATGCGGTGAGCTTCGTTTACAGTTGGATTAACGTCGCCTAGCAAATATATGACGAGCTTTGTCGTACCACCACACCGATGTTAGAGAAAAGAACTTTGCAAATAATAGAGCAGGGGATGAAATATCGGAGCACGCCGGACAAATATTAGGATTATGTATATTTATTGTTCGAGCACTAGTTTATATAAGCTATCAGAAAAAAAGTGTTATTCTGTTCTATATTATAGAGATTTTATTACAGCATGCAATTTGTTATGTGATATGCTGTGTTTACCATGTATATGTGTATAATGGCTCAGATTTGTATATTTGGAATGGATGATTATAGAATGATGGACTAATTTTCCACAACTGAAGTGGGCTGTTCCTTGTAGTCATTGGAGATTACAAGTAAATTTTAATTCATATTATGAAATTGAAATTTGACTTGTGATGGATGAGATGTGTTTTTGCAAAACTTTTGAGTGTTACTTTTCATATATCATTTGAATTACAAGGGTATTGTCTCTTTTATCGTACCAAAAATACCAAAATGTACTAAAAATCAGCTGCACTAAAAAACAACTGACCTAAAAGCCAACCGAGCTAAACTTATATTTCCTTAGCAACTTGTACAGAGGTAATATGGGGGGATGCATTTGTTTTGAACAGCGGCGATTTGCGAATCGCTGAGATGCGATCGCGTCCCACTCGGACTTAAGGCTGCCCTAAAAAACAACAACAACAACAACAACAACAACAACAACAACAACAACAACGTCTGCATGTTGTGACATGCACCGAATAGAGGCTGCCATCCACAAGCCATGGAACGGTTCCTTATCACTGCGTCAACATGGTCTTGAAACTTGTTAGTGTAGGCCTACTGTTGATTGTGAGACAGCTAGCATCTTATCAATGTTCGTCTCTATCTCGAGCTTCCAACGGTTTGACGAGGGGATGTTTGTTTGATCGGCCGATGATTCACGAGCAGGGTTCGGGTACGCACGGTTCAAGGTTTATAGACGGATCTGATGTGGTTTTAGTGGACATAGAGACATGTGACTGATTGCTGATAACACATGGGATCATTTGCTTGCTTGCTTGCGTGTGGAGAATTACATAATAAAAACTCCCTTATTATTAGTATGATGGATATGATAAAATACTCTGCGTGAATAGTATTTGTTGAAAAGTATTATTTGTTGAATATATTAACAGATTCTGTTGTGATGAAAATTTTGGAGACATTTGTTTTTTAAGACTATTTGAAAATTGTTTATATCCAATTAGTTAATTTTTATTCCCCCCTTCTCTCGCTATCTATTTCATTTATCTGAAATCCAACGGATGATTTATATGTCTAGAATTGAAATAATGTGATATCAGTATGAATAAATAGACAAAAGACTTTATTGAAATAGTTACTGTTTTATGAATATATATTTAATATTATTTCGAAAGAATGAAACATCATACTAATGGAATATAGACTTTGCACCAAATGTTACCTTATCACAATATACTACAATATGCGTTTACACGGGTTCGTTCTTGATCAGGTTTATCAAAGTTATTCAATTACTACAAAATCTATCAATTCATTATACAAAAATGATCAATTTTCAATCTGGTTCAATCAATTGAAAATCCTATGTATATGCAGTACAATTGAGAATTTTCTTTAAATGCGATATACCCATTAGTACAGTGGATTGAATCGTGCATATAGACATAGGACGTGTATATAATGTAACATTCAAGGGTAAAATGTTCACAATTTTTAAAATTAAATTCTCTAGTTGGTTCTTTCAGATTGAACCATTCTGTCTGGTTGTTTGAGTAATAAGTTAGTAATGGAGCCGGTACATAATAAAGGAAGGAGAGCTAATGTGATGTCTTGGTGCCATTACCTGACAAGAAAAGGAAGGAAGGACGCTTGAAGTTGATGCCAAGGATCGATAAAGTAGTAGGGGTATGATAGCGAGGCCATCCCTCCCCTCAACCTCTTGTCATTGGTCGGATCCTATCTCTTGCTCACAGCGGGATAGACACGACAATACCCGAGTCAACCCGACGAGCTAACAACATGTCGGCACAAAAATACAGAATCATCTGGAGTTTTTTTTTTGTAAAGAATGAAAAAAGAATCTTAGACTGTCTACGTTTTTTTTACGTTTTAATTTTTCTCAAATTTTCTGATTGTCGGTGAAAAATTGGAAAATAAAAATTTGAAAGATGAAGATGAGACAAATCGTGGAGTAGGGATACTTATCGAATTATAATTTCTGTTAGCATCAACATAGATCAACAAAATTTCATTCTTCATTCATATTGACAAAGATCCTTATGAATGAAATAATTATTTCATCTTTTGAACCTCAATGTTACATTCAATCACATATATTCAAGAATTGGATGAATAACATACTTTAAAATAATTATATGATTGAAATATTATATACACTGGTTATTGATTATTATGTATCGACTGTAGACTAATCGTGAAATAGGCTGAATCATTTCTACAACTGAAACGCGATAGGTGACCTGTATCACATCTGGGATGAGTGGTACTCATGTAAGGTCAATTATACACATCGATTCCTTCATAGAGGTTCTTTCTGAGTGAGGCTTTTCTTGGTTTCCCTCAGTCATCCAAGATCAGTCGTCAGATCATCTCATTAGATCAAGATCAATCATCCTTATCTAATATTATAAATCTCCTAATCATTGAAACAGATCTTTTTCTACCTCCTCATGAGCACTATTGTTATGGGAACATGACTATTCATGAAAAAATGTCCTAAATTGATATTGAAATTTGAAACTATATAAACTAGATAATAATGAATAAAATAAAAGACCATTTGAATCATCAGTTTATCTCGTTATACATTCATAGAATTTCGAGTGTCGTTTATTGTCAGCGGTGCCAACTTATAGACAGGTGTAGGAAAATAGCCCAGTGAACCGTCACCCCCAATCATAATTACAGGTTCCGGAAGTAATATATTTTATTGACGTTAACATTATTATGTAACATCCTCTTTATTGTGAAATTCCAACACCAGGATCTATCGATCATATGGCTGTTGTATACGAACGAGACTTATGGTTTATCCACCGATGTGGGAATTTTAAATGTGTGAAATTATTAGACGAGCTTTAGCGAGGATTTAATTTGACATACTGAAAAAAATTGGTGTTCGTTTTTTTTATGTTTTTTTTTTTCGGTTCTCCACAGGTCAAACGGCTACATCTATCAACTTCAAACTTGTTTTAAATAAATGCTTCCTCATCTAACTCAAATCTGTATAGTTATGTGGCATTATCGGGGGGTAACTTTTTTTTTATGAATTTTAGAAATTTCAAAAATATCCATCAGAATAACATGGCGGAAAAAAAGAAAATATTTTTATTTTCCCAAATGTATGAAATTTTGCGTGAAGTTGAATTACATTTTCATACACATTTCTAAAAATTTTCAGCTTGATCGGGTCAGCCATTTTGAAAATAAAATGTGCTAAATTGGTACCACTCGTAGCAGTTCTTAACCATTACTATACCCATGCTATTACTATCCGCTCGTCTAACAACGCATATGGCGTTTTCCTAGTAATATACTCTACCAATAGTTAGTTGAAACGATTTCATTCAAAGACGGAACGAAAGACATCGTTATTGTGTTTCGTCTAGAATTGTCTATAACTTATAACATTCATTATGAGTGATAGTAACGTGAAGGATCGAGTCATTTCAAAGTATGTACGTTGACCAGAAACCACTTTCACTATTATAGCTATTATTACTCATTTTTAAATTTTATATGTTCTTTTTACCGTGTCAATAATATGAAAAAAAAATTCAAGATCAGATTTGTCACTATTGGATTATTATTATTATTATTTATTTTTCTTCACAATTTGCACAAAATGTACAGGTGGCAAAGTCCTAATTCTAAATAATATCAAAATAATAATTACATACAATACTATACAAACTAAATTCATTCCATCCATTCCACTACTCATCATCATTCATGTCATTCTTCATTCTCCATCTAAAGGCCGCTACCGATTTGGGTAATCTTTCCATCAAGTCCTTACCAAGCTTATTCCAGTCTTCTATCGATCTATTGAAGAACGAATATTTCCCAACATCCGTTAACATTTGTATAAGCTAATACTATATTAAATATGCCGATATCTTAACATACTTTGTAGGCTCACCCCATGAGCAGGGCTAGGATAGGATTTTGTGCTAACAACAATAAAAATACATAAGTTCCCCTGGTATTTAGCTCTTCTAGAGATAGTGTCCGATCAAAGTCCAGTTTCTGGAACTATAACTACTAGACCTGACAACGTTATGACAATTTGCAGTCGTGGTAAAAGTCCTGGATAATTGTTACTTTTACATTTCAGCTGATTCTGGAAGATTGCAGTTACTTTTTGTTGGATGATGGTCAAACTTATCAAAACGTTATGGTTTACTATAGCATCGATACATATTTGTTACGCCTTGCAATGAAAATTACATAATTTTTTCATTTATTTGTAATCGTAAAAAACAACCAGATGGACACGAATCATACAATTTGGTTGTTCATAATAAGATTTGTAATCATTACGTCTAAAAAAACATCCGATAGCTAAATTAACTCGATCTAAGTTATAACATATTAATTTTAGCAGAATATTATTATATATATTTTGACTTAATTGTAGTTTTGTGGGATACTGTGGATGAAGTGGTTGTTTTTATTTGCTGTGATTTATTATATAAATAAATATATATATATAAATATTGAATGTTAAGTGCCAAAAAAAAAAAAAAAGTACCATTATACACCCTCCAATAAGCCTGCCACTTATCCAGCAAAACGTGGTCATGTCATTTAGTGTCACATCATCAGGTAGGCCTATAATAAATAGGTTATTCCAAGACAATAAGCGCTTGATAGCTATTACTATTAACGGTCAATTAATCCCAAGTGTTCTTGTATCGAAGAATATAACTGCATGAGGACACCACTTAATTAATGGAGCACACACACCTTGCATGGAGCACACAACTGTTCTCGGCATTGTGACATACTGTTCGCAATTAGGCAAGTCAAGCGTGAACTATTAGTGCAGGTACAATCTATCACCTGCACGAGGTGTGAAACAAGGGGGGAGGGGGGGCGAGGACAACAGAAATTAATTTATAACTTGATGATTGCGTTTATTATAGGTGACATGTAACGGTTATGCAGATAGCTTCTTTCGTTGTCATATATAATTCATATTAGTACTTTGATAGAAAATGAAGGAGAAATAGATTTTGAACTGAATTACATAATATATAAACATAACATTTTTTTTATTATTATTATTTTCATCCGATAAATGTATACATACCAATAGAAACATTTCTCTCGTTCAAGTGTCCACAAAACCCACTCAGGGTTAATCTGTGGAATATGCTAAATGTACTTACTTCAAAGATAATTTACGAATAATTTAAAAATACTCACTTCAGAGATAATTTACACATAATTCAAAAATACTCACTTCAAAGATAATTTACACATAATTTAAAAATACTCACTTCAAAGATAATTTACAGATCTTCTTTTAAATGAATGAATAACATACCAGCGAAACACAAATCACCACAATACGGATGAATGAAACAACAATGAATTACCAAATATACTATTGCTATAACTAGCTGCCACAATCACCACTGAAACATAACATAAATTAAAATAATAACATAACAGTTCATTGAGATACGATTTTAATTCAAAGATTGAACATGATATTAGTGTACAATATGCTTCTTTAGATCCGAATATTTTTTCGATTTCGCTTATTATAATCATGGAATATAATTAATAATGTAAAGTGTGAATATAATTATAATTCAAAAAAAGCACTGCAAAGCACTCATGGGCCTACATGTTTCTTTGAAATCACTTTACACCGAAACTGGATTACTAAACACACTTCCCACAAACATCAACGAGAAGATTGTCATCACATTACTATTGGATCTAGCTGGATGCAATCTTATTGAGGTTAAATGCATTCTGATAATGATTATAGGAATAGATTTCTTCTCTCCCTCTATTTCCCTTTTTTCTCCCCATTCGCCTCATCCAGGTCTATTATTTCACTTGAACAATAATTGATAGTTCATCTTTTTTAATCTTCGTTCTTTTAATATGTTCTGGAGAATAATTATGAAATGGTGTAGTTTAGTTGATTCTGAAAGTTGGTCATTTCCTGATGGCCACCATGGTCAAAATGTTCATGATCAATCAAACGGTTCACCCAATATACTATACCATATGTTTTACCACAATATATAATTCATCTCTTGCCTAATTGATATATTTGAGGTTATTTTGCCTACATTTGTATTCATTGGCATGTCTTGATCATTCTGCGGGAGCTTCATACAGTCTTGAACTAGGCTGTATGCATACCTCATACTTTGGAACCATGTTTCGAGATAAGGCTTTTAGAACTACAGAAGTCGATGTCTGATAAAGTTCATCTCAATCTTGAAAAATGTTGCTACATTTATATTGATAAAAATGTATGACTTATAATTATTAAAATAAAGATATCATAAATCTTGACAAACGAATGACTATAATGGATTCCATTTTGGAAAGATTTGTTTTGAAAATATTACTTGATTCAAGATGTACAAATGTGATTCGTATATTGTACATTGAAATTTCATTTCATCGTATGTAAAATATATCATCTATTATATAATTATATATGAAAATGCACACTTTCGATTTGTCTTTTAGATTATAGGAATGTGTCCTGGCTATATTCTTTGAATAACTTTCTCATATCTTTTTAATGAAGAGGAATATAATGCCAGATTTGTATGAAGCTTCATAATAGAGTGGGATGGAAATCTTCGCTCATCCAATAAGGCAAACGCGAAACATGCGTTGTACGATGAGGTAGATATCGATATGAACTTTAATCGAAAAATCAACACACCTTGACTTATATAAAATATTATAAAATATAAACTTTATTACAAAAATCTCTGCTCACAATAGAGCTGCCTTATGTGACACAGAATAACAAGCAGTATAAACATTATTTAATGAAAAATAATGAAAGAGTGAATATGGTTTGTGTTGATGGCATGGAGTAAGTTAAAATATATATGATTTGTACAGTGAGAGTACAGTGATTTGTACTTCATTCGGTAATTATCGAATCTAGGAAGCCGTTAATCTCATGGCAACTTTTTTTCTGTTATTTTTCTATCTATTTAATGATTGAAAAAAAAAAGTTGAATCATTTCCCCCAACGGCTGATCCGAATTGAATGAATATTTGTAAATTATAATAATGTGTATCATTTTGTGTTCACATTCATGGAAAATTGGACTTTCTCTGGATATTTCATATCACTCATCGAATTATCCACTGAAACATACATCAAGTGCTATGATATTTGTTTGATAAAGTCTAGTCCTTTCGCAATCATTATATTCACGTCCCATTACTATTCATTTTCCCAATAAATTATTACCATTCATCACATGTGACCTTCGCCATTGTTCTGAAGAAGTCTGTGTCGACGAGACTATAGAGAGATAGATAGATAGAGAGAGAGAGAGAGAGAGAGAGAGAGAGAGAGAGAGAGAGAGTTAGTTACTTGTTTGGCAGCCATCGCTGTTTTGTTCACATCTCTTGCTTGGTGGATCAGAATGATGCTCTCTTCCCTCCTCTCTCCTCTCACTCACTCCCCCTCCCCCCCCCCCTCCCACCCCTCACACATCCGATCCTTCTCACTAACACATACACGTCGCCTTGGTAACCACGTCGACGAGCGAACAGAGCTGGTAGATCGCACTGGATGGCTCTCTGTGTTCGAATTGAAGCATGCAACTTGTGGGTGGTGATTTTGAGACTAACAATAGTGAACAAAATAATGTATATGCAAACTAATGAGCAACTTATGATCAATAAGAAAAAATATCGAAATAATAATAGTTATACTATCGCAAAGTAAATTTATCGATACACTTGGGAAAATCACGAATAATCAGGGCCTACATAGTGAATAATTCATACATGCACTATTAATACATTTTCTTTAGGCCCCACTTATACTGAAGAATGCTGAAATGTGTCTTGATAACAACACAATTAGCGGTCTATATCTGGCTCTCAGTCAACGCTCTGATTCATACATTGAGGTCAGGTGGCTTGTGGGTTCGAGTCCCGCTTAAGACAAGGGGTTTTGGTTAACATCATTATGATATGACTCGCTCATTATAGTATCCTCAAAAAGGTATAATTTGGTATGATCGTTGAACAAAGAATATCATCATGAAAAATTTCAATTGAATCAAAAACATTACTATATATATTTGAATATAATTTGATGAATATGATGTATATATTATCGAGGTTGTGAAAGTAAAAAATTCCCTTTGAATTAACACATTTGTGGAAGCCAAACACTGGAGTCATTCTAACTAAGAATTAGGTCAATCTTATCAGTTCTAAATGAAGAACACACTTCACACTAACCAGCAATTATCAACATTCGACAAACCAAATATTCTCATTAGTGTGTTTTTGGCACGCCTATAGGCCTAACATGGCATTGTTTCTCAAAAGTCTACATACTTTTGTTTATTTTTGCCACACGCTACATTCTGTTTCAAACTCAAACTGTCATCTTTTTAATGATTTATGTTGTATAAGTACCTTGAGAAACCTGACTACACATACAATATAACCAATAATGTACATAGCAATTGCGATGCAAGTCTCCATTATTTACCTTATCACTTAGTACCTCGTTATAAGGGCACAAAGGAATATGTCAACAGAGTGGAATAACCAATAAGTGAATTTCATATATGCCTACGAGATTCGTGGAATTGTGACATGTGCCCACCTTTGTTTGAAAGTAGTTATTAAAGATCTGATCACACATGACATGAAACTAAGAAGAAAAAGCCATCTGATGTGATTCTTGAATATTGATTTTTTTTTCGGAGACATTAATATGTTTGTTTAGTTTTACCAATAATTTGTTTTTTGGGTCAGGGTGCGCCTACGAGGAAAAACATCTCTGTTACAATTTCCAATTTCTTTTTTTATTTACACAGAAAACTGGGGACAAGATCGGTATACCCTGATTATACGGCTGAAGTTGACAACATATGTGAATAACCCTTCGAGAAGAAGCGATGAAAAAAATAATATATAATGATGTACAATATTACATACATTGTACTGTTACAGTGAAGCACACAAAGCGGTCGAATAAACTGTGGGCCTAAATCAAATGACATTCTGAAGGAAATATACTGATATGAAACGCCCAAGAAATATAAGATAAGACTTTATGTGCACACCACTCAGGGCATTGGCTATGAACAAAATTAGCGGTCAAATGAATCTAGATCTTATATTTAAATTTGAATTTCGGATTGAAATATTTGATGTAATCACAAGTATAAACAAATACAAATAGTAAATGATGAACTCTTATCAATTCAGGGCTGCCAACCAAATATTTGTACAGGAGGAAAAAACATCTTCCCGTATGTATTTAAATTGATCTAAGATAAAGTGAATTAAATTGGTCACTAACATTTGAAATGTGTATTTTTTCTGAAGTTATTGGAATGTGCCAGTTCCATGCTCAAATGCTTTCAAAAAAACTCGCTTTGTGCTCCTATCGTTTTTCAGTCATTTCAATTTCAATGTGGAGGGCCAAGTTGATGTCAAGTTGATGTCAAGTAAATGTCCAGCCCCCACCATAACCGAAAAACATAATTTTCATGATGTAGCTGAAACGTGCTCGTTTTGTGCTGAAATGTGTTGTAAAAACCCATAAAAAGTGAGAAAGCTACATAATTATGTTATTCTCGTATCCCAACTAGAACAAAGAACATTGGTCTTCTAAATCAAAATCGAAGTAATCTTTCAAAACTACAGAGGAATAAGAACCCCTTTTATCATTAGTCCCCATAACTAATATTTTCAATAAAATACCCTCTATACTCATCAATTGATTATTATCATTATCATAATTATTATTATAATTAGCTAGTGTATTGATCATTATTTAACTGTGAGAGGTCGTAAAACCGTCCTCAAAAAATTCGAACGATATGCTAATGTATCTTTCTTGAATAAATCATTACGTAATAAAATGGCTAATCAATGCCAATCAGTCCTAAATATATATTTGCGGATGATTTGAAGTGTATATACACTTATATATATAACAAACAATATGTTTTTTGTTCATTTACTGTATTTTTCTGCCATTCAACATAAACTCAACAATCTCTTAGGTATATACGCATAGGCCTATACTGTGTGTATACATTTGAGTGTTGATTGCTTTAAGCTAACAGGGATTAAACTAAGCCTATAGAAGTTGAGGATCCCAGTTATATAGAACTAGTTCATGCATGTGGCTGTTCAACCTCTTGCGAGCATATGTCGGGTAAAGAAGTTTGTGTAAACTTGCACAGGGAAATAAGTGGCAAAGGGAAACGATATGGCAAGTCGATTTATGTATCCATCTCATCGAAATAGTATCAAAATGTCACAAACATTATTTGTATGAGATTTGGAATTGGTAATATGGAAATAACTGGTATTTAAGAATTGTTATCAACCTGGCTTTGTTGACGTCAAATTTCAGATTGGGGAAATCGAGCTTTACGTAGCACAAAATGTAACTAAATAAGAAAAAAGAACGGGAAAATTATATCTAAATACTATGAGATATTATTGATTGATATACTGATATGTTTTTCGAGTAATCCACAATTTATATGAACAGTATTATGAACTAACAATATATTAAAAATTCGAATAGTTCAATGAAAAAATATAATTAAATATGAAATGTACCGTACAAAATTTTCCTATAGGCCTATGACAATATCATTTCACAATATGTTGAATTTCATGAAGGAAAAATAAATACATATATATGTATTCATATGAAATTATGATGAATATATAAATAAATCAATATAGATAATATATGATAACAGATTCAAATATATTTAATATAGATAAAAAAACGAAATATCACTGTCAATAATAATTATCATCCTTGATATGATAACACATAGGGTCCTGAAGTGAACAAATGTATTCCATACAAGAATCCAATGCCTGCAATATGAACAAATTCCTGCCTCTTTAGTATACAATACAAAAAGCACGTAACAACATCAGATCTTGATATAAGGTTTATTTTCCTCGTATTGTTAGTAAAATTGTTAGATTTTCCACGCTACTTGTAACAGTTTGCAATACAGATAGACAAGGTTTGCTAACAACACAGCTAGCTCGAGTTTGCCTCGTTCTTTGGCAAACATCAATATTTGTCCTGCGAACGTATCTAACGAGAGCGAGAGAGATAGCTCGAGTAGCGCCGTTACTAGAATGAGAGAGAGAGAGGAGGAAAGCAAGCACTTGGCATATAGCACAGTCGCCCGATCATTCTCTACATCAAATCCGAGTCTAATATATTAAGCTTACTTGAACCACCCCTCTCACAATCCCCCCCTCCCTCCCCCTTTTTCCTCAAAATACAAATGTCTATTTGTTTAATTGTTAGTTAGCAAGCGAGTAACGTTTTGACTTTTGTCTATATGCGTTATCATTGTGATCATGCACTGTGAGTACACACACCTTATGCTCTTCTCTCTTGCTCTAGCCACTCGATGGTTTGTTTGATTAATACTATAGCTAAAGTTAATATTTCGATTATGGTCTCTCCAAATAATCAACAACGACTGGTGTTAGTTATTTGGAGAGTAAAGAAGTAATATTGTTAATTTATTGAATGAACTGATTTTCACCGAAATGAAAACATTGACTTAGGAAACGTGAACTAATGTTGCTTATACACTCGACCGAGTGTTGACATTTACTTGAACCAAACAGTTTTCATTATAAGTTATTTAACGATGAAATTAAGTTTCACTTCGGTTATATACACATGTAAAGAGTGATATTTGGTGAAAGATATATCAAGTTATTAGATGAGTGTGATTTGTGTTTACTCAGCATAGGTGGAGGTGCCGGGTTGGAGGATTTACTTCAGATATTTACTAATCGGACAGTTTAGTTATTGAAATAGGCCTACGAGAATTATTAAAAGTAGAGAATATTTATTATACATTTTCGAATTGGGATATTATCAGAACTCCTATTGAGACTAATTGGATGAGCGATAGCGAAGACTTCCATCCTACTCTTACAGAACTTTTTCTCTATTTTTTTACGAATTCTTTTGTTTGTTTGTTTGTAAGCACTGCACAGATCGCACGGTTGACTGATCAGCATGAAACTTCTCTGGACACGCAGATTCATCTAATTTTGAAAATCATAGTTTCGAGGTTGAATCGGTTGGACCATTTTTGATAAATACCATCTCAAACTTTCTAAAAACCCCGTGAGATTAGGCTATAGGCGAGAAAATTCGAAATATAGAATCTCTACAAAAAACTTCAAATTCGCACTGAATGTGAACATAAATTATAAACCGATACACATATGAAAACATTATCAATCATTATCACTAATTTGTATTCAAATCGGACGAGCAATTTTGAAGTGAATAACGTAATACATATTTTTCATTTATCAATTTTTTTTAGAAATAATAGCAGAGCCATGTTGCCGAAATTCACGGCTTCCTAGACCGAATAGTAATTACTGAATACAATATATATTATACGAGTCAAAGTGTGTAGAGTTTTCGATAAAACTTCATATAAAGATCTCGCTCATCTTACAACAAATTATGCCATAGTGTATCTATATGTATGATATGTAATTTCATAAATGTAATTTTAAAACATAATTAATGTTGAAATCAAAGACTATGTGTGATGTAAATATAGGCAGGGGAGGGTCTTTTCTCAGATTCTATCTCATCAGAGCAAATACTCCCCTTCATATGTAAACACATGGAATTTTACTGTTAATTTCAGTCAAGATGTCTCCAAGAAACAGCTATTTGCTCTGTTCCCTTTCATCATTTACAATAATTGCTGTTTCTACCCTCATCTTCTCCCTTACATTTATTGCACAACCGTCTCTTTCTATCCAACCCTTTCTTAATGTTATTATCAAGTTTACAGAAGCAAATACAAGAAGCATGCACCTGATACGTACTCTCGTTTCTCACTATAATTCCATACTAATTGTTCGGATAAAGGTCTAGAAGGAGGATTGGACGATAGATCTAGAACTACAATTTGAATTGACTAACCAAGGAACTAGAAAATGATGGATATGGAGGAATGAATAGTGCACAGATTGATGTGAATCAGATTCAATCAAAATATACTTCTGATGTATTTATAAATATTATTCACCATAGGCAGTTCGTATCAATTTCTATTGTAACTTCAAATTATTGACGAATAAGCATTTTTTTTTTTTTTTTTTATTCACACATTAAAATATCAATTTACATATTTTACATCTTCAATTCCCACAAAGCCATTGAGGCTTGACTGTGGGATTAATCAATATGAATAATAGTCAGCCTATTTTGTCAGAATTTGACAATCGATCACTAGATCACAATCACAAGAGATAATATGGAATATATTTCCGGTTTGAATATTATGATATGTTATGAATTAAGAAAATTTGATTGCAGCATAGAAAGTAATACAATCTCAGAATTGTGTAGTGTTCTTCAATGTTCTGTACTCTTTAAATGATTAAAAGTATTGAATGGAAGCATCAATTGAAACACATATTTGTATTTGTATTTGTATTTATTCTTGGTTTTATGGAAACATGATTAAATGTATAAACCAAGTCAGAGTTATGGAACAAATAGTTTACAAATAGTGTTAAAATGCAATGTGACGACATGAATAACAATGAATGAATAAAAATTGTCATTTATAAAAATAGTTCATCTTAAATATTAAGTCATTAAGAATTCTTTATTCATATTTAATACGATATTCATTATGATTTTTAATCCTGTTCAACCCATACTGTCATTTTCTAAACCAGTTTTTTGAACTTTCGGAATGAAAAATAAGGGGAAAAATATCAAAATCTATAGTGAGAGCAATATAATTAGAATTCGTGGGTTTCCTATATATATGAACGTAGGCAACCACTTGAGGAAATGTAATCTATAATTATTTTCTCCACACATATGAATTAATTCAATATCATTTCGAAGACCCTAACTATCCATCACTTCAAATTACATTCCATGCATGCATCCAAGTGATAACATATTACACAAAACATATTCAACATAAACGAATATATTCATACCACAAATTATATCCACATTAAAAATATATATTCCTTATCTCATTTCCTCAACCACGTGACCAAATAGATCCTGTAAATACGTCACGGGCTAATCTCTCTCCTATCAAACAATAACATTGCCGGTATGTTAACGCGCGGGCTTAGCGTCCATTATGCTCCATACAGCCTCCCCTCTGCGGTACACGGGCACTGATTATCTGCAGGGGTGGAAGATTGGGGATGATCCTGCTGGGTACATGCGATAAGCTCGCTCAAGTGTGAGGGAGGGGGGAGGGGGGGGGATTGGGGGAGAGACAAGATCAGGAGAGATTGACAATACTAATTGCAGGATTTTGAAATTTGCATATGATATGGTATGGTGTTAATCTTTATACTTTGTATCAAGATAGGAGTGTATTTTATAAAATTGGTTTCTGTTATATTTGTAAGTATTATTTATTACCTTGGAACTTATAATTTCACTATGGGCCTATTCAATAAGACGAAGAATGAGATTGATTAATGTTTGCATAACTATATCCCATCGAAATCTAGGCTATTTGGGGGTTCGAATAAGCGGCTGATTCATGTGCGATGTTAACAAAACCCCATTGTTTCTATACACATGCTCATGCATTCTGTTTATAAGACAAGACCTATAGGTATAAAGCTAATTCATTCAAATGCTCTGTGAATACAATATCCAAGTTTACTCTCATGGTAAAATGTTAGGGCCCAGAACACTTACCTAACAAACAGCTCTGAAAAACGTGCTAGGGCTAGCTAGCTCAACGAGGCTAGGACTTTGATAGGGTAATGTTCACTAATAAAGCTACCAACAATGACAATATATTATAAAAACAAAGTCACGGTCTCTTGGACTGCAATAATTCATCACATTTCAAAGCCCATTTCAAGATCAGGGCCGCGATTACGTGCATGCTAACAACAATGGAAATACACAGGGATTAGAGATGTTGCCATGACAGGAAGTAATTGTTTATAGTAGATAGTGCCTCGACCAATCGAAGTCCTAGCCTCTTGAGCCTAGCTAACACTAGCACGAAATTCATTAGGTAAGGGTCCAGAGGCCCAACATTTCTTCAATGTTCCCGATACGCCGCCCTCGGTAGCTCGGTCAGTTGAGGCACGGCTTTAGAAACTGAAGTCAACGTTGGGCGATAAGTTCGAGTCCCACATAAGACATGTGTTTTTGTAAACATGTTTTCACCTATCATCACTTCATAGTTACATAATCATCTGCTCATTCGTACCCCCGTATACCTAGCTGTTGGTGGGGTCGTTATCAAACAATAATCATCTTCCTGATACAATTAATACCCTAAGTTTTACAATTTCTTTCGCTGTAAGGATAGAAGTAGTTCGACTTGAAATTCATGTGGCTCATTGTATCGCTTGCTCTGTTTTCCTCGCAGGCGGGAGGGAGATAGTACGAGGACGACGAGGACGATGAGTAGGAGTAGGAATAAGAATAAGGACTGTGTTTGAAATACACGTCACATAACAGTTTTAGAAGGTTGGTACGGGCGAATAGCTGTTCGGTTTCGTTGTATACCTGAAATGATAAATCACAATTCATTTGAATTACTTGAGGAATTTGTTGATTATTAGAACAAAATATAGTCGGACCAATTCTGAGTTAGAATGAGCTGAACATATGTGGAGAAAATGTAACGTGCATTTTATAATAGAATGTGGTAGCTGAACCACACCACACGAAAAATTGATTTTAAAATATAATTCATTTTCGTTATGCCAAATTCGGAAGAGTGAAACCAAAAATGTATGTAACAATTGTGTACTGTTCTGCTGACACGGTGATCATAGTGAAGCCAAGTCTCCTTTCTCGTACCTTTGCCTTCTTTTAAGCGTGTTTTGAGATATCGTGTGGGATAAGTTTGTGATATAAATATATTTTGTGGTCGAGTAGTTGAAAAGAAATGAAGAAATGTCGTTCAGAAGCTGATTTTTGTCTGAAACTGACCCTTAAAATTCTAATTTCAGACATTTTTTTTCTAACAATTTTTAGTTTTCAAGTTCTGAAGTATCAACATCAATCTCATACTTTTCTTCGAATCTCATATTCATAATAATCTTCTTCAATCACAAAATATTCAAAATCCTTCATAAAAATGATTATTTTCTACATGAAATCATTACAACTTACCCCATCGAATGTGATGATAGGCAGTGACGTCAGAGGTACCTGCAACGCCATTGTTCTCTTCTCGTTAACGGCTAGAAGCAGGTCACCCTCAACGCTGTTCACGCAAGCAGCTACGGCGTTGTCGTCAGCACCGAACTTAGATGCGCACTGAAATATAAGTTATAACTACATGGCTATAATTTCGAATCGTCAGAACTCTCCATAGCATCTTATCTTTTTCTGCAGGTTATTAGGATTTATATTATCTCCAGTTAATGAATAAACACATTGATTCAATAATCATCCATACGTGATGAATGAAGTAATGTAATTTGAAAATGAAGAAATCATGATTAGATACAGTCAATTTCACTGCATGTGAAAATATTTATTCTCATAGGTATATAAGTGCTTTGAAGTCGAATGATATGGATATAAGCTTATAACTTTGAAATAGTATGAAAATTGCAATCAATACTCTTTGATTACTTCCAAATTATCTGAATTCGCTTCCAATGAGCTTCCACATGTACCCATACATTTTGAACATTTTTGCATTAGCTGCCGCAGATTCCCAGTAGATTTAGAGGTGCAAGATGGAAGGAGGGGAGGTTTACAAGGCTTTGCTAGAATTAAAAAAAGCATACGATCATCTTCTTAGAGAAGGGATGCTGGAGAGTCTCAGGAGGTAGGGATGCTGGAACGCGTAAAGAGTAAAATCAGTGCTCGAGGTACAAAATGTCATTCTTTTGTCATTCTCAGTTGCTAATAACCCTTCCTCCGTAAGTGTAACATCAGTTGGCCCAACTGAGATCACCTGATCAACCCGCAGTGTCAACTTCTAAATTCTTCACTCCCTAGGCCTACATTTATATTTTGTTATAAACCAGCTTCTAAGTGTCTCCTCTGAAAAAAACGGCACTAAACTGAACTATTGCTCACCTGTGGACCTTCTTGTGGATGGAAGAGCGTGCAGCTAATGAAACACATCTTCTGCTTCTGACTGTCGTTCAGACCTTTCTCGGCACACGCTTGGATCTTATTACCAAGACACTGTTCTGGACCTTGACTACAGGAGTACGACTGTTTGCCTTCAGTAGAATTCTCACGCTGAAAATCGGAACATTCATCGAATAGACATACTTATTACAATTATTTCAGGTTAACTTATTAGACGAGCTTTAGCGAGGATTCAATTTGACATACTGGAAAAAATTGGTGTTCGTTTTCATTTTTTTTTGTCGGTTCTCCACAGGTCAAACGGCTACAGCTATCAACTTCAAACTTTTTTTCAATATGGTTCCTCATCTAACTTGGATCTGTATAGTTTTGTGGCATTATCGGGTGATAACTTTTTGTTCTATGAATTTTAGAAATTTCAAAAATACCCATCAGAATAACACAGCGGAAAAAAGGAAATATTTTTATTTTCCAAAGAAATGAAATTTTCATGAAGTTGAATTACATTTTGATACACATTTCTAAAAATTTTCAGCTTGATAGGGTCAGTCATTTCGAAGAAAAAACATAAAATGTGCTAAATTGGTACCACTCGAAGCAGTTTTTACCCATTTTCACCCATACTATTACTATTCGCTCGTCTAACAACGCATGGCGTTTTCCTAGTATACCGTACTGAATTCTTGAAGACAGATACAGTTGCAATGGAGTGGCCGTATTGTATAGAGTGAAGGTGAAACATCAGTCACAAATTATGATAATTGAAGTTTAGTTTGAACACGATGTAGTGATCCAAACAGACCTCATCATAATATAAAGAAGGTGTACCGACTCCCATACTATTAACATATCAGGCATTTGCGCTTTCTTGGGGACAAATCAGAGCCAACGGTCCCATTTGCCTGTCGCGATTCAGCGGATTCCCTTATGAAGTAGATGTAGATAAAAGTGGGTACGATATCGGTGACATTGTTGAACTTACAAAATCTATGATTTTCGTGATCTACAAAATGCCACCTCTAACATAATAATTCCACTGAGCCGTGTATAGCATTGTTGAGCATTTTTGTTTTATATAGTTCGCTATAAAAGCGATAGTTGCGCTACAGTCAAATGCAACATGGACTCAGATTCTGACCCCGGAAATATACTTCACTTGGGAGACGCGTGTCGGTACACTTCTTTATATTATGATGACATATGTTGGTACCATCCACTACATCGTAGTTCAAATTTCTGACGTTAATATAATACTTTACGTACTTTTAAAATGTTTATAAAATTTTCACAATTGATGAGCGAAGTACGTTTGTATTTATGTTATAATTTTATATTTATATTGACTTGCCATATATTGTATACATAATCCTATGTAACGATCTATTTGGATGAATGAATAAATGAAATGAAATGAAATGAAATGAAAATAAGCTCTTGGAAAACACATTAGAGCTACTAAGATGGCAAGTGAATTGTTTTTATTCTACTATCAGAAATATCTTCTCACTTTCCAACCATTTAAACACTCCACACTCACGATTACATATTTTATGTTTTCATATAACCTCATTAATATCCCATTGCTGGCGCGCAAATCCCGCAGTAACCGTTTCGACCATGGTCGAAACGGTTTCGAGTCGAAATGGGAAAATAAGTGCTATAGAATGTCAATAGATCGAAACAGTCCCGTTTCCAGTCGAAATGGATTCGACCGCTTGAAAAAGTTGTTACAGAATGGGGGTCCCCAGGTTAACTTTGGGTGCGTACTTAGAACAACATCGTCCACGTATTGCACATGATCCAATGAACGTGGCCTGTCATTCAATGAATGTCTAAGTGAACTTGCCATTGTGTTTCCGAAAGGTATGAACTCGACCTCCAGGTAGCCTCCGACGTCTAAGAACGTTGGGTAAAGTTGCTTGTAGATGAAGTCAGCGCAATCCTGGCAATAACTCTCGTAATACACTGACAACACTGTTTTCCGTTCCTGAAAAAGGAGAGGTTTTTGATATAGTATTGGAACCGGAAGTAGATGATTACAAGAAGTCAATAGATCAACTATTTTCCATCAAACTAGGCCCACAATACGTGTGAAAGGCAGTAGATTCAGCAAAGTCAGTTATATACTGATAACTTCTGAACGGTGTGATGAATTAAAATCCTGATAATGTGGAAAGTGGAAACACATACATATTTTGTATAACTTCGAGACACATTCATTCACATCCAATTGAGATATATCTTATCATAATATGCAATTCATGCAGAAAATAGAATATTTATCCAACAATTGTTAGGATAATATCGCTTCTCATCACATGTGACTGTGAATTATCGTCTTCAAAATTTACGCAGACTATATATTCTCCAAAGTGGATTCGTACAATGTGTAATTTTTCGCTCCAGGAAATTTATAATTTGAAGATAGTTGATTTCCAATAATATGTATTTATAACCGAACAAATAAATCTGAATACACAGAATTGAAATTCCAACTTAATTGAGATCAATCACAACAAAATTATTGCACGCGTTCTAACATTTTTTGAATGACATAGGCCTACCTGTTTGGTGTTGATAATCAATGTCGCTATGATGAACATTATAATACTCTTCTTCACCATCGCTGTTGTTACACAAATAAATATATCCCTTCGCTTTGATCAAATGGGCCTGGATGACAATTATCTATAATGTTAAAAAAGTCACTTCGAATTATTTGTATTGCTGTTGTTGCAACTCTGTCACTGTTTCCTCTGCGTTGATGTTGATAGAATATCTGCAACAATGCTATATTCATATCGGAGTGCAGTTATGATTGCAGTCAGATATTTGGAGACATGTGGCTCGGTAATAAACGCCCCCTCATTTAACGTGTCAAGTATCGAATATGCATGATTAATTCAGCATGTATTCAGTTCGTTTCTTTCTCGTGATTACCGATACAATGAAATATATATATATAAATATATATATATATATATATATATATATATATATATATATATATATATATATATATATATATATATTTATATATATATATATATATATATATACATATATATATATATATATAAACTATATTAGCTCTTGTGCAAAGAGAAGAAATATGGGATTCGGAAGTGAATTAATCGGGATTTGGTCATTTTTCTCCACCTTCAATCTCGTGTAATCAAATGATTTTTCAATTCTAAAGATTTTATCAAGCAATAAATAATCATCTTCTCTCATAATTATCTGAAAAATATTTCTAAAATACACAATTTAGTATGTCAAACCAAGTCACAATTCGAGAATGTGTTATCTAATTTTGACTTCTAAATAATGATGATATGGAATATTTCATCATCAACGGGCCAAACAACAGTAATTCTGCGATTATGGGGGATCGAACCCACGCCTGACTGGACTTCAATTGTCTAGACAACCTTTCGACTCTATACAGACAGGCGGCTTTTATGACATAATAAATTAAATACATTTAATCGAATTCTCCGCGACTCTTCGATATACAACTCTCCAGTTTTCACCCTCTATAAAGTTATCAAATCTCCACGCTCAATGAAATTACAATTCAATTAATTGATGAGAATTCACTTTATCATACCACAGGTGAGGTGTGACGTATGAGGGGGGGGGTGGCTAATGTGATTGTGGTTAGACAGGAACGATGACTTCTCTCATCCTCAAAAGGGCTGTATGCAGATGATTGACGTTACAGGTGATTGCGAGAGGGGTGAGGGGGGAAGGTGAAAAATGCTTACGTCACTTCCTCTTTCTGACGTCACTATATGACGCGTGTCATGCGTCAAACCATCTCATTGTTGAGCTGTCAATGTGCAATTAGACGCCCATCCACGTGAGAACGATGCGCAGGCGTCGGCGTCGGTTTGAGTCGACGTCGGTTTACACAATGAATAACAGACGTACCTTATCATCATGAGAGTCATCAATGAATAATTAATTTCGTATGGAAATTACTTATTTGTTGTAGCTCATCACAGAACCCCCCTACCGTGGACTTCGAATGTCAGTCAAAAAATGAATATATATTAATTGTTTTTATTCGAATTCAAAATTCCAAAATTAAATGAATATTGGAAAAAAATATCGGAGTGGAGAACGGAATAATGCGATGTGACTCCGTATTTATTTTTTTATTCTATATTTGCCTGAATCGGACCAACATATCGCTAGAATACATCGATGATTGGAATGTGTTCCAATTGGGCAGTCAGGATTATTGAAACATCAAAACACTCAAAATTGAAATAAATATACAACAAACACATTACATCGGTTAACATCAGTTAGATAAGCTAATGAAACAAACTTGGAAGTAAAATTTGAAGAAATTACACACATCAATATAATACAATTCAGGGCACTTTCACAAAAGTGTTCACACATACAAATTAAAACTGCTTCTTCTTTACACATAAAGATAATTTGCATCCTTTAGAATAATCTTCAATAGTGTGAAACGATTATATTATATACGATTATATAGATAATGGAAGCGGTTAAACGGGTTACATTTTTTGTTTAGTTACGTTCTACACTAATGTTATAACCTATATCTCCAGCAATCATGTGTGAATAACAAATGTATTTTATATAAATATAACAAACTTCAGTAAGTTTTGAATAGTTTTAACATATTCTCCATCTCGTTTCAAGCCTATATAAGCGAATAATGTTTAATTATTCAAAATACAATTCCTAGTCAAGCAGATCCATTCTCATTACAAATATTTTATCCCAAACTGTCAGTTCCATCCAGGTGTAGGCATAACAGATAATTTATTAATTTTCTTCTTCAAACTTGAAGTAAATATTATTTCTATCTCTCATATAATACATTTCTCTCCGAATAATGTCACTCTATATTTATAACATTGTTCGAAAAGTTTCCGTTGAAATTTGTCCTTACCTCCAGGAGTAGAATTATATCAGTTAACTGAAGGAAGACGGGTTCCATGGGAAGATTTAATGTGTAGGAAACCATGCATGCTGAAACTCTGCATAAAGTTCTCTCAGCTTTTTCCTCAGTTTCTGTTAAGTTTGTTTGACTTTTCCCAATGACGCCTCTAGTTATTATGAGCACGCTCGTTCATTATTACTTCATTATATATACACCAAACTTGGTGTACGGAAAATAAAGGAACTATATTATATAATATATAAAGCGAAGGAAATGAAGTTCGCTCGTTATATATGCCAAACAACGAGTTTCTGAATTAATTATTATATTGAGAATATATTTGAAGATGTTCTCATTTTATTAGTATTAAGGGTTTTGATAAAGTTTATTAATTAGACGAGTTCAAATATCAAACAGAGTCAGAGAATTGTACTCATTGGGTTTAGGCCTATTCATGAATAGTTTTAGGTTCCAACAATTTCAGTTATTTGAGAAATAATTATACATTTATAGAAAATTACGAATCGATTCATGAAGAACAATTATTTTCACAATAATAATTACAATAATAATTGGAACAATAATCAGATAGGCCTAGTATACACATATATAGGAAATGAGATAGTTCTGATTCTCAAATGTATCAGTCCACATTGATCATCAAATCATTAGACATTTCAAAAAACCAGCTACCGGAACAGAAGTTTTCTAAAAACACAGCAAAAATTAACCAAAATAGTAGATTATTTTGTATACAAGATTGTAATAAACATACGTATCATAAAGTAGACATGTATGTATATATACTATATATTGAACCTTTTCCCGGATTGGTTGCGCAGTTTTATAAGCGAGGGTGAAATGAAAAGAGCGGTGTATAAAAATGCTAGCAAATCAAATCATCAGACAAATCATTATCAAATCATTAGACGTTTCAGAAAACTAGCTACCGGTACAGAAGATTTCTAAAAACACAGCAAAAATTAACCAAAATAGTAGATTATTTTGTATACAAGATGGTAATAAAAATACGTATCATAAAGTAGACATGTATGTATATATACTATATAATGAACCTTTTCCCGGATTGGTTGCGCAGTTTTATAAGCGAGGGTGAAATGAAAAGAGCGGTGAATAAAAATGCTAGCAAATCAAATCATTAGACAAATCATTATCAAATCATTGGACATTTCAGAAAACTAGCTATACCGTACACAAGATTTCTAAAAACACAGCAAAAATTAACCAAAATAGTAGATTATTTTGTATACAAGATTGTAATAAAAATACGTCTCATAAAGTAGACATGTATGTATATGTACTATATAATGAACCTTTTCCCGGATTGGTTGCGCAGTTTTATAAGCGAGGGTGAAATGAAAAGAGCGGTGGATAAAAATGCTAGCATTGCATTGTGTGAATAGCATATTCAGTATTAAAACAACAATTCAACGGTGAAACATGAGTCTTAGTTGTATACCAACACAAGTATTCGCTTTCATGTTTGCTTTTCATTCGCCATAACATTCTATTGTTTTAGATGCGTATGAAATATGCACGAGTAATGTGCACAGATTTTACTGCTTGTGCCGTGTATATTACCATACTTACTCTCAGTGATCATAGCACGATTATTACTTCAATTGAAGTAAGTTTTAGTATGCCTTTGATTTAATCCATTTTTTTTATGTTGTATAACTATCGTTCTCACTGATACTCTTCCTGAATGACTAATCGTACTTCACTCCAATTTAAACTAACTTGACATAACATCCTGATGCCGATGATTTTCAAAACTTCAGTTATCTTGTTTGATTATTATAAGTGAGCCTCTGTATTATATATATGTTAACTAACATTTGGCTTTGAAAATAGACATACAACTCAAAAAAAGTGCCTTAATTACCAACAATTACTAACTGGCAGTTCAAAGTAGTTATCACCATTAGTTACTCATGCTATTTGTTTTCACCAAATCTTAAATAAAGATTATCGTCCTGAAACGTTTTTCCTTCTGTAGCACCAAACCACGAAAACTTCCATTATATCGATTTAATTAAACCATCCTGCAAAGTAATTTTTTTCATGACGTAATACTGAAAAATTCTGAACACTACATTACTATGACATGTTTGTATTTATTTCATTTATATTGGGTTCGATGGCAGAACACCGTTTGCCTAGTCAGCTAGTTGTTTAATAAGATGATGTGAAGGTTTCTCGGGTAATGGAAAGGACAGTGGGAAGGTAGCGGTCATTGCTTATACTGTATAGGAACCATCCCAGCATTACTCTAGACTATATACAGAGGGAATTACCACGAAAAAACTGTCAAGAATCGAGCCAGGTCCGATATGCCCCTCACCTACCGTATCACATGGAGAGAGCACCTTGGCATCTGAGCTGAATATGCTGGTAATTTTTCATTTTTATTTCAGTTTAGTCATTATGGAAAATCATCGTATTCCTTGATTGACCTGTGATTATTAAATTTTTGTGATCCTTTTGGGCAACTACAATAGAAATACTTCCGAATGTTTGGATTCTGGGAATCAATTGACTCATTCCACATTAATAAAGTTTATTGCCGAAGGCAGCAATATAAGAGGATGGCAGGTATGCAATATCCGCTATCTTCTGATCGCAACATCAAATAATCGCGTTCTCTTTCTATTTGTTCCTCATATAGGTCTATACTGGGCTTGATATCAGACCAAATCGAAGTTCAGTTTTACAATGAGCAAACGTGGGGATGTATTTTCAATCTACTTTTTATGTAAGATATCAAATATATAATCATAAGTATATTTATATTCGAATGATTTTTGGTATCCATGTCATTTGACATAGTTTTTCAACTAATTTTTATATCTACAATTATTTGCTCTTCATTCTTTCTCTATTTTCTCTCTCTCCAAATTGATACAGTAATGAATTGGACAAACACTATTTTGAAATAATCATTATTCAAAATTTTTAGATTATAATTAAATGAGCTAGGACCAATTATCTATAACTATAAGATTAACTGTATAATTTCCCAAAAGTACAATACACAAAATGTGAGATTATCAATGTTTTCAATGTCAGAAGACAGGACAATAATTGTTGTTATATTCAATTTCTTCATCTCAGAATATCGACGGGCATTCTGTTAGTTTGATATTTTTCCTGATGTCTACTGTTTTCAAGTTTTTTTCATGAGCCATTTCAAATCTTCCATTCATGGTCCATTTCAAGTGTTAATAATCATATACATGACCACATTTTCTATAATTCAACTTACATGACAATCGTATATCCAACCTGAATAAATTAACAATAATCATTAAATTCACATTAATTTCCACATGAAAGAAAAACGCATACCGTATTCAAATCTAAAACTTGATGAATTGAAAATGTTTACCCAAACAAGTCCTCCCTAAATGTTTGACAATTCGTTCTCGAACAACAATTGTCCTCCATTAGTTTGGTGGTAGTTACACGGCGGGTATGAGCTGGAAAAGAAGGGTGACATGTTCAGTTCAGCCTACATGCAATCGTTGTTGGAAAAGAAGGGAGTCGCTTGGAGTTTGTTTGCACCAAGTAAATATCGGCCATGTTGACTATCTGTGACGTCATACTGTACAATCAAGTCATGACACATCTTCACGTTAGGGGACATTCTCGTGTACCCTTCCGAAACCATTCATAGAACCAGGCGCTGGATTGAAAGATGTTGCCAGTAACAAGTTGTTACTTAATTTATGTGCACATCGAAATGGAGTTCATTAATATTATATTAAATTTGGTTAGACGCACACTTTGTGTGTGTTTACCCTTCTATTCAGGATCTCAGTGACGTAGGCCTAGTCCTTTTGATATACATTTTGTTTTTCATCTATTTTCGACAAATTAGATTTATTATAACATTTTAATACACGTATTGTGGGATCGACATAGGGTGAGAAAAAATATGTTTGAAAAGTGAAATGCAACCAAAGTACAAAAAAAATTGTGAATAACATTGATATCATGAATAATATCAATTGTTATGAAGAGTATTTATTTTAGCTCATTTATTTTAGGCTTCATGCGAAATCTTCTCGAACCATTCGTACATCTAGGCGCTCGATTGAAAGATGTTGGCATTAACAAGTCGTTATCTTAAATTATGTGTACTGTACATCAAAATGTAGTCAGTCAATATTATATTATATTTTTGTGTGTGTTTACCATTCTATTAATGGATATCAGTGACTTGGTACTTTTTGCAATTTGGTTTTATTTCGATTTATTCTCATCTATTTTCACTAATGGGGCTAGTTTTCCCTAATAATTTTCATCCATGGGGAGAACAACTGTCACTTATAACTACTAACTAGTAAAAGGCACTAACTATTAATTAGAAAAATCAGAAAAATCTTGGGTACGAGGGGAGGGGTAAGAATGGAAGTGGAAAAAGTGGATAGAGAAGTAGGTAACTATGGATTCATTCAAAGAACGACGCGGGAATGGAATGAATTGGAAGAAGATATCAAAAATATAACGAAGATTGGTGATTCAAGAAGAGAGCTAAGAAAAAAATGAAGTATAATTTTATCGAGTATGTTTGATTGTAATTTCATTAGGTATAGTAACCAATACCACCTGTTTTATGAACAATCTGTAATGAATAAATAAAATATGTAAATATGTCAAACACGGCCCAATGAAGTCTCCACTTCTCTCTCATCAAATAACCAACAACAAATACCACAATCAACTGTCATTTATTCAGCCATTTAACTCCGAATCACACAAATCCCGACTTTTCACGTCGCACTCGATGTCGGACTCGACTATGTGAGACTACAATATTACCATGTATGTTTATAACAAGTCAGTGTCAACACCAAGCATTGACAACAAATATTTGCCAATTCCGAAGCCGAAGTAAATACCTGAGATGTTGACTGTGTACTATAGCTGAGTTGGTATAGCAGGGTTAATACTTAATACGTTACAATCCGAATCACAAACAAAGTTAGTCAATCTTGGGAACCCTATCTCACCAGTGTTCAGCGGATAGAGTGCGTTAAACCAGCATGGAACCCACAGCTTTCTATAATATGGATTCATTTGTTGGAAATAATAGTTAACAATGTGACCACGAGACAAACTTATATACATGAAGTGTAGTGTGCGTTAGATACGAAAGGTAAATATTGAGAAGGCGGTATTGATTTCGGATTTCGTAATTTGTGAGCAGAATTACTTGGATTTTTTTATTTGAATAAGTAAAACATGGTTTATTGCCACATGATATAGTTTTGAATCGATGAAGTGAGTAAATAAATACAGAATTATATATCTTTAATTAACCGTGTTTACAGAGTCCTCGAATTGGTTGAATATATAAAGAGAAACTGTGTTCCTAGCATTGAAGTGGGATAGGGACTTGTAGGAATCGGCACTTCCACCAAAAATAGTGACTATAAACCTAAGGACATATTTAAGATGAATACAAATGAGTATAAATTATATAATTTTTGACGTTGAACTAAGCAAATGTTTCTGTTACCACATTTTTGGTATGTTGATTGTATAATATGATTGTATGATTGTATGATAATAAGTATCAATTGCTATTTTTTTATGTTGAATCAAACAAAAAAATGTTTTGTTATATGTTGTATGACGATTGTATGATATGATTGTATGATTGTATGATGATAGTGTATAAATACAGAAATCGGAATGGGTTGGGGTATAAATCCACAAAATGTCAATAACGCTATAGAAATGTATTGTTGGATTTTGAAATACTCATAATAATAACTCGGATAAGAAAATTTGGGAAACATATTCTCTTTGAGTGAGATCAAATGTTTCCGAAATTCTGCCTCTTTCTGCCTCCATTCAATCATAGCTTCACGAAGAATCTACTGCTACTAGTATCCCAAGTCCAACAACATTTGGGTGGAAGGGCCATGTTTTGAAACCAATTTCGTTTGGTTTGTGGGTTTTTTTAAATATTAAGATATTTTGTTATCGTTCCATGAATAAAATAGTGGTCATAATATATTTTCAAAATTCACCATTTAGCTTACATATTATATAATGAATTTAAAAAAAGATACGATTTCCACAACAAAATGTCATGCAAAGTTTCTGCACTGCTTATACTATTTAGCAAACAAATTCAAAAATTGTATTTACTTTCCATATTACTGACTATCGGATATGAATATTTCATTCAACGTATTTCGTTCGTATTTCAACGTCATTCATTCGAAGCTGTAGTTTCCGAAATGACATTTTAAATAAACTAGGAAAACGCCATATGTGTTGTTAGACGAGCGGATAGTAATAGTATGGGTAAAAATGGGTAAAAACTGCCTCGAGTGGTACCAATTTAGCACATTTTATGTTTTTTTTTCTTCAAAATGGCTGACCTGAACAAGCTGAAGATTTTTAGACATGTGTAGGCCTACCAAAATGTAATTCAACTTCACGCAAAATTTTATTTTTTTGGGAAAATAAAAATATTTTCTTTTTTTTCCGTCATGTTATTCTAATGGGTATTTTTGAAATTTATAAGATTCATAAATGAAAAAGTTACCACCCGATAATGCCACAAAACTATACAGATCTAAGTTGGATGAGGAACCATATTGAAAAAAAGTTTGAGGTTGATAGCTGTAGCCGTTTGACCTGTGGAGAACCGACAAAAAAACATCAAAAAAAAACATCAAAACGAACACCAATCTTTTTTAGTATGTCAAATTGGATCTTCGCTAAAGCTCGTCTAATAAATAAATTCAAATTTCATAAATTCCATACAAAATAACACCACTCAAAATCATCCCCAGTGAAATTTTTCCATTTTTAACATGATTATAAAAAACATTTTCACAATCCAAACTCATTCACATCTGAGCCATTCAACCACAACAGTCTCCCTTGACTTTACAACATTACCTGACCTATGGTGTTATACCCGCCAACCACTCATTGTCCAAAACTAACACTTGTGTTTGTGTAGAGCACGCGCATCTTCGCCGGTGGTCCATGAGAGAGCATCTCGTTGCCAAGGTGAGAAAGAGAGAGAGATAGAAGGGTGTGAACATGAGACTAAATGAGTGATGGCATTCCAGTAGTCAAAACACTTCAAGGAACATCAGCAATGACAACAGTCGCTTATTAACGTGTCTCACTGCAGCAGAATAGCATTGGGAGAATACTTTATATGTAAAATAAACAGAGGGATAGTGTTTAGGTTATACTGACAGGTATATTGAAGTATTTTGGGAAGTTCACGATTCAAAAAGTACATATGCTTATAAGCGTAATATATACATTCATTTTTCTAATTTTGATCTTTCTCTATTTCAAGAAATTATGCTCTTTCTTGTAAACTCATTTTCAAGTTTTCAGTGTTCAAGTCAAACTGACAGGAATATTGATGATTTTTGGGAAGTTCACGATTCAAAAAGTACATATGCCCATATAATAAGTCTAATAATAATCAACTACAAAATATATTTTTTTTCTAGAATTTAGCTCAATATTATCATTATTTTTCTGTACCATTCACTAATTTGTTATATTCGTTATTTTTTTCTATTCTGTGTCTAAAGGCAACCTTCTTCAAAAGGCAGAGTCTTTATTCTAAATGAATAGAGAATTTATATATACATCCATTTTTCTAATTTCAATTTTTTCTATTTCAAGAAATTTTGCTCTTGTAAACTCAATTATCTGAAGATAATCAGGTAGATACTAGGCCCAATATTACAGGATCATAATTAATTTAATACAAACTGTGAGAAATGGAGCACTTTTGAGAAAAGGAACCTCATCACCGGTTTTATTTTGAAAAGTTTTTCAGAAATCTCCATATGGATAGGTTCTGCATGAAATAAGAGCTATTCAAACTTCGGATATCGTGGTTGGAAAAACTGCTGATAAATATAATATCATTTTTTTGATGAAAACTTTCTAACTAGATGAGGTATCCAAGTTCTGATATGGGGAAAACACAGATTAGTGTAATTTGTAATATCTTCACCCCGGTATAAAAAAACTATTCAACTTGGATGGAATTTTCAATTTTTCTATTGCATCCTTTTGATATGAAGTTCACACAGAATGTTGATACTTTCAGTAGATAGTTCTACTGAGTTGAATGAATTTTGGATAACTGGTTTTTGAGAAAATATAAATTATTACATAGGAAAAATGACCAATATTAAAAAATGAATTTAGTCAATGAAAATCTACAGGTTGCAGTGGCTATGAGTTATAACAAAGAAATGATATGAATGAATGAGTGAATGAGGAATTGGCTTAGATATTAGAAAATCAAAGTGTGTATATAACTCTTATGTACTTTCTCTATAAAATATATCTCACTCATCTTTACGTTTTCCGTATTCATTATATATAGTCACACTAAAAATCAGCATCCAAGATGCAGATCGCATATAACAAAAAATACTGTGAAATATCTGAAATACCTAGCATACTTTTAACCCTCAAGTTATCACAACAATCTCATATATTCCAAAGAATTCACAACAATAATTAAGTAAACAACAGTGCACGACGCTATTTGGGTGGTCCATAAGTAAGCGTACACTATCCCATCTCAGGTGGTTAGCTTCAATTAGCTGAGACTCGTGAAAACCTGGCTCTAGCGTTAATTCAAGTCTTCCTCAGTGAGACCCATGGACTAGGTTACACCCTGAAGGCATTCAACGAGAGAAAATAGAGGTGGGCCATATTGTCAGGTGATTAAATACTCTGGTACATTTGTCACAAATATTAATACAATTTTATTACCTTTGATTAAATATATTTTATATAATATTTGTTTTCTATTGGACACTGGGAAGTCAGGCTGTATCAATTAGGCCATATGGAAATTTAATATTTGCAGTGAGGAAATTTTTTGGTCCGAGTGTTATAATATCTCAATAATCAAGTGAGTAATCTAGTACATTTGTCACAAATATTACTACAATTTTATCACCTTTGATTAAATATATTTGATATAATATTTGTTTTCTATTGGACACTGGGAAGTCAGGTTGTATCAACTAGGCCATATGGAAATGTGATATTTGCAGTGAAGAAATTTGTTGGTCGTAGTGTTATAATATTTCAATAATCAAGTGAGTATATAGTGAAGATTTCATGCCACATATTTAGAAGAATTTTGACCATATTCATGACTTTTTCTGTTTTTTTTGTGAACAAAAAGTAATGTTAACAATCAACTCGGAACTTTTTCTATGAACATTGGTGATATACCAGAATATATTCATATGGTTTTTGAACCAAAATTGGTTAGACAGTTTTTTCGAAGAATGATACTGGAAATAAGACCACCTCATAAGAATGAAATTGTATGTAATAGTCAACTATTCAGGTATATCTTTTCGAAATGATGTCTCTATAGAATGATTGTATCCATCATTGAATACCTTATCTGCTTATCATATGAATATTGGTGATATACCAGAATATATTCGTATTGATTTTTAACCAAAATTGGTTAGACACTTTTCGGAAAATGATTCTGGAAATAAGACCATCTCATACGAATGAAATTGTATGTAATAGTCAACTATTCAGGTATATCTTTTCGAAATGGTGTTTCTATAGAATGATTTTATCCATCATTAAATACCTTATCTGCTTATCATCATTGAGTTTTTTATTCTGTTGAAAACGAAAAGCCAACGGCGTCAATGACTGAATGATGCTATTCTCTATTTTTGCGTCTTTCAACATCATTACACAGTATTCTTATTTTTAACAACTACGCGACCTATCATCTCTCAAATCAATTGAAAAATCAATCCCAACGCTGCGTATGCATTTGTCTCAAATTTGAAAAATGACGACCAAAATACTTCACGATTTACTGGATATACTTCACATAATTTTCCCGTTCAAACGCCAATAGAACAAAGCAACTTTAATAAAAATAGACTTTAAACAATACCAATTAATAATAAAATATTGAACCATTCAGTTATACAACTTATAAGTTCACCTATTATATTTTATGATAGTCCATTTTTGTATTTTAATTCATACCGAAAAATCCAAATGAAGCAATTATAGTAACGTAACCATAGATAATGCATCAACAATAACCTTATCTTCTTCTCATCACCCACTTTTGTTATTCCTGGTTGCCAACGAAGAGTCTAAAGGGCCGTGGGTCGGTTCATATAAAAAGGGACGTAGGGTTATTGAATGTGAATTACCCGCTATGAGTGACGGAATAATGTTTGAAGTAAGGATTGTACAATATTAAAATGATTGCTCTTCCGCAAATATCGTATCTATTTGAATTATGTAACAGGTAAATATGGTAGGAACAAATATTTGCCTCCGTGTGGTGGTTTGCACGTTGAAAATTAAAAGCACACAAGGAAAGTACCGTAGAGAGCTCAGCGAAGAGTTGTTAGAGGGGTGGTAAATATGGTGAAGGGGGGGGGGGGGGGGGTGGTAGAATGAGAATGATGGGGGTGGATATAAAAGGCAGACAACTCTATTATATATAAGTAGAGTACTTGGTAGAATTCAGAAAAAGCTTTTTTTCAACAATTAAAAATAAGAAAAAATTCTGGGTGTGTACTGGTTAGTTTGAGGAACAGTCAATCAATATCTTTAACGAAGTCGTTTTTTTCGAGGTTCATGCACACTTCAAATAAAGGTTATAATATAGTGAATATAATATAATATAATGTGTTATTAGACGAGCTTTAGCGAGGATTCAGTTTGACATACTGAAAAAAAATGGTGTTCGTTTTCATTTTTTTTTTTCATGTTTCTTTGTCGGTTCTCCACAGGTCAAACGGCTACTGCTATCGACTTCAAACTTTCTTTCAATATGGTTCCTCATCTAACTTGGATCTATAGTTTTGTGGCATCATCGAGGGGTAACTTTCTTTTTATTAATTCCAGAAATTTACAAAATAGGCCTACCCATTAGAATAACATACAGTACGGTACCGTAGCGGAAAAAAAAATTCATTTTCCAAAAAAATGAAATTTCGCGTGAAGTTGAATTACATTTTGAAACACATTTCCAAAAAATTTCAGCTTGATTGGGTCAGTCATTTTGAAGAAAAAACATGAAATGAGCTAAATTGGTACCACTCGAAGCAGTTTTTACCCATTTTTAGCCATACCATTACTATTCGCTCGTCTAAAAACGCATATATGACGTTTTCCTAGTATAATGAATATAATGGAATATAATGTGTTATATAATAGAACGAAGCGTGCCTACATATATTTCTACATATATGTATCACAATATTCTGGCAATATTTATATTACTGTCTATGATAACTGCTAGGTGAACATTAACGAAACCTGTTTGTAAAATATTAACGAATGATGCAAATGAGATATTCTACAAATGAGAAAGAAATGCAGGGAGATGCATTTCCTTGCTGCTTCTGGCGTTTAGCAAAGTAATAACTTATTACTTATTCAATCTGCATTTCAAAACATATTGTTCACTGTTTTAATGTTCTTCAAGTATTTCTTTGTTTCAAAACCTCACGAGAAATATGAAGTGATTAGGTCCAGAAAATATTAATCAATCTAAAATATAAACTTGCATGTTGACTGAAACTAATTCTTATATAATTTATTATCATTAATATTGTCCATAATGTTGTTTGACTATTTTCGTTTATTTATTCAAAATGGCACATTAAACATTATTATCCAACTTATTTATAGTTTTTTTTATTGTTGGTTTATCCAACAATGATATACGCCATAATATGCTTGATGATTGTACGTATTTACATTATACTCCCTATCAGATTATCATCTTCACCATTGCAATTTCATCACTTCAACTAGGATCAAAAAATCACTCGGGGATGATTTCTATCTAGGTCTATTTATATTCTCAGTCAAAAGCCGAAAATCAAATTTTCCAAATCTAGAAACAAATACCCTCCTTTCAACTAGAGTCTATATAATATATATATATATATATATATATATATATAGGCCCTATATATATATATATATATATATATATATATATATATATATATATATATATATATATATATATATATATATATATATATATATAAGAAATCTAAAGAGAAAATATTTACTTTTTGAAAGTTGTCTACCAACTATACTATCTCATACATAACTCATACAGTGAATCGCAACTACAGTATATATATATCCTATAAAATCTAAAAAGAAAATATTTACTTTTTGAAAGTAGTCTATCCTAACTACTATTTCATCGTGTACGGTGAACTGTGTGCCCTGGGGGGGGGGGGGGGGGCAGTGCGATATTTGGACCCGAACAATCCGACGGGCTGATGTGTGGACACGTTTTGAGCGCTATCCCGCCCCACAGGCGGTGGCAGCAGATAGCCGGTATCGTGCACCTACGAGACCATCCGTGTGCACGGTATACTCCATTACGGTAATCTAGACATAGTAGTCAGCGGGTGAATGATGACGTCATCATATTCATTATTCACTCATGTGTGTGTTTCATATTATTAGGTGAAATGATATATGATATGAAGATATGATGATGATATAGTATGATATAGGATATATATATATATATATATATATATATATATATATATATATATATATATATATATATATATATATATATATATATATATATATATATATATATATATATATATATATATATGTATATATATATTTATATATATATATATATATATATATATATATATATATATATATATATATACATGAAATGATATATGATATGGTACTGTATCTTTAGTCTAATGGTGAGACCGCTCTCGCCTTGTCCGGACGATCCTACCTTGTGTAGCTCTATTCTAACTGGGTGACAAAATGAATGATTATTGACAATTTTCACAAGTCGATACAAAATCAAAATTTAATTTAATTCATTGTATAATTCGCCTCAGAAACTAATTGTGGGGCTATAATTCAACTATAGGTCTACGTATGACCTTTGGAGGAATTTTAGTATGTTGTAATCAAGACAAATATGAATATAAGAATGATACCAAAAGTGAAAACCAACGGGTTAAAGTCGAAGTATTCATTTTCAATTGGATGAAAAGTTTATCACTTCTATTTAAAATCCGGCTACGCGTCTAAAGTTGGCCAATGCAAGCGAAATTCAATTTATTGTTAATGACATATTACATTTCCCTAATTAATTTCATATAGTTTATCACATTATAAGTAATCATATTATTAAATATCACAAATACACTTCGTAAGCTCTCATGATCATAATATTTTATTTGCCCACCTTCCATCGAAGTGATGGAAGGTCCATCGAAGTGATGGATTATCTCAACTAAGTGTATGGATACTAAAAAATGAAATGAATGACAATAAAATAAAGACTGCAATGATGCCAATATGATTACTCGAAAGTTTTCACGATTTTTTTAAGGCAGGCAGTTAGACCAAATTCAAGCTACGTTTGTAGTCTATTGGCTTGCTTATGAACGATAACACTTTTTTATAATATATCAACTACATATATATATATATATATATATACTATTTATTATATTTTATTTCGAGAGTGACTGCCATTCACCTTCTAAACACTCGGTTTAGTTCAGTATAATTGAACACAATGATGATACGTGAGCCAAGATGGGATGGAAGTGGTGCTGCAGAATGGATTATACTGACCCGGCTTTTACCGATCCATCATCGGTTTATAACAAGGTACTCCAGGCCACCGCTAGATAAGGAACAGCGCCACCGTCCGGACTCGCAATTAAAACTAAATTTCAACTTGGTATAAATCTATTTTCTAGCACCAGTTCACATGTTATCTAGGATTTGAGATCATATTATAAAACATTGAAGATAAAAGTATAGTTGTATTTGATTAATTAAATTTACTAATTTTTATTTCGCTTCCATAAATAAGGAGAAATTATGATAATATAATTAAATATTATATAAATTATATGAAATATTGTAACAAAGACACATATGAAAAAATATGATGATATAATTGGAGATTATATGAATTATATGAAATATTGTAACAAAGACAAATATGAAAAAATATGATGATATAATTAAAGATTATATAAATTATATGAAATATTTGGCCTCAGCGAGAACCTGAAAGGATCCATGCAAGAACATCCCAACTTCACCACATAAGGTGCGTGGGTGGAAGAAAGGTAATTTTATTAGTAGGAAGAATAATCATATTACGAATATTCATGAGACACAATTTTGGGGACATTTAAGACAAGTTCAAAGAAAAAATGTCAATGTAACCTGGCATGCATATTCCAACTCGATGCTGTGAAGGTTTGAGCCACAATCGGTTGAACAACTTTTGAGGAAAATGAAATAAATGAAATGAAATGAAATGAAATTTTTAGAGAGAAATGGTGGGAAAACAGAGAAAGATGGAAGGAATTGGTGGAGCGGCAACAGGAGGAAGAAGACTGCGAAGAAGCTGGAGAAGCAGAGTACGGGCAAGAAGACGGAATGGCTCACCGTCTTCGACATCCCAGGCAGCCCTAGAAACGACGGTGGAGTCACCTTCACCCCCCAAACCCGACATCGTTGGATGGGGAGATCGAAATCGATATATATATATATAATTTTGAAAGTTGAAAGAAGAATCACGAGAATAACCAAGGAGGAAAATATGGAAAAATTATTCGAATAGATTCAAATTTCTACGGAATTCCAAGTACCCAATTTCAAAGTTTCAAAAATCCCAAAAATCCAAGTACCTAATTTCAAAGTTTCACGGAAATCGTGTGAGTAGTATTGAAGATAATTATGTGTTTTTCTTCTCATAAAATGAAACAAAACTATCAGAAAGATCAACAAGTGAAACCAAATTGTTCTTATAACGATTGGAATTATCAGTAGGTATAAACAGGAAGGCATGTGATGAGTTGAATAGATTCGAAACCTGAGTTTCCAAAATCTCGATTTCCAATTCCAAACTCTCGATTTCTAGACTCTCGATTTCCTCTCTCTCTCTCTCTCTCTCTCTCTCTCTCTCTCTCTCTCTCTCTCTCTCTCCACATCATTCAAAAAAGTGAATACTGGTGCAAAATTCCATTTTATTGCCATATTCCTAATAAGTACAATCACATTTTGATATCACAAACTATATACATAAGAGAAATAATCGAATGTTGTGAACTAAATATTCAACTAAATATTCAAGCCTGACTACATTATTATTTCAGTTCATAAGTTACACTTTAAGAATATTTAGTAAACTTAGAAACAAAAATTTCTTGGAGCGACTTCATTTATCCCATGCTGGAAATTCTTCGCCTTCTTCATCATCGCCATCCTCCACTGCAAACTAGAACACAGAAAGCAAGAATATCATGAGAAAAGGTCACGAACTATTACAGAAATAGTTGATTATGAACAGCATAAGCTATAATTATACTAATTGTACGTATCAATCGTACCAACGCAACCTCGACACCAAAAGCTACTAAATATGCATTAATAGTATCTGTTACATAAGTCGTTAACTATAAATGTATGAAACGTGATCTGTAAGAGAAGTTTCTGAACATCTTCTAGTTACCGTATCTTCTATCACGTGGAGATGCGTAAGGAATAATAGGCCTACATGATGAATAAGAAATAGATGTATTATATGAAGATTTGATATATATATATACAGAAATTGATTATATGATGTTAGTATATATATATAATATATGTATTTATATATATATATATATATATATATGTTTATAGCCTTTAGGTATATAAATTGAATATATATATATATATATATATATATATATATATATATATCTAATATAAATCTTTGAAACCTACACTCTCATTTGCATCCACGATTTTGTCGTCGGGGTAAGTCACATCGATCTCTTCAGGTTCGTTGACAGGCTCTGATCTGCATGTATCTGAAATAAAAGTGATGAGCGATTAAATACATTCTACATAGATAATTGATAGTGGAGGACACTTTTGAATATGGAAACACTCGTTTATTTTTATTCTAATTCAATCCCATGACATTGATAGTTTTTTGACATTAAGAATTGTTGAGAGAGTTATCAGGCCCAGCTTTTAAATGTAAGTCGAGAGAATATTCAAAATATAAATATTACTGTAAAGCGTTTAACTATTCCAAATTAGTTTCAGAAACCAGAATGTCAGAATTCTCAATTTTAGACCAGATTTAGAATTACAATTTAGAAACCAAATTATTATTTCAATATAAATTAATTTTTATTTCAATTATCTAATATAGGCCAATAGTAGATCATGACATGTGAAATATTCCACTATGCAAAATCAAATAACTGAAAATAAAGCAAGAAATACAAAAATTCAAAATAAATTAATTCCAGGTCTTTGGTATTCATTTTTCACTAAGTTGTTTGTATCATCATTTTATGTATGAATATATCAGCAGCTTGAACCTGATCTGTATATGAAAACTCATAGCACCATTTCTATGATAGCTGGACGTATACAAACTTGTGGATGATATCAATTCATGGCGCTTGGTTGTAGATTCGAGTAAAAGTGTGCGTTTCTGGGACCATGTGAATTAAATTCATCAATCATTTTCATCACATGTTAACGTAGTTGTTTTGTTATCACTTGGAAATTTGAGTCATTATTTTATTATTTATTAATTAATTCTCACAGTAGATCCATCACATGCATATGAGTCACTTCAAAGTTATCATGAAAATACAAGACACACACATATAATATATATATATATATATATATATATATATATATATATATATATATGTATATATATATATATATATATATATGTATATATATATATATATATATATATATATATATATATATATATATATATATATATATATTAAATGCGAGATACATACAATTAAAATATATAAATATGATAACCGAATATACAATTGTGATTTTTATTATGGATGTATGTGAAATAATTTGATTCAATAAATTGTATGTAATTGTAAATTGTACTGCTATGTGATCTATGTAGGGTACATTATTGTACATTGTACATTATATTGTACATCATCAGATCTTTACTCACCGGCAAGTAAAATGGCGACGCAGAGCGCTAAAAGAGCAACTTTCACAAACTTGACTGACATTGTTGGACCGACTGACTGGACTAACTGACTGGCACTCCTGACAACTGCTGAGTTTATTATGAAGAATTACGTAAAACACAAACCATTTTATAGCCTGTTTCATTTTAAACTCAAATGTGTTCGCATGCAACGTTTCCGATACGAAACACTGTTTCCTACATTTCATGTTATTCTTCTCGCTTTCACCGAGTTATCAATATAATCGCTTAAATTAACAGTAAAAATATTCTAGATAAAACATGATTATTATTCAAATATCGATAATATTCAGCAGGTTTCTGAAAGTACAATGATAAGACAAGTTCGTAACGTGCATACACTTTGCATATTCTGCTTTCATCGAATACACTCTTGAATAGCTGAAATATAATTGAGAGACTCGTTCCGACAAGGCAGAACAATATAAATATTATCAAGAATTGGAGTGATTATTTCGGTGATATTGATGATATATAGTGAAATAGACTATTCTTGAAAAGAAGCATGATTTTAATCGTACTCAGGTTCAATTAATTAAGTAGGCAAACTCTGAATATGCGTTATACGACGAGCGAGATATCTATGAAGTAAAATATAAAACTCTACACACCTTGATCATATAAAATATACTTCATTCGATACCAACGTATCTAAGAAGCCGTGGATAGATCACTGCAACATTTTTCTCCTATTATTTATATCTATTCAATGAATAAAGAACATGTATTAGTACATCATTTTCTTCGAAACGGCTGGTTCGAATTGCATACAAACTTTTAATTAGATGTATCACTTTCGTTTTCACATTTGAGAAAATTTGAATTGTATTAGTGAGATTGTTTTTTTCATTCTTTTCCGCTCAGTCTAATCTTATGGGGTTTACAGAATCTTTGAGATGATGTTTCTAAAAAATGGTCCAACAGATATGATCCAAAAACTATAGGGTTCCAAGTTAGATAAGTTTGCGTACATAAAAAAAGTTTCATGTATAGAACAGTCAAACCCTACGACCTGTGTAGTGCCCACAAACAAACAAACAAAAACAGACATACAAAGCTCCGTAAGAGTTGCATGGAAATCTTCGCTAACGCTCATCTAAAAATATATTCGTTTCATATTGGGTTTAACGACACACTGTTATGATAACTGAGATCTAATGGCGTCGGATGGATGGTTAATGAGATGATGGAATGATGAGATGAAGGTTTCTTGAGTAATGGGAAGGATATTGCGAAGGAAGCGGTCGTGGCCTATATTGTGGAAACCACCCCGGCATCAGCCTAGACTATAGAGAGAAACCACGAAATAACCCTGTAAAGATGGACGGCGGCGGGGATCGAACCGGGTCCGAAAACCTCTCGCCTCTCGGATCTCACTACGCTATTGCATGTGCTGGTATGAAAAAATTTCACGAGGAAAATAAATAATAATGATTATACAAGATCAGGAAAATGGACGAAAAAAAAATAGAGAAAGATTGAATTCGACTAAACGATTTGTCGCTCATAGAAACTTGTATGTCTACATTTCATTTTCATACTCATTTCATGGAAATTATTCATTTCTAGGCGTTTCTATAGTTTCATTTTTTTTTATGAACATCGCAGCTTGATACAAAATCATTGTTCCCCAACTGAGACTATGGATGGAAAATGGGATGATTCGGATGGGGCACCACAAGGGCAATTTTACCACCTCAAGTTGCATGAGCAATGTTATATCTTTCCTAATATTGATAGACACTTCAATTAGGCCGAGATTTTCGTTAATTCATGTAATGTCTGAATAATTCCAATAATAATTATTGTAAATTCATATAATTTTGTTTTCTATAATATACCTAAAAATACAATATTATAGATTTCATATGTCATTATAATTCATTCGCCGTGATATTTACAATTGATTTTCTTCTCATTTGAGGAGAAGTTATATATACCTACTGCTTGTATGCGTTTTCATTCTTGTTCTTTACTGTCGTCAGCCCTAGAATCCTGTATTCTTTATTTTTTCTTGGAATTAAAAGTATATAAAATGAATTGATTGATCGATATATAGACTACGCACACGTATATTGCCTGGTTGTCCGATTGTTCAGCGTGCCGATCATAGAATCACTTCAGGAAGTATAGTTCAATGATTATGAAGGCCAGGAAACATTTGAATCATAGCAGGTTTTCATCAATTCCTTGTTTTTGGCAACCAATATTGTGAATCTGTTTGTCGTCATTTGATTTAAATTACTCTACTTTTGAAATACTTCTGAACGGTACACATTGAAGTTATATTCTGAACTGAAAAAATCATTCATTATTGTCAACAAAATTCACAAAATCTCACTTTTATTTTCATTTATCAATCAAAATTATCGAACCCCACAGATATAATATCATACACAAAATAATCGAATTTTTGAAAAGCAATACATCAATATTGTGGTGTCATTTTTTATTGATAATATTGAGCCTTATTATAATTTGTATTATATATTGAAATATATAATTATCATGTTTAATATTCATATAGGCCTATTGATATTAATATGTTTAATAAATATATGTATATATATTTATAATATAATAACGTGTAGGCCTATGTATATGTGTCCTATAGGCCCTATTACTAAAACAATCATTTGAAAACTTGAAACTTCAAATAATTCAATAATTGTAATACCAGTACATCAATATTTTCAAGTGCCAATTAATTATTTTCCAGATTGAGAATAATTTATAATAATCTCTATGTCTCATGGACCAGCGAGAATGAGCAAGGAGATAACGCAAATCAGTGAATAGCCGAGCGAGGCACGGTTCTGATTGGACGAGTTCCCGTCTCCCTTTCTCGGTTGTGCTAATGCCATCACGGTGGGAGCCGCTACAGCTGGTCCTGTTGTTGTTATTGTTGTTGGAACAGGTGGCACGTTGTTTAAGTTGTCCCCTGCCTTCGTCACGACCGTTTCCTCAATCGGCGTTTCTGTTTCTTCTTCATACACCGTTTCTTCTTCTCCAGACGTTTCTTCATCTCCAGACGTTTCTTCATCTCCAGACGTTTCTTCATCTCCAGACGTTTCTTCTTCTCCAGTAATTCCTCCTTCTTCTCCAGTCATTCCTCCTTCTTCTCCAGTCATTCCTTCTTCTTCTCCGATCCTTCCTTCTACTCCAGTATCTCCTTCTTCTTCTCCAGTCATTCCTTCTTCTTCTCCAGTCATTCCTTCCTCTTCTCCAGTAACTCCTTCTTCTTCTCCAGTAACCCCTTCTTCTTCTCCAGTAACTCCTTCTTCTTCTCCAGTAACTCCTTCTTCTTCTCCAGTAACTCCTTCTTCTTCTCCAGTAACTCCTTCTTCTTCTCCAGTAATTCCTTCTTCTTCTTCAGTAACTCCTTCTTTTTCTCCAGTACCGGTAACTCTTTTCTCTCCAGATCCTTCTTGTTCTTCGGACTTTCCTTCCTCTTCTCCAGAAGATCCTTCTTCTTCAGTCATTCCTTCTTCAGTCATTCCTTCTTCTACAGTAACTCCTTCTTCTCCACTAGCTCCATCAGCACCGTAGTCTTCACCGTAGTCTTCGTAATCTTCTCTCCTGAATCGTAGAGCGGCCGTGTCTGCTAACTTCACGCTAGTCTGCAACAGTTGATGACTTTCCTGGAATCATATGTTATCAAATTATGCGATTGAATGAAATATTCAAATAAAATATGACTGCAAGTTACACTATTTGCTTGTGATACATTGTTGATTCCTGGAGCTAATCTGAAGTAATCAAATGTCTGATGATTTGACTGGATGATGATTCAATAGATGATTTTACCTTAGATTTTTCATCCAGCCCCTCAACACCAGGTGCCATGGATCCAAACGCATCTGCTGAAATCAGAAAATCAGAGTTTATTAATAAAGGTGTATTTAATAAAGGTGATCTATAAGGGGCTGTCCATAAATGACGTCCACATTTGGGGGGGGGGGGGGTCAACAACCATGTGACAATGTGTGATATGGGGGGAGGGGGGCATACACTAATGTGACATCCACATTTACACCAGATATTATTCGTTTCTTTCAATTTTCAGGAAAATAAGTTGGCGCCATATAATTTGTATGAAATTATATTTTAATGCAGAATTTAGGTGGTTATAGGTGGTTTTCACAGGATTTAGGGGACTAAAAATCGAGGAAAACTTTTTTTCAATATCCCAACCCCAGTTTTTTCAAATTCGCATGAATAATTTCATGGGGGAGGGGGGTAAATATTGGCTGGATTGTGACATCATTAAAGGAGGGGGGTCATCATCTCTGTGACCAACTCCAACAAGGGGGGAGGAGGGGGGGGGTCGATATACCCTAAAATTGTGTGACATCATTTATGGACAGCCCCTGAGACATAATACATGAAAAAGACATAATACATGGATGTTGATATCTTCCACTTTCATCCAAGACTCTTAGTTCGAAAATATTTTATAGACTTTCGATTTAATCGTAATCGTTTGCAGAAAATGTATGTTTTATTTCCATGTGAAAATGTGTGACGTATCGTCCGAAGCTTGAAACAGCTACTACGTATGGCATTGAGTAACCTGAGTACCCTATGCCGCGGCTAGGTGATAAGGTAAATCCAGGTTGCCGATTATATATGTATTGTTATATTATTAGTTGTTTTCTGATAAAACGCGATTAGGTATTTAATTTTCCGACAAAATGTTGTTGGATGAATATTGAAATTTGAAAGACATCACTAGATAAATAATAATGACGATGTTTAACTCTCTAATTTCAGAGAAAACTATATAGAAAATCTTATCTCAATTTCAGAAATTATAATCAATGTAATTTTGAATAGTACCAGTAAACTTATATCAGTCGCTCATGTAAATCCAGATTCGAATAATCGATTTTTTTTTTTTTCTTAATAATAATAATTTTAATTTTTCTCATTTGATTGCGTATTTACAATATTGAGTATCGTCAGGTTTATGCTAGAATATAAAATACAGTACAGGTATGGTTATGAAAATATAAATGCAGTGAAATACCAACAAGGCCAACGAACAAGCACACACAAAATAGCACAAACACAGAGATTCATACACACTTACAATACATTCAGAAGTTGATCATGTTGGAATTTTATTCTTTATCATTCAGGAAATTGCTCACAGAGTAAAAACATTTCTGTATTAGGTAAGATTTGAGGGCTAACTTAAATTTTGTTCATCCAATAATATAGGCCACAGTTGCGATGTATAGGCAAGTACGATAAATAAATATGATAAATATAGATAAAAAAGTTGAGGTATGAAAATAAAAACAGGAAATTGAACCCAAGATAAGAATTGGCAAGTGAAATTCGAAAACAAATTATTATGTTTTCTTTGTATTTTCGTTCTTATTCATATGTTATTGATTGTGTATTATTCGTATCTCGGTGAAGTGGGGGATAAAGGAAGTTCATAACTATTCCTTCGATTAGACTTTCCCCTTGTTATTCATACATTAGGCATCTCTCAGTGGCTAAGTCAGCTAAGACACTGCTTCAGTAACTGACGTCACCGTTGGGCGTGGGTTTTTGTGCATGTCTTTTCACCTATCAACATTTCATCGTTTTTTTATCACTTGCTCATTCGTACTCCCATGTAACCTAGCTGTTGGTGGGGTCGTTGAGCAGCAGTCATCCATGTATAAGGTCCTACTACGATATGGCAAGCGATTAGTACTCGAAATGAAGGAATTCGATGTGTGGGTCCATGGAGGGTATACGCTATATTTTATATTCTTTGTATATATTTCAATTATTTATATATTGTTGCAATACACAAATAATTAGTTATAGTTCAGTAGAGGTTTGGAAAAATATGATATAGTTTATGAGAAATAGGCAATGTCATAAAATTATTGACCAATATGATGAGAAATGAAATTGTGGTCATTGAAGATTATTGAAGAATAACTTTGGAAGAAACATCGGAATTAGTAAACTAGGCCCCACCACTCTACTAAATAACCACAAGTTACAACTAAATAGAAACATAATTATTTAAATATAAATATGTAAAGCTGAATTGAAATGAATACAATTCAATAAAGTCACATAATTAGGCTCTTCTGGTCATTATTTAAGATGTGACTAATACATCTTCGGTGTAAGCGGTCCCAAAGGTCAATAAGTGATCGAACAAAATACAAATATGCAATGCGTAATCCAGTTACAATTAAAATAACAATAAAACACTATTATATGCCCATCACAAATCGTTTTTTGACCAAAGATTCTAAATATCTAAACATTACATCGGTTTTAGAAATAGATAATCTCTATTCTACTCTCTTTTGGCTTACCCTTACCAGTAAGTGCCACAGCCCAGATGATGAACACGATGTTCTTTACATGCATTCTTGCCATTCGATTACCACACATGCATAACAAAATTAATCCAACCTCTTTTCAACGTGCTAAAATACCAAGTGTCACAACTGTGTTTTCGACGGTCTTCGCTAAGCCTTGAAAACAAAATGGAATACACATAATTAGGTAAAGTCATTTCTATAGGCCTGTAGTCATGTGATATATATATATATATATATATATATATATATATATATATATATATATATATATATATAGGCCTATACATAATATTATGTATCATATGACGATAACGGTGTAAATTATAGTGATAATGAAAAGTTATTAATTTCTTATAGTTCACGATTATTATTTGCGCGACAAACAATGGCCCCATGATATTAGACCGTATGAATGTCCACGATGATAAGGAAACTCACGCGGACTCGAACCCGGGCTGTTTGAAGCATGATCAATATATTCAGCAATAGCAATACACGATTATGCAGTTGAGATCGTGAAATAAGTCAAGATTATTGATATGTATCATATTACTATATACTGAGACGTGTGGTCGAGTGGCTGGCACACTTAACCGTAATACAGGAGACCGGGATTCGTTTCCTGCTTTGGTCAACTATCCTGACAGGAGGTTTTCGATGGTTTTCCTCTGTCGTTCAGGTTAATACTGGGATTGTTTCTTACAACAGGCCAGGACTGACTCCTTCCAATTATCCCCCCCCCCAAAAAATGAAATAATCATTCATGTCGTCATCCCATTATCTCATATATCATTCGATATCGCCAATAGATCGTATAGTCATTATATCAGAGACGTAGACAATAGATTAGAGGTCTACAGTGATTCGTTAAACCAAATATAAATTGAAAAAACACTATATTATAACTATATATATATATATATATATATATATATATATATATATATATATATATATATATATATATACATATATATATATATATATATATATATATATATATATATATATATATATATATACTGTATATATATATATATATATATATATATATATATATATTAAATATATATATATATATATATATATATATATATATATATATATATATATATATATATATATATATATATATATATATATATATGTGTGGGTATATATGGAAGGGTGGGTGTATGCATTAAGTGTCTCTATGAAAGAATAAACATCTATCTATATCCTTCAATCTATCTTCTGTTCTTCAAATTTTAGTTTGTAATTTTATCAATATATCAGAAATAATTCGGTTCCGATTCCAGAACAATCCTATGGATTGACTTTGGGCTACTCATCGTGGATGAGAAAGCCAATTACCATTGATTATAATTAAAGAGCTGGCACCTCCACCAAAAACACTGGCCCTTCTGAAACTGATTTCTAAGTGTGTAACATTTTTTCATATCATATGAAATAATATAGTAATATAATTAGATGAGCAATAGCGAGGACTTCCGTCCCTGTCTGTAGAGTGTATTTTATATATATTTTTTTCGTAGTTTCGGGAAATATTGGTCGGCCACTTCTGAGAAACACAATTACAAGGTTTCGAGAAATCCCATCAGTTGAAATCTACTGTCAGGTTCGTGATGTTCTTAAATAATATGAGAATGGAATAAAACTTTGCGAATTGATACTGTCAGCTTTCTTGGTTATAATTCTGTTGATGAAAGTTGCATTAAAATGACAGGTCTCTTTGGGAAAAAAAAATTGGAAAAAAAAAAATAGTAGCTAATTATATTTGAAAATGTCCCAGAGAACTGATTACGGTACTTATAAAAAAGAAATCACTACCATACAGAATGCATATGATGATCAGAAGTTATTAAAATACCGTTAACTTGACAGTCGCTGTTGACACGTTGTCAGCTTAGAAGCCAATTATACTCCTAAGTTTTCATTGGCAATTGTGTTTCATGGAAAAATGAACAATAGAACTACTGCTACTTATCTACAAACAAACAGATTAGAAAATTAGGTGTAAAATGCTTAGTATTATACCGATATTTATCTGTATTGGCATGCAATAGCCATTATTTAAGGTTATTAGAATATGACCTTTATCGTACTCATGGTGATTTTTTTTTATTTCCACTACTTTCACTAACAAAGTTAGGTAAGTTCGTAATATAAGGCAAAACCATGTCCTCCAAGTCCTCTTTCTCCTCTGCCTCTGCTCTCCCTCCTCCTCTTCCATCTCCCACCTCCCTTCATTTCTCGATCTCTATTCTTCCACCATTCACTGCTCTCCATGCCTTCCCTCTCTCTTCAACTCTCAGTTCTCACTCCCATCTCCGATCTCTCCCCCGCCCCCCCCCCCCCACTCTTCTTTTATCTCCGCACATTTCCGACATCTTGTACTATGCTCTGGGTATCCGAATCCTCTCCATTCTTTTCATATGTCCGTACAAACTAAGTCTCCATTCCTGTCTTCCCTTCTCATATAGTCACCCTGACTATACTCTGGATCATTACATATTACAAAGTCTACTTCAACAATGCTATAACAATTTTGAAAACATGTAAAAACCAACCACGCACTTGTTTTCTAATGACTCCCTCTTAATTTGCTGATTGCATTATCAGTAAATTGCATTCATTATAATAAATAATTATCGTTAAATTACTCACACCTTGAGCAAGCCTCAACATTTAATTTCATGAACTGTTGTTTTGTATGGTGACTACTACAGTAGCTAAGCATATTTGTTGCCATACTATGATTATAAAACTGAAACAGCAGAGTTTGAATCAGAGAGCGGGGAGATGCTATCGCCCCAAAGAGAGTTTGTCACACTTTCCCCAAACTATAAATAAGACAAGAATCAACATCCCTCCATCAGGAATTGTTCTTCAATTACAGTACTATACCTCTCCCCTCTCCCTCTCACAAGAATATTTGACTTGAATAAATGCAGCCTGTGAGAAATTTTCAATTCAATTCCTCCACAAAACAGTTTGCAACTTTCTGTTACTAGATGTCTCTTGTCCGTTTTATTATTCAACCAGTTAGTTTAAAACAACTACAGTGTTGTCAATGATGTGAGGAAAATTATCATATAACCTACATAGCCTTCATAGCTCAGTCAACTAGTTAAATATCAGTAATATTTCTATGAATTGATATTAATTCATTGTGTTTTTTTATATTTAAGAGTACCGTAGTTTTTCCTTTTGTAGCCATAGGCCTCGGCTATATTTTACAAACAGCATCTGATAATGAAACTGTACCAAGTAAAAACACAATTCTCTTCCGAGTTCAGTATTAGACACATTCTTTATTCGATATAACGCAGTAAATAGATAAATAAATATATCTCAGTGTTTAGTTAGTTCAAGAAATTTCTCTTTATCATTTGCAAATTGTACAAGATATTCTAGTTCCAAGGGATGCATGTGTCCTGGAATGATGAAAGAATGTAGCGGAGGACCTAGATCGGTGCTCTTCATATCGCTCAGGCAACACGCGGTGATTTGTTGCGTTTCCGAACCGATCCTTGCAAGACCCACGCACAGCGATGCTTCCGTGTAAGCTGGAAAATAAACGTGAGACTAAACTACGACATTCTGATGAACTGATGATGATTATTGTTTGCTCATGGCTATTCATCTGACTAAAAATGAGAAACACTAATTCTGACAAATAACTATATTATTAATAGACTGATGCAGAACCATTGAAGTGGAGTGGTAGACCTAGGCCTATTTCAAACTTATCAAACAAAAGAGAAAAAAATTGTCCTGTTTTTTTCCATGTAGGCCTACCGACCAAATAATTAGTACCGCTCAAAGTATGCAAGAATTCCACGCGGAAATGATTGTAAAATTTCCATTTGCAGTCTTGCTGTTTGATTAGATCAACGTTTCAGTAGTCAAGAAGACATTGTTACAAAATACAGTATAATGTGATTTTAAATGAATCTAGCCTACCGTATATAAATATTCAATAGAATAACAAGACTTATAGAAATTCTAGTATCTCGTGACAAGCCCAAGACGTAGTGTGAACATCAACTTTGACAAGTTACACAATTTCAGAACATTTTTGTAGAATACCCACATATCACCAGCTTTTTCAATTGGATAAGTATTTGTGATTTTATTAATGATCTCCAATTTATAATGAACAATAAATACAAAAACATCCAAGATTCATGTATTATTAAAATGGATTCAATTTTTTCAGAACTGTCACATAATGACTAACATAGCATGTTTCAACCATAACAGTAGGCTACTGTATTCGTTAACAGGCGAGAGGTTAATATTGGCCTAAATCGTACCTAAATCGCTGACGTTATCCGCACGCTTCTTGTCTATTATCTGAGTGAGCTGATCTGCTGCTTCGCTGACAGACATGAAGCGAGGAGGTTGATATTCTCGTTTCTTCTTCGTAAGACTTTCTAGCGTGGGCTCCTTTACTCGAATATCTGCAATAAGTCATTGATTATTAGTTTCATTATAGAGGTGAAAGATAGTACCGGTATAAGCCATACAGTGAATCTAAATTATACTAGTGGTTAGCACTCTGAACCGTCATTCAGGAGACTAGGGTTCGATTGATTATTGTTGCTTAACGACCCCACCAATAGCCACGTTATACGAGGGTACGAACGAGCAGGTTATATGAAACTACATGAGGTGATGATAAGTGAAAGGACATTAAAAAAACCATGCATTTGGGATCGAGCCAAGCCCACGGTGCTTAGTTTCGAAGCGGGCACTGGCAGTTTCGGGGTTCATCCATCTTGGTCGACTACTACGAGGTTTTGTGGGTACGATTTTGGTTCATTAATGGGTGGTTCTACCCAAGGACATATCCTCCCAAATTATGAAAACATGGGAATAAACTTCATTATCTATTCAGAACCAAGTCACGTTCTTAAAATGAATGAGGGGGGGGGGGGGGGGGGGGGGGGGGGGGGGGGGGGAACTAACCCCAACACAATGGAATAGGGGGCCTAGGAAAAAAACCGCTAATATATTTAAAAATTTTTTTTTCCCAATCCAGTTTGGGTATGATAGGGGCCCAGTTTTAATTTGTAATAAGTATAGGTTGATGAATATGATCAGTCTCACGTAGCTACATATTTATATATACCGTATTTACTCGCATATAGTCGCACCCGCGTATAAGCGCACCCCTGTTTTTGACAGTCATTTTTTGAAAAACCCTTTGTATGGTCGTATAAGTCGCACCTGCCATCTCCAGCAATGTGAAAAATACATCGTGATTGAAATGTTTGAAATGTTTAGCGCTCTATTCCGACGCATATGAGAGTAAGAAACCATTGTGAGGGCCTCAATACAGCCAGGACATATAAGATATGAGACACACACACACGCATGGCCCTGCCCATAGTAACCAAGAGACACTGTCCAGATGTGCTAGTGTCACATTATGGTATTTACACGCATATAACAAAAGAAGGTTCCAGTCGCTTTACCTACACCAGATCCACTCTATTAAACAAAAACATATCGAAAAATATCTTCCAAGTTCAGATTCATTTTTATCCATCCTATAGTGTTGAAAGAGTAGCCCCTTATAGACTCGGATATCACCCATAGCACACTTCCAGGCAAGCATTGTTGATTGATGATAAACAGATCTGTCAAAGTGTTTGTCTTGGTATTCAGTGTAACATGATCCAGGGTCTGACCTCCTGACCTCTAATGGAGGAAAAAGGCATAAGGATATTTTATGAGTATCTTTGTTGTCATATTTTGTTGACACATTTACGACAATATTATATCCCGACAATTGACAATTGGGGGTCTGCCGTATGCTTTAATATCGACGACCGGTCGTGCATACAATCTGACGACGATTGTGGGTTCGCCCCATGCTTTAACACTGGACGACCGGCAGTGTTTCACGGGAATTGTTTTTGCGATGTTTTTACATCAGAGAAAAACAGTTTTCAGCGAGCGAGCGTGAATATATCGCAAAATGTGACACTTTTTTCGTCACTTACTTTTATAAGACCCATGTGACTTTTTGATGACTTGAAAATGAAAAAAGTGCGTCTTCTATGCGTGTAAATATGGTACTTTGAATGTGCTTTTGACATTTGTTTGTTTCCCTGTTGCTGTTAGAGAGGAAATATTATTTAAATCACATTTGACTTCTTTATTGCCTCTTTAGAATACTGTGCTTTCAATTTTAAATTATTTTTTGTCACCATAAAGAATGCGCTCATGCACAGTCTTTCCTAGCCCCCCCTACGGGGCCTCCCACCCATGATCAGCTGTTACTGATGACCCTGCTATTGCAACATTCTTGTCAGTGACTCAGTGTGCTTCCAAGCCTTGAGGTAGAGGTCCTGTTGCTCTGTAAAGTGATGGTTGGATTGAGGAAAATGACGCTTCTTTTCATGAATAAAGGTGAATTGATGCATTGAATTTCAATTTTGGAGATTTTGTGCGCGCATATTAGTCGCACCCGCGTATTAGTCGCACCCCTGTTTTGAGCTCTCAAATTTTTAAGTATACATGCGACTTATATGCGAGTAAGTAGTAGTGCGTTTTTGAACATGCTACTTGTAAGCTATTTGGTGAACTTAATCTGAAATTAATATTCCATCATACCTAAAAGACAAAGTGTGTGCAGTCCTCGTTTTCTGTTTCCATCTATTTTATCGTAGAAACTATCGGGCTGCCACGTGTCCGTCCAGTACGGAATAGAAACAGTTTCTCCAAAGTTATACAGCTGGAAAATAAAGTATTGCACAATTTTATCAACACAGGCCAATATACGGTAATGCATTATATAGCTTGGACGAGCGAAGGCAATAATTCATTTTTACCGTAGGCTTATTGGAAAAAAACTTTTTTTTGGTTTGCGCTCTCCAGGTCGACATATATTTTCATGAAACTTGGTACTATACACATATGACATCATCTAACTCAATACCGTAGGCCCATCTAGTTTTGAGGCACAGTTGGTCAACCCAATATCTTGAAAGACAAGTCATTCGGAAATTTTGAAAACTCATAGAGGAAGTTTTATTAAAGGGGATTTGATAGTTTTTGTTGGTTGGGTGTATTTTTGATGATTATTATTTGTTTTCTTCATCTTGTTACTATTTTGTTAATGTTGTTTCGTTACCGGTAAGAGTTTTGTTATTAGTTAAGCCTTGCCCATTTCAT
>OU015462.1:58939222-59211722 GCA_907164805.1 Brachyptera putata
GCAGTTGATTATTAGATTGCGCAGGAATCAACAATGTTATCACAAGCAAATAGGTGTTAATTGCAGTTATATTTGATGGAATATTTCATTCCATCGCAGAATTTGAAAACATATGATTCAGGGAAAGCCACTACTGTTGCAGACTAGCGTGAAGTTGCAGACACTGCCGCGCTCGATTCAGGGAGAAGATTACGAAGACTACGGTTAAGGACTACGGTGCTGATGGAGTAGGGATAAGAAGGACCAGGGTTTTTGTTTTTTAAAAAACCTTTTGGCGAAGAAGGAAGGACTGAGAAGAAGAAAGGATCTTCTGGAGAAGAGAAGGAAAGTCCGAAGAAGGATTGGAGGAGAAAAGAGGTTATGCGAGAAACACAGAGGAGTTACTGGGGAAGGACGAATGGAAAATGAGAGAAGAAGGATTTACTGGAGAAGAAAAGAAGGAATGACTGGAGAAGAAGAAGGAGTTACGGAGAAGAGAAGGAGTTATGGAGAAGAAGAAGGAGTTACGGAGAAGAGAAGGAAGTTTACTGGAGAAGAAGAAAGGGGTACTGGAGAGAGAAAAGACGGAGTTACAGGCATAAGAGGAAGAAATGGACTGGAGAAGAAGGAAGGAGATGACTGGAGAAGAAAAAGGAGATACTGGAGTAGAAGGAAGGATCGGAGAAGAAGAAGGAATGACTGGAGGAAGAGGAGAAGAGGGAAGCAGGAGAAGTACCTGGAGAAGAAGAAACGTCTGGAGATGAAGGAACGTCGGAGATGAAAAAAAACGTCTGGAGGATGAAGAAACGTTGGAGACGACAGAAAAACGGTGTATGAAGAAAAGAAACATAAACAGCGATTGAGGAAAAAACGGAAGTGACGAAGGGACAGGGGGGACACTTAAAACAAAGGCCACCTGTTCCAAACAACAAATAACAACAAACAGGACCGGCTGTTAGCGGCTCCCCACGTGATGGCGTCCGTAGCACAAAACCGAGAAAGGAGAAAGGGAACCGTCCAATCAGAACCGTGCCTCGCTCGGCTATTCACGGATTTGCTTATCTCCTTGCTCAGTCTCGGCTAGTCCATGGACATAAAGATTATTATTAATGATTGATCAATTGGAAAAGCATGATGCACTTGACACTATTGATGTTCCTGGTAGGGGCCTACAATTATTAAAGTATTTGAAGTTTCAAGTTTTTAAATGATGGTGTTAATAATAGGGCGTATAGGGTACTCATATAGGCCTTATCACGTTTAGTCATATTATATATAATATACATAAAATGTATTAAACATATTATATCAATAGGCCTATTAAAAAAAAACAAAAAAAAAAAAAAAATATTTTTTAAAAAAAAAAACCATGATATTATATATTCCATAGATGATACAAATTATAATACAGCCCAATATTATCAATAAAAATGCACCACCATATTTAGATATGCTTTTCAAAAATCGATTATCTGGGTGTATGATATGAATACTGTGGGGTTCGTAATTTGATTGATGATGAAACGAAAAGTGAGATTTTTGAATTTGTTGGCAATTAATGAATGATTTTTTCAGTTTCGAATATAGCTTCAATGGTTTACTCAGAAGTATTTCGAAGTATAGTATTTTAAATTAAAATGACGACAAACAGATCACATATGGTTGCAAAAAAACAAGGAATTGAGAAAACCTGCAGATTCAATGTTTCCTGGCCTTATTATGATCTTGAAACTATACGTCCTGAAGTGGTCTACTGATGGGCACGCTGAATAATCGGACAACAGGGCAATATAACGTGTTCGTAGTATATTTGGCGATCATTCAATTTCATTTATATACTTTGAATTCCAAGAAAAAATAAAAGAAACAGGATTCTGGGGCTGAAGACAGTAAGAACAAGGAATGAAAACGCATCCAACAGTAGGTATAGAAACGTTTCCCAAATGAACGAAATATTGTGCATATCACTGGCGAAATGAATTATAATGACATAGTGAAATCTATAATAAGTATTTTTATGTGTATAGAAAACAAAAATTATATGAATTTACAATAATTATTTGAAATTAATTCAGACATTACATGAAACTAACCGAAATCTCGGCCTAATTGGTTGTCTATCAAATTAGGAAAGATATAAATGCTCAGGCAATTGAGGTGGTAAGATTGCCCTGGGGGTGCCCCACCGAATCATCCCATCTTCTATCCATTAGGTCTCAGTTGGGGAGGGAACAAGGAGTTTTGTATCAAGTTTGCGCGATGTTCATAAAAAAAAAATGAAACTATAGGAAACGCCTAGAAATGAAATAATTCAATGACAGAGTATGAAATTGAAAGTTAGACATACCAAAGTTCTAGAGCGGACAAATGTTAAGTCGAAATTGGCCTATTCAATCTTCTCTATTTTTTTTCCATATATTTGCCTACATCTTGTACATTAATGATTTATTTTCCGTGAAAGTGTCTATACCAGCACATGCAATAGCGTAGTGAGATCCGGGAGACGAGAGGTTTCGGACCGGTTCGATCCCCGCGGCCCTACATCTTACAGGGTTTTTTCGTGGTTTCTCCTATAGTCTAGGCTGACGGGGTGGTTTCACAATATAGGCCACGGACCGCTTTCCTTCAAAAAACAGATCTTTGCCCATACTCAAGGAAACCTCCATCTCATTCATCCATCTATCATGACATCCATTTCGACGCCAGTTAGAATGCTATATCATGCAATGCGTCGTGAAAAAAAAAAAAACATGAAACCCAATAGTAAAAAAAAAATATATTTCTAGGATGAGCGTTAGCGAAGTTTCCATTGCAAACTCTACGAAGCTTTTGTCGCTCTGTTTTTTTTTGTTTTTTGTGGGCACCTGCCACAGGTTGTAGGTTTGACCGTATCGTCATGAAATTGTTTTGTAACGCATCCAACTTAGAACCCTATAGTTTGTGGGGTCAAAAGCGGTGGAACATTTTGAGGAAAAACATCATCTAGAAGTGCTAAACACCCCATAAGATTAGGCCAGCAGGAAAAATTGAAAAATTAAAATCTTTCCATTATTTTCAAATTATTCTCAAATTGTGAACCTGGAAAAATTAAACCTAATACAAAATTGGTATCAATTCGGACCAAGGCCGTTTCGAAGAAAAAAGGTTTACATGTTTTTATTCATCGACTAAATAGACAATAATAGCAGAACTTGTTAATGTTGATGTCAATTAACGGCTCTCTAGATCGTTGGTATCGGAATGAATTTCATTTATATGATTCAAGTAGCAGAGTTTTTAGATTTTTACTTTCTATATATCTCGATCTCACCACAACGCACATTCTGCGGTTGCCTTAGTGTAGATGAGCGTTAGCGAAGAGATTTCATTCAACTATTACGGAGCTTTGTCTTGTCTATTTCCTTTTGTTTGTTTGGGCACTTTACAACAGGTCGCCAGGGGTTGAGATCTATATGAAACTTTTTTTATGTATGCAAACTTATCTAACTTGGAAACCCAGAGGGGGGTTTTGGTCATAAATCGGTTGGACCTTTTCAGGAACATCAAAAAAACCTCCAAAGGTTCTGAAAACACCCATAAGATAGACTATGGCGAAAAGATGAAAAAAAAATCTCACTAATCCAATTCAAATTTTTCCAAATGTGAAAAACGAAAAGTGATACATTTAATAAAAGTTGTATGCAATTCGAACCAGCCGTTTCGAAGAAAAAATGATGTACTGATAGCAGTTCTGTATGCCTAATTAGATATAATAAACAAGAAAAATGTTTGCAGTGATCTATCCACGGCTTTGGTTCGTTGGTAGGGATGAAGTATATGTTCTAGACCCAAGGGTTTGTAGAGTTTTATATTTTTATTCATAGATATCTCGCTCATCGTTATAACGATATTCGCGTTTGCCAGTTGATTAGATGAAACCTGGAGTACGATTAAAAATAATGTTCTTCCAAGAATAGTCTATTTCATATATATCATGATATCACCGACAGTAATCACTCAATTCTGATAAATTGATATTGTTTTTGGCATTGTCGGAAGCGTCTCTCAATTATATTCAGCTATCGAGAGTTTATAGGATGTGAAAGCAGAATATGCAAAGTGTTGCACGTTACGAATACTTATCTATCATTGTACTTTCAGAAAACCTGGAATTATCGATATTTGAATAAAATACGGTTTTACTAGAATATTTTTAATGGTATTATTTAAGCGATTATAGGTAACTCGGTGAAAAGCAGAGAAGAATAATCATGAAATTGTAGGGAAACGGTGTCGTATCGGGAAAGTCTTGCATGCGAACACATTTGAGTTTAAAAGAAACAGGCTATTTAAAATGGTTTGTGTTTTACGTAATTCTCATAATAAGCGTAGCAGTTGTCAGGAGTGCCAGTCAGTAGTCCAGCAGGTTAGTACAACACAATGTCAGTCAAGTTTGTGAAAGTTGCTCTTTTAGCGCTCTGCGTCGCCATTTTACTTGCCGGTTAATATAGATCTGATAATGTACAAGAATGGCCCTAGCATAGATCACATGCAGTAGTGTAACAATTACATATAAATGTTTTTAAAAACATTATGGAATCAAATTATTTCAATACAATCAATAATAAAAATCAAAAATTTAATATTCGGGTTAAATATTTATCTATTGTAATTGTTGTATCTCGGGAGTCTTATATAGATATTATATAACTTAATATATAGATTATAGATATATATATATATAAAGAATCTATATATAATATATATATATATATATTCTATATATAGCTGTAGAAATATATATATATATATTATATTTTATATATATTATAATATTATATATATTATATAATATATATATTGTCTTGATTTTTCATAATAACAACTTTTGGACGTGATTCAATGCCTGTGATGGAATCTAAGGTGAGAATTAATTCAGTAAACGCACACCGTCATCGGAATCTAGAAAACAAAGCGCCAGTGCCAATGCAAAATTGATATCATCCACAAATGTGTATAGTCCAGCTTATTATAGAAATGATGCTTGAGTTTTCTGTAAATTAATAATGTTAAGATGCTGATATAATAAAACAATGATACAAAAAACAATCAGGGAAAAACGAATAGCAAAGCCTAGCATTAATTTATTTAGATTTTTGTATTTTGTGCTTTATTGTCAATTATTTGATTGCCATCGGACAATAATATTTCACATGTTCTGATCACTATTTGGACCCATATATTAGGATAATTGAATTAAAATATTCCACTATTGAATAATAATGGTTTCGGAATTGTAGTTTAATCTAAATCTAAATTGTGTCTAAAATCGAGAATTCTGAAATTCTGGTTTCTAAATCTAATTTTTGAATAGTTTCTTGCTGAAAAAGCGTTTACAGAAGATTTAGCCCCTATTATATGAATATTCTCTAAAATTACAAGATAAAAGCTGGGCCATTAACTGTCTCAAAAAAAAACCACCACCAAAATTCTAATGTCAAAGGAACTATCAATCCAGAGATTGAATTTTCAGATAAAAATAATCGAAAGTTTTCATAATCAAACGTGTCCCCCCATCAATCATCGTGTGTAGAAGTATTTATGCGCCTATCACTCTTGTTTCAGATAACATTGCAGATAAGGCCTGTCAACGAACCTGAAGAGATCGATTGTGCTACCCCACGACAAAATGTGGATGCAAATGAGAGTGTAGTTCAAAATCTCTATATTAATATATATATTAGCTATCTACATAGATATATATATATACTAATCTATTATATTATATATAGATATTATATATTATAATATTAGAGATATATTCATATACACATAAAGGTAATAAACATAGATATAAAGTCGAGAGATTATACAATACTAAAATCCTATATGCAATTTCTGTATTATCAAACCTACATTATAAATAATCTTTTTCTTATCATCCTGTAGGCTACTTATCCCTTACGCCATCTCCAACGTGATAGAGATACAGTAAATAAGGAAGATGTGTAGAAAAACCGCCTTAAGAGATCACGTTTCATTACATTATAGTTAGGCGAGTTATTGTAACCGAACTAAGTAATGCACATTTAGTAGCGTTTGGTGTCGAGGTTGAGTTGGTACGATTGCTACGTACAATTAGTATACTTATAGGCCATGCTGTTCATAACAAACTATTATGTTAAATTAGGTCGTGATTTCTCATGGATATTCTGCTTTCTGTTTATAGTGCAGTGGAGGAGGCGGGATGATGACGAGGCGAAGAATTTCCAGCATGGGATATAAATGAAGTCGTTACAAGAAATTTATGTTTCTAAGTTTACTAAATATTCTCAAAGTGTAACGTATGGAACTGACATAATAAGGTAGGTCAGGCTTTGAATATTGAGTTGAATATTAGTTCCACATTCGATATATTTCTCTTATGTGATATAGTTTGTGATATCAAAAGTGCATTGTGACTTTATTGGAATTATGGCAAAAATAAAATGGAATTTGCACCGTATCTCTTTTTTGAGATGATGGGAGGAAAGAGAGAGAAGAGAGAGAGAGTGAGGTGGAGACCGAGAGAGCGGAGAGACGAGAGAGTGTGACGAGAGAGAGAGAGTCTAGAATAGGAATCGAGAGTGTGGATTGGAAATCGAGATTAAGGGGAAACTCAGATTTTGAAAAAATCTATTTAACTCATTACATACCTCCCAGGTTTTATACCTACTGTAATTGCAATCGTTTAAGAAAAATTTGGTTCACGTGTTGATATTTCCGATAGTTTTTGTTTCATTTAATGAGAAAACGAAAAACAAAGAAAATATTTATTACTACGACTCAACACGTTCGGTGAAACTTTAAATAGGTACTCAGATTTGGGCTTTTGTAAACTTTGAAATTGCGGTACTTGGAATCGTTAGAAAATTGAATCTATTCGAAATAATTTTTCCATATTTTATTCTTGGTTTTATCGGTTTCTTCTTTAACTTTCACAATTATTATATATATATATATATATGATATATATATATCGATTCTATCGCCCCATCCAAACGAGGGTAGGGTTTTGGGGGGTGAAGGTGACTCCACCGTAGTTGCAAGGCTGCGGGGATGCGAATACGGTGAGCATTCCGTCTTCTGCCCGTACTCTGCTTCTCCAGATTCGTTCCAGTCTTCTTCCTCCTGTTGCCGCTCCACCAATTCCTTCCATCCTTTCCTCTGGTTTCCCCCCCATTATCTATAAAAATTTCATTTATTTCATTTCATTTATTTCATTTTCCTAAAACGTTGTCAACGATGTGGGCTCAAACCTGTAAAGCAATCGAGTTGGAATATGCATGCCAGGTTACATTGACATTTTTCTTTTATAACGTGTCAAAATGTCCCCAAAATTGTGTCTCATGGATATTCGAAGATGATATTTTCCTAATAATAAAATTACCTTTTCCGCTACTCATACACCTTAGTTGGTGGTGCGGGGGATGTTCTGGAGCCTTGCAGGTTCTCGCTGAGCGCAAATGCCTCCTCAAATGGTCTTTTGTAACAATTAATTTCATATAATTAATAATCTAAATTATATCATCATAATTTTTTCATATTGTCTTTGTTACAAGCTTTTAATATAATTTCTATTAATTCTCAATTATCATCATATTTTTCATATGGTGTCTTTGTTACAATATTCATATAATTTATATATATTTAATTTATATTTCATAATTTGGTCAATTTATGGAACGCGAAATAAAAATAGCAATTTAATTAATCAAATAAAACTATACTTGATCTTCTGTTTATCTATGATCTCAAACTCCTAGATAATATGTGAGCTGGTGTGCTAGAAAATAGATTTTACCAAAGTTAAAATTGAGTTTTAATTGATGAGTACGGGGACGTGGCGCTGTCCTTATCTAAGCGGTTGGCCTGTGGTACCTGTAATAAAACCTATGATGGATCGGTAAAAGCGAGGTCCGTAAAATCCATTATGCAGCACCACTTCCATCCCCAGTCTGGTCACGTTTGCATCCTGTGTTCAAAGTATATTGAACTAAACCGAATGTTTAGAAGGTGAATGGCAGTCACTCTCGAAATAAAATATTAATAAAAATAGTATATATATGTAGTAGTCCGGCCTATACAAAAAAGTAGCTTGAATTGGTTCTAACTGCTGCCTTAAAAAATTACTGAAAAACGTTCGAGTAATTATTTTGGCATCATGCCGGTTGTTATCCTCTCTCGTTTTCCTCCTCCCCCCACCCGGGGGGGTTTTGTTTTTTGTTTTTTTGGTTTTTTTTTTTTTTTTGTTTGTTGTTGTGAGAGAGATAAAAAATCTGCAATGATGCCAAAATAATTACTCGAAAGTTTTCATTAATTTTTAAGGCAGGCAAGTTAGACCAAATCAAGCTACGTTTGTATAGGCCGGACCTACTACATATATATACACTATTTATTATATTTTATTTCGAGAGTGACTGCCATTCACCTTCTAAACACTCGGTTTAGTTCAATATAATTGAACACAATGATGCAAACGTGAGCCAAGATGGGATGGAAGTGGTGCTGCAGAATGGATTATACTGACCCGGCTTTTACCGATCCATCATCGGTTTATGACAAGGTACCCCAGGCCACCGCTAGATAAGGAACAGCGCCACCGTCCGGACTCGCAATTAAAACTAAATTTCAACTTGGTATAAATCTATTTTATAGCACCAGTTCACATATTATCCAGGATTTGAGATCATATTATAAAACATTGTAGATAATCATATAGTTTTATTTGATTAATTAAATTTACTAATTTTTATTTCGCTTCTATAAATGAGGAAAAATTATGATAATTTAATTAAAGATTATATAAATTATATGAAATATTGTTACAAAGACACATTTGGAAAAATATGATGATATAATTGGAGATTATATGAATTATATGAAATATTGTAACAAAGACAAATGAGGAAAAATTATGATAATTTAATTAAAGATTATATAAATTATATGAAATATTGTTACAAAGACACATTTGAGGAGGCATTTGCGCTCAGCGAGAACCTGATAGGATCCCAGAACATGCCAACTTCACCACATAAGGTGCATGGGTGGAGGAAAGGTAATTTTATTATTAGGAAGAATAATCATATTACGAATATTCATGAGACACAATTTTGGGGACATTTAAGACACGTTTAGAGAAAAAAATGTCAATGTAACCTGGCATGAATATTCCAACTCGATGCTGTAAAGGTTTGAGCCGCAATCGGTTGAACAACTTTTTAGGAAAATGAAATAAATGAAATGAAATGATATGAAATTTTTAGAGAGAAATGGTGGGAAAACAGAGAAAGATGGAAGGAATTGGTGGAGCGGCAACAGGAGGAAGAAGACTGCGAAGAAGCTGGAGAAGCAGAGTACGGGCAAGAAGACGGAATGGCTCACCGTCTTCGACATCCCAGGCAGCCCTAGAAACGACGGTGGAGTCACCTTCACCCCCCAAACCCGACATCGTTGGATGGGGAGATCGAAATCTATATATATATATATATATATATATATATATATAATTTTGAAAGTTGAAAGAAGAAACACGAGAATAACCAAGAAAGAAAATATGGAAAAATTATTCGAATAGATTCAAATTTCTACGGAATTCCAAGTACCCAATTTCAAAGTTTCAAAAATCCCAAAAATCTGAGTACCTAATTTCAAAGTTTCACCGAAATCGTGTGAGTAGTATTGAAAATAATTATGTGTTTTTCTTCTCATAAAATGAAACAAAACTATCGGAAAGATCAACAAGTGAAACCAAATTGTTCTTATAACGATTGGAATTATCAGTAGGTATAAACTGGGAGGTATGTAATGAGTTAAATAGATTCAAAATCTGAGTTTCCTTAATCTCGATTTCCAATTCCAAACTCTCGATTTCTAGACTCTCTCTCTCTCTCACACTCTCTCTCTCTCTCTCTCTCTCTCTCCCTTTCTCTCTCTCTCTCTCTCTTTCTCCACATCATTAAAAAAAGTGAATACTGGTGCAAAATTCCATTTTATTGCCATATTCCTAATAAGTACAATCACATTTTGATATCACAAACTATATATATATAAGAGAAATAATCGAATGTTGTGAACTAAATATTCAACTAAATATTCAAACCTGACTATATTCATATTTTAGTTCATAAGTTACACTTGAAGAATATTTAGTAAACTTAGAAACAATAATTTCTTGGAACGACTTCATTTATCCCATGCTGGAAATTCTTCGCCTTCTTCATCATCGCCATCCTCCACTGCAAACTAGAACACAGAAAGCAAGAATCTCATGAGAAAAGGTCACGAACTATTACAGAAATAGTTGATTATGAACAGCATAGGCTATAATTATACTAATTGTACGTATCAATCGTACCAACTGCAACCTCGACACCAAAAGCTACTAAATGTGCATTAATAGTATCTGTTACATAACTCGCTAACTATAAATGTATGAAACGTGATCTGTAAGAGAAGTTTCTAAACATCTTCTAGTTACCGTATCTTCTATCACGTGGAGATGAGTGAGGAATAATGGGCCTACATGATGAATAAGAAATAGATGTATTATATGTAGGTTTGATATATACAGAAATTGATTATAGGATGTTAGTATGTATATATAATATAGATATTTATAAATATGTTTATAGCCTTCATGTGTATAAATTGAAAAAAAAATATAAGTATATATATATATATATATATATATATATATATATATATATATATATATATATATATATATATATATATATATATAATATATAATTATATTTGAAACCTACACTCTCATTTGCATCTACGATTTTGTCGTCGGGGTAAGTCACATCGATCTCTTCAGGTTCGTTGACAGGCTCTGATCTGCATGAATCTGAAACAAAAGTGATGAGCGATTAAATACATTCTACATAGATGATTGATAGTGGAGGACGCTTTTGAGTATGAAAACTCTCGATTATTTTCATTCCGATTCAACCTCATGGATTAATTGATAGTTCTTTGACATCAAGAATTGTTGAAACAATTATTATCAGGCGCGCAGCTTTTAAATGTAAGTCGAAAGAATATTCAAAATATAAATCTTACTGTAAACGCTTTTTCAGCAGAAACTATTTCAAATTGGATTTAGAAACCGGAATCTCAGAATTCAGGATTCTCAGAATATATTTAGACCAGATTTAGATTCAGAATTACAATTTAGAAACCAAATTGTTATTTCGATAGAAATTGATTTTTATTTCAATTATCTAATAAAGGCCAATAGTAGATCATGACATGTGAAATATTTTACTATGCAAAATCAAATAACTGACAATAAAGCAAAAAATACAAAATTTCAAAATAAATTAATTCTTGGTCTTTGCTATTCATTTTTCACTGAGTAGTTTGTATCATTGTTTTGTGTATAAATCTATCAGCAGCTTAACATGATCTGTACATGAAAACTCATGACATCATTCCTATAATAGCTGGACGTATACAAACTTGTGGATGATATCAATTCATGCAGTGGTGCACTGGCGCTTGGTTCTAGATTCGAGTAAAAGTGTGCGTAGATCCATCACATGCATATCAGTCACGTCAAAGTTATTATGAAAATACAAGACTTATATATATATATATATATATATATATATATTATATATATATATATATATATATACACATATTTATACATATATATATAATATATATATATATATATATATATATATATTCTTTATATATATATATATATATATATATATATATAAGTTATATATATATATATATATAGAATCCGAGATACATACAATTAAAATATATAAATATTTTAACCGAATATACAATTGTGATTTTTATTATGGATGTAGGCTACGGTATATATATAATTTGATTCAATATATTGTATGTAATTGTAAATTGTACTGCTATGTGATCTATGTAGGGTACATTATTGTACATTATCATATCTATACTTACCGGCAAGTAAAATGGCGACGCAGAGCGCTAAAAGAGCAACTTTCACAAACTTGACTGACATTGTTGTACCGTACCGACTGACTGGACTAACTGACTGGCACTCCTGACAACTGCTGAGTTTATTATGAAGAATTACGTAAAACACAAACCATTTTATAGCCTGTTTCATTTTAAACTCTAGTGTGTTCGCATGCAACGTCTCCGATATGTACACTGTTTCCTACATTTCATGTTATTCTTCTCGCTTTCACCGAGTTATCAATATAATCGCTTAAATTAACAGTAAAAATATTCTAGATAAAACATGATTATTATTCAAATATCGATAATATTTAGCAGGTTTCTGAAAGTACAATGATAAGACAAGTTCGTAACGTGCATACACTTTGCATATTCTGCTTTCATCGAATAAACTCTCGAATAGCTGAAATATAATTGAGAGACTCGTTCCGACAAGGCAGAACAATATCAATATTATCAAGAATTGGAGTGATTATTTCGGTGATATTGATGATATATAGTGAAATAGACTATTCTTGAAAAGAAGCATTATTTTAATCGTACTCAGGTTCAATTAATTAACCAGGCAAACGCTGAATACGCGTTATACGACGACCGAGATATGTATGAAGTAAAATATAAACTCTACACACCTTGGTCATATAAATATACTTCATCCGATACCAACGAATCTAAGAAGCCGTGGATAGATCACTGCAACATTTTTCTCCTATTATTTATATCTTATCAATGAATAAAGAACATAGTACATCATTTTCTTCAAAACGGCTGGTTCGAATTGCATACAAACTTTTAATCAGATGTATCACTTTCGTTTTGACATTTGAGAAAAATTTGAATTGTATTAGTGAGATTGTTTATTTCATTCTTTTCCGCTCAGTCTAATCTTATGGGGTTTTCAGAAACTTTGACTAAAAAATGGTCCAACAGATATGACCCAAAAACTCTGGGGTTCCAAGTTAGATAAGTTTGCGTACATAAAAAAAAAGTTTCATATAGATCAGTCAAACCCTGCGACCTGTGCAGTGCCCACAAACAAACAAACAAACAAACAAAAAAAACAGACAGACAAAGCTCTGTAAGAGTTGCGTGGAAATCTTCGTTAACGCTCATCTAACACTAGGCAAACGCAGAATGTGCGTTGTGTGATGAGCGAGATATATAGAAAGTAAAATCTAAAACTCTGCATACCTTGATCATATAAAATGAACATCATTCGATACCAACGAATCTAGAGAGCCGTGAATTGACAATGCAACATTTTTCTGCTATTATTTCTATTTATTCGATGAATAAAAAACATGTATCACATTATTTTCTTCGAAACGGCTGGTCCGAATTGCATACAAATTTTTAATTATGTGTATAATTTCCATGTTCACATTTGAGGAAAATTTGAATTATATTGGAAAGATTTTATTTTTCAATTTTTTCTGCCTGGCCTAATCTTATGGGGTTTTTAGAAACTTCTAGATGATGTTTCTCAAAAATGGTCCAACCGATTTGACCCAAAAACTATAGGGTTCTAAGTTGGATGAGTTTGCGTATACAAAAGATTTCATGTCGATCGGTCAAATCCTGCAACCTGTGCAGTGCCCACAAAAAAAAAACAAACAAAAAAAACAGACAGACAAAGCTCTGTAAGAGTTGCGTGGAAATCTTCGTTAACGCTCATCTAAAATTATATCCGTTTCATATTGGGTTTAACGACGCATTGCTATGATATAGCAGATCTAACGGCGTCGGATGGATGATTAATGAGATGATGGGATGATGAGATGAAGGTTTCTTGGGTAATGGGAAGTATATTGTGAAGGAAGCGGCCGTGGCCTGTATTGTGGAAACCATCCCGGCATCAGCCTAGACTATAGAGAGAAACCACGAAATAACCTTGTAAAGATGGACGGCGGCGGGGATCGAACCGGGTCCGAAAACCTGTCGTCTCTCGGATCTCACTACGCTGCATGTGCTGGTATGAAAAAATTTCACGAGGAAAATAAATAGTAATAATAATACAAGATTAGGAAAATAGATGGAAAAAAATAGAGAAAGATTGAATAGGCCAATTTCGACTCAACGATTTGTCGCTCATAGAAAGTTGTATGTCTACATTTCAATTTCATACTCATTTCATGGAAATTATTCATTTCTAGGCTATTCTATAGTTTCATTTTTTTTTATCAAATCGGAACTATACAAAATCATTGTTCCCCAACTGAGACTATGGATGGAAAATGGGATGATTCGGATGGGGCACCACAAGGGCAATCTTACCACCTCAAGTTGCATGAGCAATGTTATATATATTTCCTAATATTGATAGACACTTCAACTAGGTCGAGATTTCCGTTAATTCATGTAATGTCTGAATAATTCCAATAATAATTGTAAGTTCATATAATTTTGTTTTCTATAACATTACTAAAATACATTATTATAGATTTCATATGTCATTATAATTCATTCACCGTGATATTCACAATTAATTTTCTTCTCATTTGAGGAAACGTTAATTATACCTACTGCTTGGATGCATTTTCATTCTTGTTCTTTACTGTCTTCAGCCCTAGAATCTTGTAATCTTTATTTTTTGGAATTAAAAGTATATCAAATGAATTGATTGATCGATATATAGACTACGCACACGTATATTGCCTGGTTGTCCGATTGCTCAGCATGCCAATGATAGAACCACTTCAGGAAGTATAGTTCAATGATTATGAAGGCCAGGAAACATTTGAATCATAGCAGGTTTTCATCAATTCCTTGTTTTTGGCAACCAATATTGTGAATCTGTTTGTCGTTATTTAATTTAAATTACTCTACTTTCGAAATACTTCTGAACGGTACACATTTAAGCTATATTCTGAACTAAAAAAAATCATTCATTATTGCCAACAAAATTCACAAAATCTCACTTTTATTTCCATTAATCAATCAAAATTATCGAACCCCACAAATATCATATCATACACAGAATAATCGAATTTTTGAAAAGCAATATATCAATATTATGGTGTGATTTTTTATTGATAATATTGGGCTGTATTATAATTTGTATTATATATTGGAATATATAATAATCATGTTCAATATTTACATGGGCCTATTATTATTAATATGTTTGATAAATATATGTATATATATATATATATAATAACGTGTATGCCTATATGAGTCCTATACGCCCTATTATTAAAACAATCATTCAAAACCTGAAACTTCAAATAATTCAATAATTGTAGGCCCCACCAGTACATCAATATTTTCAAGTGCCAATTAATTATTTTCCAGATTGAGAATAATTTATAATAATCTTTGTGTCTCATGGACCAGCGAGAATGAGCAAGGAGATAACACAAATCAGTGAATAGCCGAGCGAGGCACGGTTCTGATTGGACGAGTTCCCGTCTCCCTTTCTCGGTTGTGCTAATGCCATCACGGTGGGAGCCGCTACAGCTGGTCCTGTTGTTGTTATTGTTGTTGGAACAGGTGGCACGTTGTTTAAGTTGTCCCCTGCCTTCGTCACTACCGTTTCCTCAATCGGCGTTTCTGTTTCTTCTTCATACTCCGTTTCTTCTTCTCCAGACGTTTCTTCATCTCCAGACGTTTTTTCATCTCCAGACGTTCCTTCATCTCCAGACGTTTCTTCTTCTCCAGTAATTCCTCCTTCTTCTCCAGTCATTCCTCCTTCTTCTCCAGTCATTCCTTCTTCTTCTCCGATCCTTCCTTCTACTCCAGTATCTCCTTCTTCTTCTCCAGTCATTCCTTCTTCTTCTCCAGTCATTCCTTCCTCTTCTCCAGTAACTCCTTCTTCTTCTCCAGTAACCCCTTCTTCTTCTCCAGTAACTCCTTCTTCTTCTCCAGTAACTCCTTCTTCTTCTCCAGTAACTCCTTCTTCTTCTCCAGTAACTCCTTCTTCTTCTCCAGTCATTCCTTCTTCTTCTCCAGTAACTCCTTCTTCTTCTCCAGTTATCCCTTCTTCTTCTCCAGTAACTCCTTCTTTTTCTCCAGTAACTCTTTTCTCTCCAGATCCTTCTTCGGACTTTCCTTCCTCATCTCCAGAAGATCCTTCTTCTTCTTCAGTCATTCCTTCTTCTCCAGTAACTCCTTCTTCTCCACTAGCTCCATCAGCACCGTAGTCTTCACCGTAGTCTTCGTAATCTTCTCTCCTGAATCGTAGAGCGGCCGTGTCTGCTAACTTCACGCTAGTCTGCAACAGTTGATGGCTTTCCTGGAATCATGTGTTATCAAATTATGCGATTGAATGAAATATTCCAATAAAATATAACTGCAAGTTACACTATTTGTTTGTGATACATTGTAGAGTTCCTGGAGCTAATCTGAAGTAATCAAATGTCTGATGATTTGATTGAATGATGATTGAATGGATGATTTTACCTTAGATTTTTCATCCAGCCCCTCAACACCAGGTGCCATGGATTCAAACGCATCTGAAATCAGAAAATCAGAGTTTATTAATAAAGGTGTATTTAGATACATCTAAACATTTACAAAAGCTAGAAATTCCTATTTACAGTTTATCGAATTAGTTGATCGCGTATTAATGATTGGATGAGTGATAGCGATGACTTCTATCATACTCTTTGTTCTGTGTGAGTATAGTGACGTAAGCACAGGTTGCACAGGTTGCACAGGTTGCACAGGTTGCACAGGTTGCACAGGTTGCACAGGTGCACAGGTTGCACAGGTTGCACGGTTTGACTGATCCACAAGAAACTTATCAAGGACACGCGGACTTATCCAATTTATTCATGTATAGTCTTGGGATAGAATCGGTGAAACCATTTTTGAGAAACATCATCACAAAATTGCTGAAAATCTCATAAGTTCAGGCGGGGAGGTAAAATTTGAATGATAAAATCTCTCCAAAATAATTAATATTTTACTGAATTTGAACACATGAAGAATACACATTATTACACATTTTCATTTAAATTGGACCAACTGTTTGGAGAAAACAATTAATGGATTTTTTTTTTATTCATCGAATCGATAGTTATAATAGCAGATTCAAGACTCGTAGATCTATAAGTGGCTGTCCATAAATGACGTCCACATTTGGGGGGGGGGGGGGGGTCAACAACCATGTGACAATGTGTGACATGGGGGGAGGGGGGCATACACTAATGTGACATCCACATTTACACCAGATATTATTCGTTCCTTTCAATTTCCAGGAAAATAAGTTGGCGCCATATAATTTGTATGAAATTATATTTTAATGCAGAATTTAGGTGGTTATAGGTGGTTTTTACGGGATTTAGGGGACTAAAAATCGAGGAAAACTTTTTTTCAATATCCCAACCCCAGTTTTTTTCAAATTCGCATGAATAATTTTATGGGGGGGGGGGTTAAATATTGGCTGGATTGTGACATCATTAAAGGAGGGGGGTCATCATCTCTGTGACCAACTCGGACAAGGGGGGAAGGGGGGGAGGGGTCGATATACCCTAAAATTGTGTGACATCATTCATGGACAGCCCCTAAGACATAATACATGAAAAAGACATAAGACATGAATGTTGATATCTTCCACTTTCATCCAAGACTCTTAGTTCGAAAATATTTTATAGACTTTCGATTTAATCGGAATCCTGGGCAGAAAATGTATGTTTTATTTCCATGTGAAAATGTGTGGCATATCGTCCGAAGCTTGAAACAGCTTATACGTATGGCATTGAGTAACCTGAGTACCCTATGCCGTGGCTAGGTGATAAGGTAAATCCAGGTTGCCGATTATTATGTATTATTATATTATTAGTTGTTTTCTGATAAAACGCGATTAGGTATTTAATTTTCCGACAAAATGTTGTTGGATGAATATTGAAATTTGAAAGACATCACTAGATAAATAATAATGACTATGTTTAATTCTCTCTAATTTCAGAGAAAACTATTTAGAAAATCTTATCTCAGTTTCAGAAATTATAATCAATGTTATTTTGATTAATACCAGTAAAATTGTATCAGTGGTTCATGTAAATCCAGATTCGAATAATCGTTTTTTTTTTTTTTTAATAATAATAATTTTTATTTTCTCATTTGATTGCGTATCTACAATATTGAATATCGTCAGGTTTATGCTAGAATATAAAATATAGTACAGGTATAGTTTTGAAAATATAAATGCAGTAAAATACCAACAAGGCCAACGAACAAGCACACACAAAATATCACAAACACAGAGATTCATACACACATACAATACATTCAGAAGTTGACCATGTTGGAATTTTATTCTTTATCATTCAGGAAATTGCTCACAGAGTAAAAACATTTCTGTATTAGGTAAGATTTGAGGGCTAACTTAAATTTTGTTCATCCGATAATATAGGCTAAAGTTGCGATGTAGGCAAGTACGATAAATAAATATGATAAATATAGATAAAAAAAGTTGAGGTATGAAAATAAAAACAGGAAATTGAACCCAAGATAAGAATTGGCAAGTGAAATTCGAAAACAAATTATAATGTTTTCTTTATGTTTTCGTTCTTATTTATATTTTGTATATGTTATTGATTGTGTATTATTCGTATCTCGGTGAAGTGGGGGATAAAGGAAGTTCATTACTATTCCTTCGATTAAACTTTCTCCTTGTTATTCATACATGAGGCATCTCTCAGTGGCTCAGCCAGCTAAGACACTACTTCAGGAACTGACGTCACCGTTGGGCGTGGGTCTTTTCATCTATCATCTCTTCATCGTTTCTTTATCACTCGCTCATTCGTACCCCCATGTAACCTAGCTGTTGGTGGGGTCGTTGAGCAGCAGTCATCCATGTATAAGGTCCTACTACGATATGGCAAGCGATTAGCACTCGAAATGAAGTGATGAATAGGTTATTCGATGTGTGGGTCCATGAAGGGTATATTTTATATTCTTTGTATATATTTCAATTATTTATATATTGTTGCAATACACAAATAATTAGTTATAGTTCAGTAGAGGTTTGGAAAAATATGATATAGTTTATGAGAAATAGGCAATGTCATAAAATTATTAAACAATAAATGAGAAATGAAATTGTGGTCATTGAAGATTATTCAAGAATAACTTTGGAAGAAACATCGGAATTAGTAAACTAGGCACCACCGCTCTACTGAATAACCACAAGTTACAACTAAAAAGAAACATAGTTATTTAAATATAAATATGTAAAGCTGAATTGAAATGAATACAATTCAATAAAGTCACATGCTCTTCTGGTCATTATTTAAGATGTGACTAATACATCTTCGGTGAAAGCGGTCCCAAAGGTCAATAAGTGATCGAACAAAACACAAATATGCAATGCGTAATCCAGTTACAATTCAAATAACAATAAAAAAAAATAATATAGTCCTATCACAAATCGATTTTTGACCATAGATTCTGAATATCTAAACATTATATCGGTTTTAAAAATAGATAATCTCTATTTTACTCTCTTTTGGCTTACCCTTACCAGTAAGTGCCACAGCCCAGATGATGAACACGATGTACTTTACATGCATTCTTGCCATTCGATTACCACACATGCATAACCAAATTAATCCAACCTCTTTTCAACGTGCTAAAATACCAAGTGTCACAACTGTGTTTTCGACGGTCTACGCTAAGCCTTGAAAACAAAATGGAATACACATAATTAGGTAAAGTCATTTCTATAGGCCTGTAGTCATGTGATATATATATATATATATATATATATATATATATATATATATATATATATATATATATATATACATAATATTATTTATCATATGACGATAACGGTGTAAATTACAGTGATAATGAAAAGTTATTAATTTCTTATAGTTCGCGATTATTAATTGCGCGACAAACAATGGCCCCATGATATTAGACTGTATGAATGTCCACGATGATAAGGAAACTCACGCGGACTCGAACCCGGGCTGTTTGAAGCATGATCAATATATTCAGCAAGAGCAATACACGATTATGCAGTTGAGATCGTGAAATAAGTTAAGATTATGGATATAATTAGTATCATATTACTATATACTGAGACGTGTGGTCGAGTGGCTGGCACACTTAACCGTAATACAGGAGACCGGGATTCGTTTCCTGCTATGGTCAACTATCCTGACAGGAGGTTTTCGATGGTTCTCCCGAGGGGTTAACAACTCCTGAAATCAGGTGTACACTTGCCCTGAAATCTGATTAAATCCCATTGAAATCCCATGAAATCCCTGAAATCACTTGAAATCCCTGAAATCACTTGAAATCCCTGAAATCACCTGAAATCACCTGAAATCACCTGAAATCACCTGAAATCTCTGAAATCACCTAAAATCTCTGAAATCACTTAAAATCCCTGAAATCACCTGAAATCACCTGAAATCACTTGAAATCCCTGATATCACCTGAAATCCCTGAAATCACTTGAAATCACCTGAAATCTTGAAATCTGAAATCAGGTGTACACCAAATTTCCAAGTTGTAAACCCCTCGGGTTTTCCTCTGTCGTTCAGGTTAATACTGGGATTGTTTCTTACAACAGGCCAGGACTGACTCCTTCCAATTATCCCCCCCAAATGAAATAATCATTAATGTCGTTATCCCATTATCTCATATATCATTCGATAACGCCAATAGATCGTTTAGTCATTATATCAGAGACGTAGACAATAGATAAGAGGTCTACAGTGATTCGTTAAACCCAATATAAATTGAAAAAAAGCACTATATTTTAACTATATATATATATATATATATATATATATATATATATATATATACACATATATATATATATATATATATATATATATATATATATATATATATATATATATATATATATATATATGTGTGGGTATATATATAGAAAGGAGGGTGGGTGTATGCATTAAGTATCTCTATGAAAGAATATAAACATATATCTATATCCTTCAATCTATCTTCTGTTCTTCAAATTTTAGTTTGTGATTTTATCAATATATCAGAAATAATTCGGTTCCAATTCCAGAACAATCCTATGGATTGACTTTGGGCTTCTCATCGTGGATGAGAAAGCCAATTACCATGGATTATAATTTAAGAGCTGGCACCTCCACCAAAACACTGGTCCTTCTGAAACTGGTTTCTGAGTGTGTAACATTTTTTCATATCATGTGAAATAATATAGTAATATAATTAGATGAACCAGTGTTGAATTCAGAGATTTTGTTGCGGGGGAGCTTTTGTGTTTTCCGGGAGGCAAGGGATACGTACACAAAATTAAGCATGATAACCTTAGGCCTATATATATATATATATATATATATATATATATATATATATATATATATATATATATATATATATATATATATATATATACAAATTAAAATACGAACTTTTTTAATTTTCAAGTCAGTTTATTATGAAACGATTATGCTACTAATTCATAATAATGTGATAAGAGGTAATTACAATATAACGGGTACCGGTAGTGTACACTCGACTGATCCATATGAAATTGACTCCACTCCAGCCACTTCTGACATTTGAGGTGTCACTAACCAGGATTCACGGGCAGAATGGCAAATAACAATACAAATGAATTACATCTAAAATTGTGTGTTTCCTTACTGACGAATAGTAAATTCCTGATACTTTTTAATTTTCACAAATATTTTAGAAACCCAAAATACAAGCTTCTCAAAAAATACACTATAGTGCGTGATGTTCTTATCTCGGGGGGGCAAACGACGAGCCGCGGGGGGGCAAAGCCCCCCCGCAGGTATGCCTGGATTCAACACTGAGATGAGCAATAGCGAGGACTGTAGAGTGTAGTCTGTAGAGTGTATTTTATATATATTTTTTTGTAGATTCACGAAATATTGGTCGACTACTTCTGAGAAACACAATCACAATGTTTCGAGAAATCCCATCAGTTGAAATCTACTGTCAGGTTCATGATGTTCTTAAATAATATGAGAATGGAATGAAACTTTGAAAATTGATACTGTCAGCTTTCTTGGTTATAATTCTGTTGAAAAAAGGTTGCCTTAAAATGACAGGTCTCTTGGGGAAAAAAATATTGGAAAAAAAAAAATAGGAGCTAATTATATTGAAAATGTCCCAGATTTGTCCAGTTTCTCAGAAGTAGTCCACCAATATTTCCCGAAACTACAATGTACCAGAAAATGTCCCAGAAATGTTCGATTACTCATAAAAAAGAAATCACTACCATACAGAATGCATATGATGATCAGAAGTGATTGAAATACCGTCAACTTGACAGTCGATGTTGACATGTTGTCGGCTTAGAAGCCAATTATACTCCAAAGTTTTCATTGACAATTGTGTTTCATGGAAAAATGAACAATAGAACTACTGCTACTTATCTACAAACAAATAGATTATAAAATTAAGTGTAAAATGTTTAATATTATACCGATATTTATCTGTATTGGCATGCAATAGCCATTATTTAAGGTTATTAGAATATGACCTTTATCGTACTCATGGTGATTTTTTTTATTTCCAATACTTTCACTAACAAAGTTAGGTAAGTTCATAATATAGGGCAAAACCATGTTGACTTGGGTCCTCTTTCTCCTCTGCCTCTGCTCTTCCTCCTCCTCTTCCATCTCACTCTTCTCCCACCTCCCTTCATTTCTCGATCTCTATTCTTCCACCATACACTGCCTTCCCTCTCTCTTCAACTCTCAGTTCTCACTCCCATCTCCGATCTCTCCCTCGGCGCCCCCTCTCTTCTTTTATCTCCGCACCTTTCCGGCATTTTGTACTTTGCTCTGGGTATCCCATTCCTCTCCATTCTTTTCATATGTCCGTACAAACTCAGTCTCCCTTCCTGTCTTCCCTTCTCATATAGTCACCCTGACTATACTCTGGATCATTACATATGACAAAGTCTACTTCAACAATGCTATGACGTGATACAAATGTAAAAACCAACCATGCACTTCTTTTCTAATGACTCCTTCATAATTTACTGATTGCATTATCAGTAAATTGCATTCATTATAATAAATAATTATCATTACATTATACTCACACCTTGAGCAAGCCTCAAAATTTAATTTCATGAACTGATGTTTTGTATGGTGACTACGGTACTACAGTAGCTAAGCATATTTGTTGCCATACTATGATTATAAAACCGAAACAGCAGAGTTGGAATCAGAGAGCGTGGAGATGCTATCACCCCAAAGAGAATTTGTCACACTTTTCCCAAACCATAAAAAAGACAAGAATCAACATCCCTCTATCAGAAATTGTTGTTCAATTACAGTACTATACCCCTCCCCCCTCCCTCTCACAAGACTATTTGACTTGAATAAATGCAGCCTGTGAGAAATTTTCAATTCAATTCCTCCACAAAACAGTTTGCAACTTTCTGCTACTAAATGTCTCTTGTCCCTTTTATTATTCAGCCAGTTACCGGTAGTTTAGAACAACTACAGTGTATTAAATGACGTGAGGAAAATGATCATATAACCTACATCGCTTTCATAGCTCAGTCAACTAGTTAAATATCAGTAACATTACTATGGATTGATATTAATTCACTGTGTTTTTTTTATATTTAATAGGAGTTTTTCCTTTTGTAGCCATAGGCCTCGGCTATATTTCACAAACAGCATCTGATAATGAAACTGTACTAATAAAAACACAATTCTCTTCCGAGTTCAGTATTAGACATATTCTTTATTCGATATAACGCAGTAAATAGATGAATAAATATATCTCAGTGTTTAGTTAGTTCAAGAAATTTCTCTTTATCATTTGCAAACTGTACAAGATATTCTAGTTCCAAGGGATGCATGTGTCCTGGAATGATGAAAGAATGTAGCGGAGGACCTAGATCGGTGCTCTTCATATCGCTCAGGCAACACGCGGTGATTTGTTGCGTTTCCGAACCGATCCTTGCAAGACCCACGCACAGCGATGCCTCCGTGTAAGCTGGAAAATAAACGTGAGACTAAACTACGACATTCTGATGAACTGATAATGATTATTGTTTGCTCATGGCTATTCATCCGACTAAAAATGAGAAACACTAATTCTGATATTTAATAACTATATTATTAATAGACTGATGCAGAACCATTGAAGTGGAGTGGTAGACCTAGGCCTATTTCAAACTTATCAAACAAAAAAACAAAAAAAAAATATCCTCTTTTTTTCCATGTAGGCCTACCGACCAGATAATTAGTACCGCTCAACGTATGCAAGAATTCCACGGAAATTATTGTAAAATATCCATTTGCAGTCTTGCTATTTGATTAGATCAACGTTTCAGTTGTCAAGATATTGTCGCCGGTACAAAATATAAATGTAATTTCAAATGAAACTATATTCAATGGAATAACAAGACTATTGAAATTCTAGTAGGCCCTACCTCATGACATGCCCAATAGTGTGAACATAAACTTTCTTACAAAATTTCAGAACATTCTTGTGGAATTCCTACATGTCACAAGTTTTTTCAATTGGATAAGTATTTGTGATTTTATTAATAATCTCCAATTTATAATGAACAGGAAATCGAAAAAATTCCAAGATTCATGTACGGTACTGTATTATTAAAATGGATTCAATTTGTTCAGAAATATCACATAATAACTAACATAGCATGTTTCAACCATAACAGTAGGCTACCGTATTCGTTAACAGGCGAGAGGTTAATATTGGCCTAAATCGTACCTAAATCGCTGACGTTATCCGCACGCTTCTTATCTATTATCTGAGCGAGCTGATCTGCTGCTTCGCTGACAGACATGAAGCGAGGAGGTTGATATTCTCGTTTCTTCTTCGTAAGACTTTCTAGCGTGGGCTCCTTTACTCGAATATCTGCAATAAGTTATTGATTATTAGTTTCATTATAGAGGTGAAAGATAGTACCGGTATAAGCCATACAGTGAATCTAAATTATACCAGTGGTTAGCACTCTGAACCGTCATTCAGGGTTCGATTGATTGATTGATTATTGTTGCTTAACGACCCCACCAATAGCTGCGTCAGGTGGCTCAGCTGGCCGAGCTACGGAGGGGTTCGATTCCCATCATGTGGTCGACTATCCTAACAGAGGTTTTTCGTGGCTCTACTTTGTCGTTTTCAAGGTTCATACTGGGATGGTTCGTCACCAAAAGGCTACGAGTGACTCCTTCCCATTATCGAAGAACACCTAATGAAATAACCTTTCATCTCATCATCCTATTCACTGACACCAATTGATCTCACAGTGCGTCCTTAAACCTGATATGAATGAGACAACTAAACCCACACATACAAATGAAAATAGTGGGCCTAGGCCCGCCTAATATATATTTTTTTTCATAATTCAAGTTGGGCTATAATAGACCTAATTCATGATATAGGCCTATTTATAATACAGTAACCAGTAATTATTCATTTATTTGTCCTCCAGGACCCGGTCCTTTTTCTGAGTCGTGACTTAGACAAATGACTCGATTCTGTTTATGTTTCTATACCGAATCCGGTAACTAATGCCTTTGCATGACTCATGGTATCTGGAGGACGAAAACATTCATTTCTGAAATTGAGAAGATGATTTCTAGTTTTCTCAAAAATTGGGGAACTATTTTCTTTAAAATCTAGTTTTGAAGTTGTGATGTCCACCAAGAACTTATTTCACTAGTTACATGAAATTGTAATAAGTATAGGTATGATGAATATGATCAGTCTCACGTAGCTACATATTTATATATACGTACCGGTAGTAGTGCGTTTTTGAACATGCTACTTGTAAGCTATTTGGTGAACTTGTTCTAAAATTAATATTCCATCATACCTAAAAGACAAAGTGTGTGCAGTCCTCGTTTTCTGTTCCCATCTATTTTATCGTAGAAACTATCGGGCTGCCACGTGTCCGTCCAGTACGGAATAGAAACAGTTTCTCCAAAGTTATACAGCTGGAAAATAAAGTATTGCACAATTTTATCAAAACAGGCCAATATACGGTAATGCATTATATAGCTTGGACGAGCGAAGGCAATAATTCATTTTTACCGTATGGCCCCTTTAGATGATCAAGATTATCTTTCTGGTATTGGCAAGATAGATTGCCCATATTTTCTTGATCGTCTAAACGCTCCGGCAAGATTCTTTGTGATTCATGTGACAAGATTCATGTACAACGCAAGCGTCAGCCATTGGCTTGATTTCGGGCAAGCTTGCCGAAAAGTAGAGCCTTGTCCAACTCCAGAAAAGATCTTGCCGCTGGTAGCAAGATCGAGGCAAGAATCTTGACGTCGTGTAAAGGCGTAATAGGAAATCTGTGTGTTCAACTTTTTTTGGCAAGATCTTGCCAATAAATCTTGATCGTCTAAAGGGGCCAGTAGGCTTATTGGAAAAAACCCTTTTTTTGGTTTGCGCTCTACAGGTCGACATATAGGCTATTTTCATGAAACTTGGTATACACATATGAGTGACATTGATCATCTAACTCAATACCGTAGGCCCATCTAGTTTTGAGGCGCAATTGGTCAACCCAATCTCTTGAAAGAAAAGTAATTCGGAAATTTTGAAAACTCATGGAGGAAGTTTTATTATAGAGGATTTGATAGTTTTTGTTGGTTGGGTGTATTTTTGATAATTATTATTTGTTTTCTTCATCTTGTTACTATTTTGTTAATGTTGTTTCGTTAAGAGTTTTGTTAATTTAGTTTAAGGCCTTGCCACCGCACTTTGGTGCAATTGTAAGTGAATGATGAAATAAAATGAATAGGTCCTACCTGAAAAATGACCCAGTACATTAGTGCTGTTTCATCACGAAAATTTGTATGATACTAATTATTATCGTTCATGGTAGCCTATATCGATAGACTATCAGAGGCAATTAAATATAAATAGGTCTACATTCACTACAAAAAACATTTTTTTCAACTCACAGAATCAACAAGCCGATAGAACTTGCATTACTTTTTCATTTTATTTTCTATTTATTTTTTACGTCATTTCTTCGAGACAAATGTGCGCACTTGAATGTACAAAAGTATAATGTTTTTAGAAATCTAATTACTTGTAAGCCACAGCAACCAATTGCATTCATAATTGAAGCATTGTGGACAATCTGGAATTTGATACCCAGTTCTTGAGCTCGGATAATTATATCTGTGTGGGTAGTCGCGCCGAAAGGATCGCCAACAACAAGGAGCGCTACGTCCTTAACGTCTGCATCCTGAAGAATATCAGATGATCCTTGTTCCACCAAATCTCTATCGGCCACGATCAGACTGCGTCCATAAAACTGTTCCTGTAATTTAGTAAAATACAATATGACAATTTCAAATGTCACTGGTCAAATATCATACAGGCCTACCGGGTAATCATTTTTTAATAATTCATGTACGTCATTATACATTAGATTACCGGTAGGCCTACATTTCATAAAATAGTGGTAGATTTAAATGACTAGGCCTACATGAATAGGTCTAGGAACTAGCTTTACGTTTACGTCGGCACAACTGACAGCTCTCAGCTGTCAGCAACGGTCTCTCAAGTCTTGAAGGAAAATCCAGACGGTGAGGTTATATTATGCATTATTAAATTGTGAAATGAATCAACTGATGCACAATAACGCAAATTATATTACAAGTAACTTGGTACATCAGGATGATTGATATAATTATGCAATTAAAATTGTGAGAGAAGTCCACCCCAAACAAATAAGTACCTATTTGAGACTATTATTAAAATACCGGTATTCAATTGTACTGTCAATGAATAAGCCTGTTCCTTTTATAATCCTAGCGCATTTGTTAATTTTCCCCGCATCTTCGATGCCAATTGCACTGCACCGTGTACCGTAGATGTCATTATTTGAGGTAGGGCATACGGTAGGCCTAGTACGGTAACAATTTGTCACTACTTGAAGATGCTTAAAGCAGCAATCGGTTAGTTCAAGTACAGTACACATGGAACAGAACATAATTGAGAGCTAAGTGAATCTACCATGAAAGCTCAATACAATTTGGTAGAGAAAGAGCTTGTCCGGAACGGTATCGTAGATTTTAAGCTAGGCTTACAACTCAACGCCAAGAGCCATCGAGTTACGAACTCAAAGATAGAGCCTAGTAAGATTTGACTCGGCCTAGGGGTTGAAATTGATGCCAAGGATACACAATTCCAAAATGTGTACAAAATCATATCAATCTTACCAAAGCTTCTTTACCCACAGTTAGCATTGACGTATATGCCTCCAAATAAACTCGTTCTGCGTTTTTTACTATTTCTAATCCTTTAACCGTTATATCTTTTGCGTCTCCTAAGCCTAATCCAATTATATAAAACATTCTTCTTTGTTTCGCTGATCGCCAATGAACAACACACAAGCAGACTAACCCACGATAGACTGACACACGCGTTGATGATTGAGGTTAGGTTAGGCCCTACTCGGTTACTTTTCTGACACACCCACCCAAGAGGCGGTGTATCCTAGCAGCTGACTGGATATTATTGATGGACAAACATAACCTTAAAGCCTAAGCATGGCTACATTAATATGTAGAGGTGGTTGGAAATTTTACACCAATTTCGACTTATTTACTCGCAAACATACGTTTTATAGATATTTAGGTGTAATTGATATAAATGGGTTAGTCAGGTCAATTAGTGACAGTCCAAGAGTTCCACAAATTGAAGTCGAGTTCTGTAATGGGTAAGTCAAGATCTCAATGTTCAAGCATAACATCAGCTTAAAATTGACACATTCAGTTCATGAATATTGGAGGCAGAGTAAGGCAGTCTTGAGTATCCTGATATCTTAAATATTATCGTCCCATCATCTCATATATCACTCACCGGTGCTAATGAGACTGTAGTCATCAGTACAGTGCGTCGGTGAACAATGTACCGGTAGGCCTAAATGAATTAACATTTTGTTTCCAGACGTAATCTCACCTTATCAACCGGCAAGTACGCACGATTTGCAGATGGTTGTGCGGTTGCAGAGCTAGGAGACACCGCTGTAATGGTGACGACTGTCAGCAGGACGAGAGCTTCGACGTCAAACTTCCTTCCTCTGGTCGTCGACTTCAGACAAAAAGCAGCAGCAGCAGGTCGCATCCCAACAAACTTCCTCAGACGTGAACTCGGTGCTACGGAACGAGAGATACTAACTAGTAGAGTGATTGATCGATCTCTAAGGCCTCTTTTTCCCGACGGTTATTGTTATGAAACGCAGGTTATGTGTAATCTGTTGGCTGTTGACGGTGTTAACGATCCAGATGTTGTCTGTATAAATGCCGCATCGGCTGCGCTGTCGTTGTCAGATATTCCTTGGAATGGACCTGTTGGTGCAGTTCGAGTTGGACTTTGTGAAAATGAAGTAGTTATTAATCCAACCAGACGTGAACTATCACAAAGCTCTTTAAATTTAATTGTTACCGCAACTAAGCATAGTCTTGTTGTTATGCTGGAAGGATCTGCTGAAAATGTTCTGCAACAAGATTTTTTGAAAGCCATAAAAGCTGGCGTTAAAGAGTGCCAAAGTATAGTCCAGTCAATTCAACAGTTACAAAAAGTGTACGGCAAAACGAAACGAGACTTTGAATCCCCGCTGAAATCGGATCCGATCGTTTTGGAAGCTGTTCGAAGTATCAGTGAAATGCGTTTGAGGGAAATATTCCGCGATCACGGTCACGACAAGTTGTCTAGGGATAATGCTGTCAATGCAGTCAGGACAGACGTTACCGAGAAAATGAGACAAGGTGAATCTAGTGACGTGAATGTAGTGACCGAAAGTTTCAATAGTATTTGTAAGGAAACGTTTAGAAACTTGATCTTCGAAGACAATATCAGGTGTGACGGACGAACAATGGAGCAAATAAGAAATATTTCTTGTCAAGTTGACATGTATAAACCTCTGCACGGATCTGCACTTTTTCAACGAGGACAGACGCAAGTGTTCTGTACCGTAGCGTTAGACTCGCCGGAATCTGCCTTGAAAATGGATCCGGTCTCGATACTGACGAGTGGTTTGAAAGATAAGAACTTTTTCCTTCACTACGAGTTTCCTCCTTATGCTACGAAAGAAGTTGGTCGGGTCGGTCCAATGGGCAGGCGTGAGCTCGGGCACGGGGCGTTGGCGGAGAAAGGCTTGAGACCCGTCGTCCCGGTGGATCACCCGTTCACAATTCGTCTCACGTCAGAGGTCCTCGAGTCGAACGGATCGTCGTCGATGGCGTCTGTGTGCGGCGGAAGTCTTGCTCTCATGGACGCAGGAGTTCCTCTCTCCAGCCCGGCTGCGGGCGTGGCCATCGGACTTGTCAGCAGATATACGGGCAACGACACCAAACATATGGATGATTACCGTATTTTAACAGACATACTTGTAAGCACATTATAGGCCCCACATAACTCTTTTCTTTTACCTGCATAGGCTATATGTCTTACTCTTATTGTTAATTTCCTTGTATGTAAACATATGGGAACTCTCTATCATGATAGGCTCGTATTTAGAAGTAGGCCTAAAGGTAAAACCAATTAAATTGTGAAACAGTTGAAACAGGTAGAGACAGTTACATGATAGTTTCAAAATCAAGTTGTGTTAATAGGCCTAAGTAGGCCTATATTACATACATTCCATTACGTTTTCTCAGTTATCAACATTTGTGGTATAAATTACCAAAAAAACCTAGGCCTGCCTTCGTACCTTGCACGGTCACTCCCTGACTAATAAAATGATACAACAAATCTTCATAAAAAAATGGAATACCGGTAGGCGTATGGTATATAGGTCTAGCCCACTGGTACTTTGGATCTATCAATAAAATGAAAACACTTCGATTTAAATCTTCAAACAAATAATGTAGTAGTCCCACAGCTCTTTATTTATTACATTCTAATGCTGCTTAATGACCCCACCAACAGCTAGGATATACGGGGTATATGTGAGCAAGTGATGATGAAACGATGAAGTTATAATAGGTGAAAGTATTTTCACAAAAACTCATGCCTTATGCGGGACTCGAACCCAAGCCCGACCTGACTTCAGTTTCTACCGCAGTAAGCGATAGTTGACTGAGCCACCGCAGCAGCTTTTTGACCGTTCTAATATATGTAATCTTATTTATCACAGGGTATTGAAGATTACATGGGCGATATGGATTTCAAGATTGCTGGCACGAAGAAAGGAATCACAGCGTTGCAAGTTGACATCAAGATTCCCGGCTTACCGCTGAAAGTGGTCATGGAAGCAGTGCAACGAGCCACGGAAGCAAAGTCAACCATCATCGACATTATGAATGATACTCTTGCGAAACCAAGGTTAGTAGCCATCGAAGTACGTCGGTTCTAGGCCTATAGATATATATGAAAGTGGGAAGTCAGGTTGTCATTGGTGTTTATGGTTGAAAGCAATGAGTTTTTAATTTTTTTGGCGATATGCAAACCTAAAATACCCATGTTGAAATTAATTTTCGAATGTCATATTACAGTAAACCCTCGTTAATCCGAAATCGAAGGGACCTAAAAAAAATGATTTCGGTTTATAAAAATTCGGATTAATCAAAAAGTAATTTTTCCCGCTCAGAATATAGTTAATTTCGTATTGCGCGCTAGAGGAAGCTGTGTCACCGGCTGAGACTACGTGATAGATCCGTTCCTAAGGGCCTCGCTGATCGTGTGTACTCGGCTATCACCGTGACGCGTGATCCTCATATGGCCCGTTTCTATTGGCGCTCGGCCGTCCCGAGTCGGACGAACGAGTGTTCCGAGCTCAGACTTCGTCAAGGTCGACTGCATTCGGTACACAAAGCATGGAACAGCTGAGCATGCTTCCACTCATTCTTACGCTTCAAATAAAAAGGATGGAAATTGGGAAAACAGTGATAACTTCACGGAATTCACTCGGATTATTTCGAATTATCCAATCCGAAATCAGTGTTGAAGCTATTGAAGGGACAAAATATTAGTTCGAATTACGGTTTAACCAAAATTCGGATTAACCATATTAATTAACATTGAAATGCCTATACTTTCCGCCGGGGACCGCTGGCAAGTTCGAAATATGTCAAATTTCGGATTAACCGAGTTTGGATTAACGAGGGTTTACTGTATTTCTATTACAAAACTGGCACCTCCACCAGTAAATGTTCGTTCGTATATTCATTGATTTACCGGTACGTAGCTGCCCCCGTAGCTAAGTCCCGCACGAGGCATGGATTACATCGTTTCGTTATCACCCGCTCATTCGTACCCCGTGTAACCTAGCTGTTGGTGGGGATATTGAAAGCAACATTGAAAAAAATGAGTTGAAACGTAGGCCTATCCCAGTTTCAGAACCAGAATTATATGATCCGAGTGATTTTCGTACCGTGAACGTACCCTCTGATAATAAGGCAGCACGGTTTTGAATATATTACATAAACAATTGAATAAATCGAACTATAGATTTGAACAAGTAAAACTGGTATCTGTAAAGTTGAGAAAGTAAAACTGTCACTAGTGCACTTTTTGAAAAGTCTGTGATTAGTAGTTTTCAACTATTTAGCCTGTATGATATCAACAACAATTTTTTCTAACAGAAAACACGTAGGCCTATAAAATTGGAAATCTTGGAAAATTCAGTGAGTTGTTCTAGTTTGTGCACTTGAACGGCTCTATAGGCCTGTATAAATATCTTCGATGTAAGTTTTATTTTACTACACAGTGTGTTATCGACTACAGTAATTTGTATCAAGTCCTACTGAACTCAGAGTTCAGTCCTACATTCAGTATTGAATGCCTCACTGTTTAAAAGTACTGTATCGTGGCGATACAGTATATTGTTGGATTGATGGCTCACCACAATTTGATGTAGGCCTACTGTTGATTTGATTTTTATTTTTTTTCAATATTCTTGAAGAAAATTTGAAAATAATGTTACAAATGTTTAATTTTTGAGTTTATCAGTACACTGTAATATTTGTTTCTAAATTATTGGATAATTTTATTTATCAGTACAGATGGGCTCATTGATCATGATAATTTTAATAATTAGATAATTTGAAGTTTCAACAAAGTATTTGTATGTGCACCGTGATGAGATGAACAAACTGTCGACAAAATGCTAGTAGGCCCTATATATTTGCTCCCAAGTAGATTGAGAAAATGCTAATTTTGTACATTATGTTGTAGGAAACAGAAGAAGGATAACATGCCAGTTTCTGAGAAACTAGAAGTACCGGTTCATAAGCGCGCCAAGTTTCTGGGTGTTGGCGGCAGAAACTTGAAGAAACTGATGGTTGAAACGGGAGTTCAGGTACGGTGATTGGTCCCGAGGTTAATTTAAAGGAGTAGTCATGTAAAACTTGATGCACATTTTTTTCGTTCGAAGTTTTCAAAAGCGTGCAAATTTTCAATTTTCTCTCCAGAATTATCTTTTGATAGCTTCAAAGCTGTTACATAAGAAACAAAAGTTTGAATTCTCTCAAATCGAAATGATTTGATGAACCTCGAAGTTATAATAAATCCTGTAGTGAAAGTAGAAATGATTTAAATAAGAGATGTGATATGTTAGCAGACATGTTAGAAGAAAAGAGTTGCATATTCTTATGCACATGTAGTAGGCTCTAGATAAGAGTTCCATAGCAACACTAAACCATCGTTAATTCGAATCTTAGTTGATCCAATTCTAAAATTGCTCTTCATCGCTAGTAAAATATTCAAACAGTTTTGCTCATATTATTGAGATGAAATCAATCGTTTTACACATATTTTAATTAAATACAGTGATGTTATTGTTCACTAGGCCTACTATTATTCTTTGATGTACGGTAGGCCTATTTACCTCACAGATGAAGCAATTTAGAAGACGTGTTTTATCAGGGAGAAAGGAGAGAATAGCCGCCCTCGGTAGCTCAGTCAGCTGAGGCACGCTTCAGAAACTGAAGTCACCGTTGGGCGTGGGTTCGAGTTCCGCATAAGGCATGGGTTTTTGTAAACATCCTTTCACTTCATAGTTTCATAGTCACCTGCTCATTCGTACCCACGTATAACCTAGCTGTTGGTGGGGTCGATAAGCAAACAATAATCATCATCAGGAGAGACAAACAGCAAGCTTACCTTGTATATTAGCTGAAAAGTACTATTTTGTAGAGAAAGTGACATCTTTCAGGAATACATAGATCTGTAAGTGTATGCTCAGTGTACAGTGCTGTAGTTCATCTACCGTGGTCTACTGACTACTGAATATATGAAGACCTAACTTCAATTTTATGGTTGGTTAGCGAATTGGTTTCAGGATGAGTTCATTTCAATTTTAATACTAGGCAAACGCAGGATGTGCGTTGTACGATGAGCGAGATGTGTATATAAAGTATAATCGAAAACTCTACAAACCTTGATCATTTGAAATGAACTTCATCCGATGTCAATGAATCTAGAAAGCCTGACTTCGAACAACGCAACATGTTTCAAACTACATTTCTATCTTCCGTATCGCATAAATACATTTATGATGTATTTTTTTCCTCAAACGTGCGGGTCCGAAATCAAAACCAAATTTATTAATGTAGATATGTTGTGGGCACATTTGTGGAAAATTTGGAATCTATTGAAGAGATTTAATTTCAATTTTTTCGCTCAGCCAAACTTATGGGGTTTTTGAAATTCTAAATGGTTTCTCCAAAAATGTTCCAACCGACTAGACTCAAAAACTATACAGTTCCTAAGTTGGATAAGTTCGCATAAAAACAAGTTTCATGGTAGACGGTCAAACCTGTCGACCTGGGCAAGTTGTTAAACAAACCACAAAAAAAAACAAAAAAAAAAACGCACAGACAAAGTTCCGTAAGAGTTCAGTGAAAATCTTCGCTACGCTCATCTAATTAGGGCCTACTGTAGTTGATATACCGTGTTTGTCTGGTTAACATAGAAACTAGAAATGATGGGAGTAAACAATGTATTACAGTGGAACATCTCTAGAATGTTTTTCAGATCAGACAAAAATAAAACTTAGGCCCTACCAAAGTTAAAAACTTACCAAAGTTAAAAACTTACCAAAGAAACTATTCAACATGTAGGAGCATATAGATGGGATAAAAAATAAAACTTACCAAGATGAGAAATTACAAGAGAGAAATTTACTGAATACGTTCTACTGCTATTGAGTTGTAATTAAAGAGCATGATTTGCGGGACTTTGTTCTATTACAACTACGTCTACCATAACTTGTAAGACGCACGTTTATTTTTCAGGTAAACCAATTGGACGACACTTCATTCTCCGTGTTTGCGCCCAATCAAGCCGCTATGGACGAAGCGAAGGAGCTAATCGACGGTTACCTAACCGCCGAACGAGAGCCGGAACTGGAGTTTGGCGGTATTTACAAAGCGAAAATCATGGAAGTGCGTGAAATCGGTGTAATGGTAACGCTGTATCCTACAATGATGCCGACGTTACTTCATAATTCACAGCTGGACCAAAGAAAGGTACGAATCATAATACGGTGAAAACTTGATGTGTCATTCCCGGCAGGGTTGGGTCAGTAGAATATACGCCGTAGAAAATGAGTAATCTACGCGTATATTCTACCGTAGAGTAGCCTATGTCATGTAGAATATTAGTTTCAATTACATACTCTACACGGAGAAAATATGATTTTGTTCAAGTTGCAGTAGGAGGACATTATTTATAGAGTTCAATAATAGTTTCAATAGGTATCAATCAATCAAATAAAAACAGGATAGACACAGGTGATGTATTATTTTATCAAAAACTTTATCAAAAATTTGCAGCTAAGCCATAGGCCTAAGTCGTGAGAGCATATTCTCGTCTGTAGATGTTATTCATTTCTTACCTGTATGATTCCAACCTTTTCTGGCTGTATTCTTCAGCGTTTCTAAGCAAAGCAGCACACTTGTTATTGTCTTTGACCAATTTAAAACCATGCTCATCCCACATGACATGCTGAGGCCTGCCAGCCATCTTGGAAATGATTTACATTAATATTCTACATACTCTACACAATATTCTACATATTCTACATATTCTACTATGTTTTCTACGTTACCGAAGAAAAATAATATTCTACTTGTAATGACCAAACCCTGGTTCCCGGAATCATCGTTTTCCTACTTTTATTATTCATTTTGTCCCTCCCTACTCTCATGTGATCTGTGTTGCATTTTCCTGCATGATCCCGAACCGAAACCAAAGAATGTTTAAAAAGGTTTTTGTCTCTGAAATGATACAAGAGTTATTAATTTAACAATAATAATAGTATTTATTACTGGCGACTGTGTACAGTACAGTAGCCCCTATGATAAAAGTCAGATAATTTCAATAACATTTTCAAAAATAACGTAGGACTTAACTAACTAGCAACGATAGCTCTTAATTATCATCAATAGGGAAATACAGCAAATTGCACCCGATTTGTTTTGGCGTGACATGTGAACAATCAGTTTTGTCATACAGACTTGGATTTTTTGAACTACAGTACCATATTGTCCCCAATATAAGCCGAGGGTTTTTCTCGAAATTGCGAGTCCAAAAGTCACCCTCGGCTTATATGCGGATCTCGGCCTAAAATCGGTCAAAAACACGTTTTTTACTAAATATGATTGGGCGCACTACACATGCACACTCTTAACAATGGAATCAACTTGAAACTGCAAAATATTGCACTAAAAACCCGTTTAATAAATGTTTTATCACGGAGAAGCATCATTTTCCCATTATCCATCAATTTTATTTGACGCGCAGTAATAAACAAAAGCACGTTCAGCTGTTAGCTGCATTGTCTTGTCAGACCTTGACGAGTAAGCGGGCCATATGACGATCGCGCGTCATCGGCACTAGCCGAGTACACACGATCGTGAGGCCCCTCTCAAAGGTTTCTCACACGCAGTTGGTCTAGCTTCCTCACGCGCACAATACGAAATGGACTAAATTCTAACTCGGAAGAGTGATGATTTACGTGGAAAGGAGATAAACCCTTTTTTCAATTGTTGATCTAAAAGTTTGAGGGTCGGCTTATATTCGGGACAATATGGTAATAGGCTACATTTGAATATTGAAATCTGACAAATACATTCTGACTGGAGATATATAGGCCTTCTACCCAATTAATAAATTATTAGTTACAATAGCAACTTTTCCTTCTTTTCCAGGTCAGTCACCCTAGTGCCCTGGGATTGGAAGTGGGGCAAGAGATTACCGTGAAATATTTCGGCCGCGATCCGGTATCTGGCTTGATGAGACTGTCGCGGAAAGTATTGCAGAGCCCAGCTAGTAGTGTGATGAAGAATCTCGGAGAAAAGGAGGCAACGAACCAGAATAAACGTACACCCGAGTAAAGCTGTTTCAGAATAAGAAGCATTTATCGTTTTCAACAGTAGATTTTTATATTTAATTTTACGTATTAAATAATAATACGTACAAAATGTCTTTTTTCTATCATATCGATGGTGGAAATTCAAAGTATCGTAAGCGACATTTTTTTTTGTGATATGCAATCTAGAAGGTCATCTTAAGTGTCGTAAGCGACATGTCAATACATTAGGCGTGGTCATCAATATAATTTTGTCGTAAGCGACAAGGTGCGGTTCCCTTCTGTATTATTTTGTCGTAAGCGTCAAATATGCTATGCAGTCAGCATTAGCATTAGTTCGTGAACATTTGTGACTTCACTGTCTTCACTTTCATTCGTGACTTCGTCTATCTGTAGACGTATCCACGAATATCATACAAAAAATTTGAAAATAATATTGTAAAGTTTGAATTTATTACGGTAAATATTTAACTTCTTGTGCAAAATATTCAAAATGGCACTTACGGCATTTTGCTTTTCCACCGTCAATATGGTTTTAATCCTATCTTTTCATCCTTGACATTCAGGAGGGGACAGGACTCTTCCAGGCGTGTAACCTTTTTCGCCGTTTCCGTAATTCTTGCAACCGTAGCTTTTTTAAAATATGGAATAGATTTTTCGAGGGGTGCTCTGCACCCCTCGAAAATTTGGCTCAACCAATATATATAATTACGAATTTGTATGTTTCATTAAATTTCCGGCAAATTTAACGTTTTATTTTTACTTCCATAATATCAATAATATGTCAATGTTGTTGTTTTGAAGAAGCATTTCTTTAGCAAGAAATAAGAAGAATATTTAGAGCCTTTTCTGATCTTTACTCGATTGCCGGGAGGGAGGGGCCGGGGAGAGTCATAAATATAGACATTTTTCAAGAGAACCGATAGACTAGTCATTGTTATAATGAACATATGTTAACCATCCTTGTTGCTGGAACATTTTATTGGCACTCTTTAAGGGTAATAAACCCTTGCGTTGACCATCTATGCGTTGACGATTTGTTCAACTATACTGTAAGTCACGTATTTCTTTCAACTCAATGCTTTGAACACAAGGTATATTGTCTATGTCTTTTCGCGTGAATTTCAGTATAGCATGAAACTTGAGTTGTCATTCATGACGTTTTCGTCCCTCCCGACTCTTGGTCCTTTTGGTAGGTAGGCATATTATATTTGTCGAATGATGTTCATATTGAGAAGTCACGAAGAAGGATGAAGTGCGCGTTATAGTACTAAATATCACAGTGAAAAAATATTGGCATATTTGTTAAATATTTAGCAAAATGTTTTGATGGATCTCATTCCCATTAGATTGTGCAGTGAGTAAAAAGAGTGGAAACATGAAATAATGCGGTGATCGAAAGATAAGTGGTAGTTTCGTTGCTGTATTGGTAAGTCTCTGCATGGCCAACTCAATAGTATGGCAATAATATTACCAACTTATTTGTTGTCATTTTTTACATATATTTCAAGATTCCTAAATATTATCTGCTTTGACAACTTCTAGAATACTCAAGCAGGGACGTCGTTAAAACTTGAAAGGGGGCCAAGGTGGGACGCGTGCCCCACCAATTTACATTTGCACCCCACCAAAAATTTAATTATTTAGAAATCGCGAAAATAACTTCGAAAATGTCCATGGTTGAAATATTGAAATAACGTTGGAAATGTCCATAATGGTTCAATCTAGGACTCCTAAACTGCTTGTAAATCGCAAAAAACACTTTGAAAAATGACCATATTTCAAAAAATTCCCTGCAGGGCTTTGCTGGTGGAGATCGAAAAATTAACTTCGAGAATATCCATGGAGGTTCAATTATTGGACTTCAAAACTGTATGTAGATCGCAACAATTACTTAGAAAATGACCATATTTCAAGAAAATCCCTGCGGGGCTTGGGGAAAGAGTAGCAAAATCAATTTTCAAAAAGTCCATAATGATGTCTTTGTTATTATGAAAGTCTTCTTGAACTGATCAAGATTCCATTTACTTCTTATAGATGCATTTTTACTGTTTACCAGTTATCAATTTTACAGAGTTTGATTATCATTGTGAATACAACTGGAATTGTACTGTCAATATGTATTGTTGTTCCTGTCCATAAATTCATTAAATCAATCAATCTTGTAATGACAATGTACTTATTGTGTTGTTCTCCATATCTGAGGGTTGTATCCTAATAATACATCATTCAGTGTGAAATATGTTATAACTCACTAGAAATCAGGGTATTAAATTTAATCAAATTCAGTAGCCTAGTTTGATTCAGTAATGTAAATTATTGAAATGTGAGTAATTTATCTAGGACAAAAAGCTTTTTCTCTCGAACTTATATCCATTACAGATTAGCACAACTGCATCTAGTTAAACAAAATATGACAAAAAACAAACTTCATGGTATTCGATATCAAGGCCTTCCACAACAATTTCCGGAGACTGTCAACGCTAGCAACTCAGCTACCTAGACATTATACACTTGTAAAGTTATCGAGATATTTGAGGATTTACTTGTGTCAGGTGGAATACCTGTTGGGGTATTCTGCTTCCCTGGTACTTGAGTCAATTCTCCACGAACAAAAGTTTTCGAGCAAATTGGTTACGGTCCAGTATTCCTACCAGGGTAGCAGAGCAATCGACAGGTCGAGTTTTATTTATAATTTCTTCTTCAAGTATCTCGACAACTTTGCAAAATTCATATGTCCAGGTAGCCGAGTGGCTAGCGTAGACGATTTCGGATATTGGTCCGGAGGGGCTCGCTATCGAATCCCGTACAGAGCTGCTTTTTTGTTATATTTCACTCAATATTTAATTAGATAAGTTCAGTAATGAGAGTTATTACAGTGTGATTAATTTATCCAGGGAAGAAAGGAATTATCTCTGAGCTAATGTCCATTGAGGATTCGTACCATTGCATATGGGTATATTAAACAAAATATGACAGAAAAAAAGCAGTCCCCAATGGTATTCGATACCAGGACCTTTCGCATCGTGATCCGAATCCACCAACGCTAGCAACTAAGCTACCTAGACATGGAACATTAGTAAAGTTATTGAGATACTTGAAAAGATATTTGAATTATTACCTAACCTGTTGGTATATTCTGCTCCTCTGGTAGGAGAGCTGAGGTTTGAAAGATTATTTGAATTCATTTGTGTCAGGTGGAATACCTGTTGCGGCATTCTGCTTCCCTGGTACTTGAGCCAATTTTCCACGAACAAAAGTTTTCGAGCAAATTGGTTACGGTCCAGTATTCCTACCAGGGAAGCAGAGCAATCGACAGGTCGAGTTTTATTTAAATTTCTTCTTCAAGTGTCTCGACAACTTTGCAAAATTCATATATCCAGGTAGCCGAGTGGCTAGCGGAGACGACTTCGGATAGTGGTCCGGAGTGGCTCGCTATCGAATCCCATACAGAGCTGCTTTTTTGTCATATTTAACTCAACAATTAACTGATTAATTCAGTAATGAGAGTTATTACAGGGTGATTAATTTATCCAGGAAAGAGAGGAATCATCTCTGAGCTGATGTCCATTGAGGATTCGTACCATTGCATATGGGTATATTGAACAAAATATGACATGAAAAAAGCAGTCCCCAGTGGTATTCGATACCGGGACCTTTCGCATCGTGATGCGAATCCACCAACGCTAGCAACTAAGCTACCGAGACATGGAAGATTTGTAGAGTTATTGAGATATTTGAGAGGATATTTGAATTATTACCTGACCTGTTGGTATATTCTGCTCCTCTGGTAGGAGAGCTGAGGTTTCGAAGATTATTTGAATTTATTTGTGTCAGGTGGAATACCTGTTGAGGTATTCTGCTTTCCTGGTACACAAGTCGCTTTTCAACGTACACAAATTTTCGAGTAAAACGTCAAATATTCCAGTATTCCTACCAGGGTAGCAGAGCAATCAACAGGTTGAGTTTCAATTGGAATATCTACTTCAAGTCCCTCAACAATTTCTCTAAGATAAAATGTCTGAGTAGCCGATTCGCGTGCGTTCACGGTTTCGGTAGTCGTGTACGTGGGCCTCGGTATCGAGTCTCATTTAGGGTTGCTTTTTTGTCCTAATTGGTTCTACATCAATCCTAGATGCAATCATGTAAACCTGCAATGGATATAAGCTTCAAAAGAAATGACATTTTCTCTCGATTTAAGCATTTTATAGCTCTTATAACTGAATCAAATTATCGAAATGAATCGATTTTGAATATCTTGATTTTTAGTTAGATTCCACACTTCACACACTGAATTCTGCATTATTAGGGAGAACAACCTTGCGAAAAATATGAAGAATTACACAATTAGTGAGCCTATATCGTCATCACATGATTTATTGATTGAATAAAATCATGAACAAGAAATATTATACCATGTTGAATACACCAAGTTGATTTTCGTTATGAAATCTTCAAATTGAACTCGATTTTGAAACGGAGACCGGATTTGTGTTCGAATTTGATAACCATATGAATAAATAACAACAGAACTGAGAAATTCAACAATGAATTTCAGAGGACAAAAATTTTTGACCGAAATGTACAGGGTACTTTTGGTACTTTTGGACCTTTCGCAATTAATTCCTATGAACTGGTCAGAGCTATGATGTTCTAGTATTTTTTTCAGAGTAAAACTTGATGGTCCCTAAATCCTCAGCAAATTTGGCATTACTCGCATCAGCCATTTCCAAGAAAAATGTGTCTGAATTTCCCAAAAACTGCAATTTCCAGCCACTTTTCAGAGTCATCAAAAATCATCATTTTTGATTCGGCTAAAATTTTGTGGGAAGACAAGAGGACATTTCAGAAGAGTTATTCCGTTGAAATTTTGCTAATAATGCTAATGGAAAAGTAATTAGAAGGATTTCAGAATTCTATATAGGACCCTATATACCATGGTGAGTACACTAAGTCGATTTTTGCTCTAAAATCTTTAAATTAAACTCGATTTTGAAACGGAGACCGGATTTGTGTTCGAATTTGATAACCATATGAATAAATAACAACAGAACTGAGAAATTCAACAATGAATTTCAGAGGACAAAATTTTTGACCGAAATGTACAGGGTTAACTAAGGTACTTTTGGACCTTTCGCAATTAATTTCTATGAACTGGTCAGAGCTATGATGTTCTAGTATTTTTTTCAGAGTATAACTTGATGGTCCCTAAATCCTCAGCAAATTTGGCATACTCGCATCAGCCATTTCCAAGAAAAATGTGTCTGAATTTCCCAAAAACTGCAATTTCCAGCCACTTTTCAGAGTCATCAAAAATCATCATTTTTGATTCGGCTAAAATTTTGTAGGAAGACAAGAGGACATTTCAGAAGAGTTATTCCGTTGAAATTTTGCTAATAATGCTAATGGAAAAGTAATTAGAAGGATTTCAGAATTCTATATAGGACCCTATATACCATGGTGAGTACACTAAGTCGATTTTTGCTCTAAAATCTTTAAATTAAACTCGATTTTGAAACGGAGACCGGATTTGTGTTCGAATTTGATAACCATATGGATAAATAACAACAGAACTGAGAAATTCAACAATGAATTTCAGAGGACAAAAATTTTGACCGAAATGTACAGGGTTAACTAAGGTACTTTTGGACCTTTCGCAATTAATTTCTATGAACTGGTCAGAGCTATGATGTTCTAGTATTTTTTTCAGAGTATAACTTGATGGTCCCTAAATCCTCAGCAAATTTGGCATTACTCGCATCAGCCATTTCCAAGAAAAATGTGTCTGAATTTCCCAAAAACTGCAATTTCCAGCCACTTTTCAGAGTCATCAAAAATCATCATTTTGATTCGGCTAAAATTTTGTAGGAAGACAAGAGGACATTTCAGAAGAGTTATTCCGTTGAAATTTTGCTAATAATGCTAATGGAAAAGTAATTAGAAGGATTTCAGAATTCTATATAGGACCCTATATACCATGGTGAGTACACTAAGTCGATTTTTGTTCTAAAATCTTCAAATTAAACTCGATTTTGAAACGGAGACCGGATTTGTGTTCGAATTTGATAACCATATGAATAAATAACAACAGAACTGAGAAATTCAACAATGAATTTCAGAGGACAAAAATTTTTGACCGAAATGTACAGGGTTAACTAAGGTACTTTTGGACCTTTCGCAATTAATTTCTATGAACTGGTCAGAGCTATGATGTTCTAGTATTTTTTTCAGAGTGAAACTTGATGGTCCCTAAATCCTCAGCAAATATGGCATCACTCGCATCAGCCATTTCCAAGAAAAATGTGTCTGAATTTCCCAAAAACTGCAATTTCCAGCCACTTTTCAGAGTCATCAAAAATCATCATTTTTGATTCGGCTAAAATTTTGTAGGAAGACAAGAGGACATTTCAGAAGAGTTATTCCGTTGAAATTTTGCTAATAATGCTAATGGAAAAGTAATTAGAAGGATTTCAGAATTCTATATAGGACCCTATATACCATGGTGAGTACACTAAGTCGATTTTTGCTCTAAAATCTTAAATTAACTCGATTTTGAAACGGAGACCGGATTTGTGTTCGAATTTGATAACCATATGGATAAATAACAACAGAACTGAGAAATTCAACAATGAATTTCAGAGGACAAAAATTTTTGACCGAAATGTACAGGGTTAACTAAGGTACTTTTGGACCTTTCGCAATTAATTTCTATGAACTGGTCAGAGCTATGATGTTCTAGTATTTTTTTCAGAGTATAACTTGATGGTCCCTAAATCCTCAGCAAATTTGGCTATACTCGCATCAGCCATTTCCAAGAAAAATGTGTCTGAATTTCCCAAAAACTGCAATTTCCAGCCACTTTTCAGAGTCATCAAAAATCATCATTTTTGATTCGGCTAAAATTTTGTAGGAAGACAAGAGGACATTTCGGAAGAGTTATTCCGTTGAAATTTTGCTAATAATGCTAATGGAAAAGTAATTAGAAGGATTTCAGAATTCTATATAGGACCCTATATACCATGGTGAGTACACTAAGTCGATTTTTGCTCTAAAATCTTCAATTAACTCGATTTTGAAACGGAGACTGGATTTGTGTTCGAATTTGATAACCATATGAATAAATAACAACAGAACTGAGAAATTCAACAATGAATTTCAGAGGACAAAAATTTTTGACCGAAATGTACAGGGTTAACTAAGGTACTTTTGGACCTTTCGCAATTAATTTCTATGAACTGGTGAGAGCTATGATGTTCTAGTATTTTTTTCAGAGTATAACTTGATGGTCCCTAAATCCTCAGCAAATTTGGCATACTCGCATCAGCCATTTCCAAGAAAAATGTGTCTGAATTTCCCAAAAACTGCAATTTCCAGCCACTTTTCAGAGTCATCAAAAATCATCATTTTTGATTCGGCTAAAATTTTGTAGGAAGACAAGAGGACATTTCAGAAGAGTTATTCCGTTGAAATTTTGCTAATAATGCTAATGGAAAAGTAATTAGAAGGATTTCAGAATTCTATATAGGACCCTATATACCATGGTGAGTACACTAAGTCGATTTTTGCTCTAAAATCTTTAAATTAACTCGATTTTGAACGGAGACCGGATTTGTGTTCGAATTTGATAACCATATGGATAAATAACAACAGAACTGAGAAATTCAACAATGAATTTCAGAGGACAAAAATTTTTGACCGAAATGTACAGGGTTAACTAAGGTACTTTTGGACCTTTCGCAATTAATTTCTATGAACTGGTCAGAGCTATGATGTTCTAGTATTTTTTTCAGAGTATAACTTGATGGTCCCTAAATCCTCAGCAAATTTGGCTATACTCGCATCAGCCATTTCCAAGAAAAATGTGTCTGAATTTCCCAAAAACTGCAATTTCCAGCCACTTTTCAGAGTCATCAAAAATCATCATTTTTGATTCGGCTAAAATTTTGTAGGAAGACAAGAGGACATTTCGGAAGAGTTATTCTGTTGAAATCTTACTAATAATGCTAATGGAAAGTAATTAGAAGGATTTCAGAATTCTATATAGGACCCTATATACCATGGTGAGTACACTAAGTCGATTTTTGCTCTAAAATCTTTAAATTAAACTCGATTTTGAAACGGAGACCGGATTTGTGTTCGAATTTGATAACCATATGAATAAATAACAACAGAACTGAGAAATTCAACAATGAATTTCAGAGGACAAAAATTTTTGACCGAAATGTACAGGGTTAACTAAGGTACTTTTGGACCTTTCGCAATTAATTTCTATGAACTGGTCAGAGCTATGATGTTCTAGTATTTTTTTCAGAGTATAACTTGATGGTCCCTGAATCCTCAGCAAATTTGGCATTACTCGCATCAGCCATTTCCAAGAAAAATGTGTCTGAATTTCCCAAAAACTGCAATTTCCAGCCACTTTTCAGAGTCATCAAAAATCATCATTTTTGATTCGGCTAAAATTTTGTAGGAAGACAAGAGGACATTTCAGAAGAGTTATTCCGTTGAAATTTTGCTAATAATGCTAATGGAAAAGTAATTAGAAGGATTTCAGAATTCTATATAGGACCCTATATACCATGGTGAGTACACTAAGTCGATTTTTGCTCTAAAATCTTTAAATTGAACTCGATTTTGAAACGGAGACCGGATTTGTGTTCGAATTTGATAACCATATGGATAAATAACAACAGAACTGAGAAATTCAACAATGAATTTCAGAGGACAAAAATTTTTGACCGAAATGTACAGGGTTAACTAAGGTACTTTTGGACCTTTCGCAATTAATTTCTATGAACTGGTCAGAGCTATGATGTTCTAGTATTTTTTTCAGAGTATAACTTGATGGTCCCTAAATCCTCAGCAAATTTGGCTATACTCGCATCAGCCATTTCCAAGAAAAATGTGTCTGAATTTCCCAAAAACTGCAATTTCCAGCCACTTTTCAGAGTCATCAAAAATCATCATTTTTGATTCGGCTAAAATTTTGTAGGAAGACAAGAGGACATTTCAGGAAGAGTTATTCCGTTGAAATTTTGCTAATAATGCTAATGGAAAAGTAATTAGAAGGATTTCAGAATTCTATATAGAGACCCTATATACCATGGTGAGTACACTAAGTCGATTTTGCTTCTAAAATCTTTAAATTGAACTCGATTTCGAAACCGAGACCGGATTTGTGTTCGAATTAGATAAACAAATGGATAAATAACAACAGAACTGAGAAATACATCAATGAATTTCAGAGGACAAAAATTTTTGACCGAAATGTACAGGGTTACCTAAGGTACTTTTGGACCTTTCGCAATCAATTTCTATGAACTGGTCAGAGCTATGATGTTCTAGTATTTTTTTCAGAGTATAACTTGATGGTCCCTAATCCTCAGCAAATTTGGCTATACTCGCATGAGCCATTTCCAAGAAAAATGTGTCTGAATTTCCCAAAAACTGCAATTTCCAGCCACTTTTCAGAGTCATCAAAAATCATCATTTTTGATTCGGCTAAAATTTTGTAGGAAGACAAGAGGACATTTCAGAAGAGTTATTCCGTTGAAATTTCGCTAATAATGCTAATGGAAAAGTAATTAGAAGGATTTCAGAATTCTATATAGGACCCTATATACCATGGTGAGTACACTAAGTCGATTTTTGCTCTAAAATCTTTAAATTGAACTCGATTTTGAAACGGAGACCGGATTTGTGTTCGAATTTGATAACCATATGGATAAATAACAACAGAACTGAGAAATTCAACAATGAATTTCAGAGGACAAAAATTTTTGACCGAAATGTACAGGGTTAACTAAGGTACTTTTGGACCTTTCGCAATTAATTTCTATGAACTGGTGAGAGCTATGATGTTCTAGTATTTTTTTCAGAGTATAACTTGATGGTCCCTAAATCCTCAGCAAATTTGGCTATACTCGCATCAGCCATTTCCAAGAAAAATGTGTCTGAATTTCCCAAAAACTGCAATTTCCAGCCACTTTTCAGAGTCATCAAAAATCATCATTTTTGATTCGGCTAAAATTTTGTAGGAAGACAAGAGGACATTTCGGAAGAGTTATTCCGTTGAAATTTTGCTAATAATGCTAATGGAAAAGTAATTAGAAGGATTTCAGAATTCTATATATAGAACCCTATATACCATGGTGAGTACACTAAGTCGATTTTTGTTCTAAAATCTTTAAATTAAACTCGATTTTGAAACGGAGACCGGATTTGTGTTCGAATTTGATAACCATATGAATAAATAACAACAGAACTGAGAAATTCAACAATGAATTTCAGAGGACAAAAATTTTTGACCGAAATGTACAGGGTTAACTAAGGTACTTTTGGACCTTTCGCAATTAATTTCTATGAACTGGTCAGAGCTATGATGTTCTAGTATTTTTTTCAGAGTATAACTTGATGGTCCCTAAATCCTCAGCAAATTTGGCATTACTCGCATCAGCCATTTCCAAGAAAAATGTGTCTGAATTTCCCAAAAACTGCAATTTCCAGCCACTTTTCAGAGTCATCAAAAATCATCATTTTTGATTCGGCTAAAATTTTGTAGGAAGACAAGAGGACATTTCAGAAGAGTTATTCCGTTGAAATTTTGCTAATAATGCTAATGGAAAAGTAATTAGAAGGATTTCAGAATTCTATATAGGACCCTATATACCATGGTGAGTACACTAAGTCGATTTTTGCTCTAAAATCTTTAAATTAAACTCGATTTTGAAACGGAGACCGGATTTGTGTTCGAATTTGATAACCATATGGATAAATAACAACAGAACTGAGAAATTCAACAATGAATTTCAGAGGACAAAAATTTTTGACCGAAATGTACAGGGTTACCTAAGGTACTTTTGGACCTTTCGCAATTAATTTCTATGAACTGGTCAGAGCTATGATGTTCTAGTATTTTTTTCAGAGTATAACTTGATGGTCCCTGAATCCTCAGCAAATTTGGCTATACTCGCATCAGCCATTTCCAAGAAAAATGTGTCTGAATTTCCCAAAAACTGCAATTTCCAGCCACTTTTCAGAGTCATCAAAAATCATCATTTTTGATTCGGCTAAAATTTTGTAGGAAGACAAGAGGACATTTCGGAAGAGTTATTCCGTTGAAATTTCGCTAATAATGCTAATGGAAAAGTAATTAGAAGGATTTCAGAATTCTATATATAGAACCCTATATACCATGGTGCGTACACTAAGTCGATTTTTGTTCTAAAATCTTTAAATTGAACTCGATTTTGAAACGGAGACCGGATTTGTGTTCGAATTTGATAACCATATGAATAAATAACAACAGAACTGAGAAATTCAACAATGAATTTCAGAGGACAAAAATTTTTGACCGAAATGTACAGGGTTAACTAAGGTACTTTTGGACCTTTCGCAATCAATTTCTATGAACTGGTCAGAGCTATGATGTTCTAGTATTTTTTTCAGAGTATAACTTGATGGTCCCTAAATCCTCAGCCAATTTGGCATTACTCGCATCAGCCATTTCCAAGAAAAATGTGTCTGAATTTCCCAAAAACTGGAATTTCCAGCCACTTTTCAGAGTCATCAAAAATCATCATTTTTGATTCGGCTAAATTTTGTAGGAAGACAAGAGGACATTTCAGAAGAGTTATTCCGTTGAAATTTTGCTAATAATGCTAATGGAAAAGTAATTAGAAGGATTTCAGAATTCTATATAGGACCCTATATACCATGGTGAGTACACTAAGTCAATTTTTGCTCTAAAATCTTTAAATTGAACTCGATTTTGGAACGGAGACCGGATTTGTGTTCGAATTTGATAACCATATGGATAAATAACAACAGAACTGAGAAATTCAACAATGAATTTCAGAGGACAAAAATTTTTGACCGAAATGTACAGGGTTAACTAAGGTACTTTTGGACCTTTCGCAATTAATTTCTATGAACTGGTGAGAGCTATGATGTTCTAGTATTTTTTTCAGAGTATAACTTGATGGTCCCTGAATCCTCAGCAAATTTGGCTATACTCGCATCAGCCATTTCCAAGAAAAATGTGTCTGAATTTCCCCAAAACTGCAATTTCCAGCCACTTTTCAGAGTCATCAAAAATCATCATTTTTGATTCGGCTAAAATTTTGTAGGAAGACAAGAGGACATTTCGGAAGAGTTATTCCGTTGAAATTTGCTAATAATGCTAATGGAAAAGTAATTAGAAGGATTTCAGAATTCTATATAGGACCCTATATACCATGGTGAGTACACTAAGTCGATTTTTGCTCTAAAATCTTCAAATTAAACTCGATTTTGAAACGGAGACCGGATTTGTGTTCGAATTTGATAACCATATGAATAAATAACAACAGAACTGAGAAATTCAACAATGAATTTCAGAGGACAAAAATTTTTGACCGAAATGTACAGGGTTAACTAAGGTACTTTTGGACCTTTCGCAATTAATTTCTATGAACTGGTCAGAGCTATGATGTTCTAGTATTTTTTTCAGAGTATAACTTGATGGTCCCTAAATCCTCAGAAAATTTGGCATCACTCGCATGAGGCATTTCCAAGAAAAATGTGTCTGAATTTCCCAAAAACTGCAATTTCCAGCCACTTTTCAGAGTCATCAAAAATCATCATTTTTGATTCGGCTAAAATTTTGTAGGAAGACAAGAGGACATTTCAGAAGAGTTATTCCGTTGAAATTTTGCTAATAATGCTAATGGAAAAGTAATTAGAAGGATTTCAGAATTCTATATAGGACCCTATATACCATGGTGAGTACACTAAGTCGATTTTTGCTCTAAAATCTTTAAATTAAACTCGATTTTGAAACGGAGACCGGATTTGTGTTCGAATTTGATAACCATATGGATAAATAACAACAGAACTGAGAAATTCAACAATGAATTTCAGAGGACAAAAATTTTTGACCGAAATGTACAGGGTTACCTAAGGTACTTTTGGACCTTTCGCAATTAATTTCTATGAACTGGTCAGAGCTATGATGTTCTAGTATTTTTTTCAGAGTATAACTTGATGGTCCCTAAATCCTCAGGAAATTTGGCATTACTCGCATCAGCCATTTCCAAGAAAAATGTGTCTGAATTTCCCAAAAACTGCAATTTCCAGCCACTTTTCAGAGTCATCAAAAATCATCATTTTTGATTCGGCTAAAATTTTGTAGGAAGACAAGAGGACATTTCAGAAGAGTTATTCCGTTGAAATTTTGCTAATAATGCTAATGGAAAAGTAATTAGAAGGATTTCAGAATTCTATATAGGACCCTATATACCATGGTGAGTACACTAAGTCGATTTTTGCTCTAAAATCTTTGTATTGAACTCGATTTTGGAACGGAGACCGGATTTGTGTTCGAATTTGATAACCATATGGATAAATAACAACAGAACTGAGAAATTCAACAATGAATTTCAGAGGACAAAAATTTTTGACCGAAATGTACAGGGTTAACTAAGGTACTTTTGGACCTTTCGCAATTAATTTCTATGAACTGGTCAGAGCTATGATGTTCTAGTATTTTTTTCAGAGTATAACTTGATGGTCCCTAATCCTCAGCAAATTTGGCTATACTCGCATCAGCCATTTCCAAGAAAAATGTGTCTGAATTTCCCAAAAACTGCAATTTCCAGCCACTTTTCAGAGTCATCAAAAATCATCATTTTTGATTCGGCTAAAATTTTGTAGGAAGACAAGAGGACATTTCGGAAGAGTTATTCCGTTGAAATTTTGCTAATAATGTTATGGAAAAGTAATTAGAAGGATTTCAGAATTTTATATAGGACCCTATATACCATGGTGAGTACACCAAGTCGATTTTTGCTCTAAAATCTTCAAATTATACTCGATTTTGAAACGGAGACCGGATTTGTGTTCGAATTTGATAACCATATGGATAAATAACAACAGAACTGAGAAATTCAACAATGAATTTCAGAGGACAAAAATTTTTGACCGAAATGTACAGGGTTAACTAAGGTACTTTTGGACCTTTCGCAATTAATTTCTATGAACTGGTCAGAGCTATGATGTTCTAGTATTTTTTTCAGAGTATAACTTGATGGTCCCTAATCCTCAGAAATTTGGCATACTCGCATCAGCCATTTCCAAGAAAAATGTGTCTGAATTTCCCAAAAACTGCAATTTCCAGCCACTTTTCAGAGTCATCAAAAATCATCATTTTTGATTCGGCTAAAATTTTGTAGGAAGACAAGAGGACATTTCAGAAGAGTTATTCCGTTGAAATTTTGCTAATAATGCTAATGGAAAAGTAATTAGAAGGATTTCAGAATTCTATATAGGACCCTATATACCATGGTGAGTACACTAAGTCGATTTTTGCTCTAAAATCTTCAAATTGAACTCGATTTTGAAACGGAGACCGGATTTGTGTTCGAATTTGATAACCATATGGATAAATAACAACAGAACTGAGAAATTCAACAATGAATTTCAGAGGACAAAAATTTTTGACCGAAATGTACAGGGTTAACTAAGGTACTTTTGGACCTTTCGCAATTAATTTCTATGAACTGGTCAGAGCTATGATGTTCTAGTATTTTTTTCAGAGTATAACTTGATGGTCCCTAAATCCTCAGAAAATTTGGCTATACTCGCATCAGCCATTTCCAAGAAAAATGTGTCTGAATTTCCCAAAAACTGCAATTTCCAGCCACTTTTCAGAGTCATCAAAAATCATCATTTTTGATTCGGCTAAAATTTTGTAGGAAGACAAGAGGACATTTCAGAAGAGTTATTCCGTTGAAATTTTGCTAATAATGCTAATGGAAAAGTAATTAGAAGGATTTCAGAATTCTATATAGGACGTACCCTATATACCATGGTGAGTACACTAAGTTGATTTTTGCTCTAAAATCTTCAAATTAAACTCGATTTTGAAACGGAGACCGGATTTGTGTTCGAATTTGATAACCATATGAATAAATAACAACAGAACTGAGAAATTCAACAATGAATTTCAGAGGACAAAACTGTTGCATGGGGTAGAGTTGTGTGTACAGTGCTCTAGCACAGGGCTTACCAACCGGCGGCCCGAGGTGGCATTTCATTTCATTCGACTCATTTGCATGCTTTTTTACAGGAATAAATGGACAATGTGTACACCAAGTCAAGTACGTAATGATTTATACTAGGAAAACGCCATATATGCGTTGTAAGACGAGCGGATAGTAATAGTATGGGTAAAAATGGGTAAAAACTGCTTCGAGTGGTACCAATTTAGTATATTTTATGTTTTTTCTTCAAAATGGCTGACACGATCAAGCTGAAATTTCTCAGAAATGTGTACCAAAATGTAATTCAACTTCACGCAAAATTCCATTTTTTTGGAAAATAAAAATATTTTCTCTTTGTTTCGCATGTTATTCTAATGGGAATTTTTGAAATTTCTTAAATTCATAAAAAAAAAGTTACGACCCAATAATGCCACAAAACTATACAGATCCAAGTTAGATGAGGAACCATATTGAAATAAAGTTTGAGGTTGATAGATGTAGCCGTTTGACCTGTGGAGAAACGACAAAAAAACATAAAAAAAAAATATAAAAAAAAACATAAAAACGAACACCAATTTTTTTCAATGTCAAATTGAATCCTCGCTAAAGCTCGTCTAATTAACGTTTCAGATCGCCAAGACATTTTTCCAAAATATTATGGGATTCTAAATAAATAGTATCAATAGAACGGCAAGACTTGAGAAAATTCCAATTATATGCCATGATATGCGCATTAGTGTGTCCATCAAGTTTGAGAAGTTTCGAAATTTCACAATCATTTTTGTGGAATTCCTGCATACAACGAGCGTTTTGAATCATTCGACCGGTACGAGGAAAAAAAACGGGACAAAATATTTTGATTTTTTCATTCATCAGTTTAATATAAATTCACTAAAATGACTCCGGATAAGTTAATTCAAAATGTAGTTATTTGTCAGAAGTAGGGTTGTCAATCTATAGCGAATATTCAGATCGATTTTTGATATCATCATTTCGATTCGATATTGAATCAATACATTCGATTTTAGATTACTTCGATATCGTAGTCAATTCGATATCGAGTAAATAAACAGCGGGCTGTCAGTCATGTGTCAGATTGGCAATATCGCCGACTGGAAAGAACAAGCAGCAAGCCAAACAAACCAGCCAGTCAACAATTTTCATCTACGATATAATGTCTGTCTCTACTTTGGTTTTACAGACGACTAAATGATCGTAATTCAGAACCAAAAATATTCCGATAATTTCGATCGATATTCGATATCATCATTTCGATTCGATATCGAATGAAATTCCTAATATTTCGATATTTTCGGTCGATTCTCGATATAGTACATTTCGGTATCGTCTACGTTTTCTTGATCGATTGGCAACCCTAGACTCAGAAGTAGATTTTCTCATTTTCAGATCGATGAATAGCCAACCAATGAACTCGTATAAAGAAAACATTTCCGAACGTCAACACCGAAGTCGTTCAAACACTATCTTCATTTTATAATCTCTTTTCGAATTTAATAGTCGTTTTTGACGGGCGTCGCACATGACACCAAGACGACGTCGCTTTCTGAATGACGTCGACGTCTTCGTATACGCGAGGTTTAATAATAAAGATACACTTTTTTTTTTATTCTTTCGCACAGTCGTAAAAGCTTACCTTTATTGTCTATGGTAATACGTCGTTATAGGACATAATACGGTGTGTACCACGTGCGTTAAGTCAACTTGTTTGAAGACGTCTAGGGAGAACATGTTTATAGCAATACGAAAAGTTAACTAGAAAAAGAAAATGTATAAAATGTGTGTATATCTTCTTGATATAACCAGAAAACAGGGTCATTATATTTTATAGCTAGGCTATAGGTACACAAGGTTGTTCAATTTCTCGATCGTATGCCTTTCTTTCAGTACATAAACCAGTATACAAAGAAATAAAAAGTATTCATTAAAGTTTGATCCATCTATAGTAGATGAAATTTCACATGAAAATTAGCTAATTTAATTGAACTTAAATCTAGTTTTGTCAGCATAATCATATACGAAATTAGCCACCCCGTGCCTCAGTCAATTATCGCATTGCGTTAGGAACTGAAGTCAGGGAGGGCGTGGGTTCGAGTCCCGCATTAGGTATGGGTTTTCGTAAACGTCCGTTCACTTATCATCACTACAATTCCATAATCACCTGCTCATTCGTACCCCCGTATAACCTAGCTGTTGGTGGGGTCGTTCAGCAAACAATAACCAAGTTTCTCTAACTCTTCTCATTCTATCTCCTCGTCTTCTTCCTTCCTATCTTTCTTCCCACTACCTCACCGTCCGTCTTCTACTTCTCTCCACATTCCCCTCAGTTTCCTGCCTTTTGCTTTCTACAACTCCGCTCAGAAGTTATACTGAATAAAAACTTATTATTCTATCTACAAATATCTGTGGATATATCAAATATATAACTCTTCTCTTCCCTCTGTTCATCTCATTCTTCTCGGTAATCTTTCAATCCTTCTCATCCGGCAACTCCGCTTCGATCTTTACTCTTCATTCATTCAGATTTCAGTTCAATCTCACTTTATTGAAAGATTGAAAGTCTAGTGATATAAAATGAAAATATATTTGATAATAAATATGAAATATTATTATACGATGCTATTTTTTGTTATGTCTGAAGGTATATAATATTTGTATAGGCCACCAGGCTAAATCTCGACAAATCATGTCCTATAATACTTCTTGAATCCACGGTAATTATATACAATTTCGCTGAAACTTTAATAATGATTATCGGTTTTCAAAGATGTAGATGCGTTTCGTAAACTTCGTTATCAAAATTCAGATACGGCAATCAGAAGATCACTTCTATGCAAATATGAGAGTTATGTGTGATTGTTGTGTTAGTAGACGACTTGTATCTAGAAAAGAAGAAGGTAGAAACTCAAATCATATTTAAAATCAAAAACGTATTCGTTAAATGTAGACTTTATATGGCTACTTTTTGCTATATCTTCTCTAAATATATATGAGTTCAGTATGTCAGGTTCATTTCAGATATTAGGCCTACTATATACACCATTTCTCAAAACCATTTTGCAGGTTTTTATTAATTTCTGTAAACCTTTTTTGTTAGATAATTCTTTAAATAATGAGACAGGCCTGAAGGATTCCATTCGAATATTCAGAAACCATCTCTACAACTAAATACCATCCATCATTGTTCAGATTCATTTCATATTTTCAATTATCATTAGTGTCCTAATTTTTGTATATTATCGTTATTTATTTCATTTCTATTGCAATTTAAATCATCTCATCAGTTATCATCATGTTTCATCAAATTTTTCTATGTATTTTATAGTGATTGTTATCCTGTACACTTTGGAGTCAGGGACCAATCAAGGTGTATATATATATATATATATATATATATATATATATATATATATATATATATATATATATATATATATATATATATATATATATATATATAATATGAATATATATATTTGTATATCGTATTCTCTCACCGAGTAAACGAGACCGCCACCTGCATCGTGCCCTATCTATATCATTTATTTTTATAACTCGAAAACGAAATTAAAACAAACAATCTGTAAGCCAGTTTATTTTCTTGATTTAGCATGTCTTTTTCTCCTGTATAGCTTTATAGGGTCTTTTTTCCTTTACAAAGTCCTCCATTAGAAGTTACGTATATAATGTAATTAAGCCAAACTTTTTTTGCTTTCCTGTTTTTCTCCTCTCTAATCCTTCACAGACGTCGCGGCTATATAATGAACTTCTTTAATAAGTTTTGTCCTTAAAAACGGTAAAACCATGAAACATCTCGAGAATATTATTAACTTGATGAAAATATTCAAATTATCTTCACTCTGCTTGTGGAAATGACGTAAAACTTTTATTTTGAATATATACATTTTTTATAGCTGTTCGTCTTATAATTAAGTTATGTCTATATTGAATAATAGCTTAACTGTTATAGTTATAAATAACTTTAAAGACGTTTAATTATTGGATGTAAAAACTAAAAGTATCGTATAAGTTGTAATTGAACATCGAAAATCTTTGGTTTAACACCTGCTTGGAAAATCCTTGTTACCCAATGAAGGGTAATGATTGGATGAACGACAGCGAAGACTTCCATCTCACTCTTACGGAGCTTTGTCCCTGTATTTTTTTTATCAATTACTGCACAGGTCGCAGGGTTCGACTGATCGACATGAAACTTTTTCTGTACACGCAGACTCATCAAACTTAGAACTGTGTAGTTTTTGGGTCAAATCGGTTGAACCATTTTTAAGAAACACCCTCTCAAAGTTTCTAAAAACCCCATGAGATTAGGCTGAGCGGGGGAATTTGAAAAATACCATCTCCCAAAAATTCAAATTTCCATTTAATATAAACACAAAAATGATTCACAATATTATAAATGTATGCAATTCGGACCAGACGTTCTGAAGGTAATAACCTCGAGCCGGCACACGGAAAAAACGGGGGAAATGTATATTCTTTCGAGTAACAATAATTCAATAATTTCAATCACCCTGCATCACTTAATTCAAAACATATTTATTTGACAGAATTGGTATTTCTCACATTCAGATAATTGAATAGCAATGCATAAGTAAGAACCAATAATACACATAGAGTATTTATTTTATATTTGCCGGTAAACTGTCAACCTGAAATAAAACCAACAAATGTATTACAATTGAAAAATGATGAATGTAAACAATATCGCAATGAGTGATGTAATTAGACGAGCTTTAGCGAGGATTCAATTTGACATACTGAAAAAAATTGGTGTTCGTTTTTTTTTTTTTTTTTTTTTTTTTAATGTTTTTTTGTCGGTTCTCCACAGGTCAAACGGCTACAGCTATCAACTTCAAACTTATTTTCAATATGGTTCCTCATCTAACTTAGATCTGTATAGTTTTGTGGCATTATCGGGGGGTAACTTTTTTTTTATGAATTTATAAAATTTCAAAAATACCCATTGGAATAACATGACGGAAAAAAAAGAAAATATTTTCATTTTCCCAAAAAATGAGATTTCGCGTGAAATTGAATTACAATTTGATACACATTTCTAAAAATTTTCAGCTTAATCGGATCAGCCATTTTGAAGAAAACAAAAAAAATGTTCTAAATTGGTACCACTCGAAGCAGTTCTTAACCATTACTACCCATACTATTACTATCCGTTCGTCTAACAACGCATATATGGCGTTTTCCTAGTTATATTCAATAAACGAGAGAGTACATATAACTACTGATAACAGTGTCTGTACAACAACATCGCGAGTTCTTACTTATTATTCCAACATGTAAACTAATCCTAGAATAATAGAGAACATGAGGCTATTAATTATAACGTGAATTTCTTACCTGTTGACAATTATCACGTGACATGTTATACGATGTCTTTTGTCATTGTTGAGCTACGTGCATGTTTTGTTTAATCACATTATTGTGCCCGATATAGTTCTTGAAACCTCTAAGAGAATAACAATTTTAATGTCAGCTGTTCACAAAATGTGATTGACCACTAGGATCCAGCTTTATAAATCTATACAGAATTACAAATGAATTACTAAATTACGTATATAAAATTATTAACTTATATCTAGGTATAAAAATCGTCGATTTAAAAAAAATGAACGTTATTGAAAAAAATAATACAGATAATAATAATAAGTTTTAAGATTAAATAGTTGAAATAAAAATAAAAAAACGTTCTGTAATGTTTATGATGAGTTATTATAGAGGTGATTGTGGAGAATGAAAGACGAGTCTTTTAAAATAGAAATCGAATAGAAATAGAAGGCTCTGACTAGTGAATAAACTCACGAAATGAATCTACCAATTGTGGTGAAGTGGTGATCGTATTACGTTGTGGGTGTTATCACCACAATCACCGTATCACTACCATTATAAATTCTCTACTGATTTAAAATAAAGACTCTGTCTTGTAATGAAGGTTGCCCACAGACACAGAATAAAAAATAATAACAACGAATATAACAAATTAGTGAATGGTACAGAAAAATAATAATAATATTGAGCTAAATTCTAGAAAAAAAAAATATTTTGCAGTTGATTGATTAATTATTCAGAAAAAAATTGAAAAAAATAAAAAAATGCACATTATATGAGAAATAAAAAATGGCCACACACTGAACTGAATTATTTCAAATTATATAAATGGTTTCTAAAAATTGAAATGGATCCTTTTGGCTAAAAGAGTCACTACAAGTCACTATTTCTCCATCAGCAATGTTCTATTAACATTTCAGTATATTTCCTGAGGCTCCTGATACAATTAATGTCTCTGCTGTGATTCTTCCATAACTAGAACCGGAAAAATGGAAAATGGAGAAGTGGATTTTTTAAATCGATTAATTAGTTGTAAGAAGTTTTGGGAAATTTGGTCACGTTGATGTATTGTTGAAATTATTGATGAAAATCGATTTTATTTTAGTGAGTTTTGTTTATTTTCATGAATATATTGTTAATATTATCTGATGGTTTCCAGTATTAAGATCTTTACCACTAATTTAATTATTATATTGTACTAGAAATAATAGACTCGGATGTAAGGGCTTGAAGGCGCATCGTCAGCAAGGTCATTTTGCTCCAATAGAAAGAATAATGAATGAACTACAATAAGGTTATTACTGAATATTCTCTCGTAAACAGGACTGAAGAAGACTGGAATAAGCAATGATATATTCAATTTGTATGAATATTTATATATTATTTTCTTGGTTTGAAGGTAGGGGTTTGAATTATCAATTACTATTTTTTATCATTATAATAAGGACATTTGCCTGTATTTAATTGAAGAATGCAAATTGAAAATAAATGAATGAATTGAAACCCGTTATTGGATTGGATAAGGCAATCACGAATCTGCCAGTTTACATATCTATTCTAGAATGAGCTATAGATCTGAAAGATCTATAGCTCACTAGTTACACTAAAAAAATCTTTTGAATAATACATTTTTGTATGACTCTTGATATGCTGTGTTTTCATACAGTTTTGTAATCAATTAATAAAAATAATGTTCAAACCCTGTTTAGTGTTGCCTATGCCTATGTTCTAAATTTTGAGAAACATACAACAATTGCTGAATTATTCAACATAATTCGGATGAAATTGGTTTAGGTTGGTTTGTTGGATAGGATTTGTTTTTGGTTGTAATTAAGTTCTGTTGTGTAGTCTTTGTATGTTTCCAGCATTCTTCGGCAGCAGAGGTGAAGCTATGCACAAGACACGGTCACGGTTCACGCTACCGCCCAGCTCGATAAATCACCCATTACTCTTTTCCTTCCTCGTTTTCCTCCTTCCTCCTATCAGGAACACAGCATTTTACCTATTTCAACATCATTTCTTCTCTCACAAACATACATTATAATTCACTTCACTCGTTCTTACGTCATGCCGAGTACATCATGACTCCGGAGAGTGAAGTAAGGACGTACGAGGGGCATTTACGATATAATCTTATGTTGAATACAATTAATTACAAGGTTTATTTTTCAACAACGGAAAATAGTTTCCCAGTTTTCCACAACGTTTTTCTCTGCAAAACTTATTTACCGTTCTTTGTTCTTAGTAGAAAACTTCACTTCCAAGATGATATTGTAGTAAATTGCATCCAAATAAGCATTTTAATTTCATAAAACGTTGTTGACAGTCCTGAAGGTAAAGTATAGACTGTGATGAAAGAAATCCCATTATCTTCCCCCCAACTCCCCCCCCCCCGGGGTCTTTTTGACTCAAACTAACGAGAATAGTATCGAGCGAAGACAAAGCATTTCATATATGAGCACCACTGAAGATGGTTCGGCGGCAAAACAGTTAAAAACAAGCAAAATAAAACACTTCGCTTCGAATGTACTCTTGTTATCCAAATACCCTGTATAAGTTTAAATGTTTTTTTAAGGAGGGAAACATTTGAGTCGAGAATTCAAGTAATAAATAGGAGTTAGGATAATCTACAACGTTGTATCTCCTGGTTGGTTGGTTTAAACTCCCCGAGATAGAATACTAAACTTATTGTCCAATTAAAAATGGTATAATTTAATTGTATTTATTTAACCTAGATCTTTTCAGCCAATTTCTTTCAAGATGTAACATTGTATATCAGAGAATGAAGAAGACGTTTTGTGAATCTCTTAAACTAGGAAAACGCCATATGCGTTGTTAGACGAGCGGATAGTAATAGTATGGGTAGTAATGGTTAAGAACTGCTTCGAGTGGTACCAATTAAGCACATTTCATTTTTTGTCTTCAAAATGGCTGACCCGATCAAGCTGAAATTCTTCAGAAATGTGTATGAACATGTGATTCAACTTCACGCGAAATTTCATTTTTTTGGGAAAATAAAAATATTTTCTGTTTTTTCCGCCATGTTTTTTCGCTAATGAGTATTTTTTAAATTTCTGAAATTCATAAAAAAAAAGTTACCCCCGATAATGCAACAAAATTATACAGATCTAAGTTATATATGAGGAACCATATTGAGGAAAAGTTGGAGTTGATAGCTGTAGCCGTTTGACCTGTGGAGAACCGACAAAAAAACATAAAAAGAAAAAAAAAAACTATATAAAAACGAACAACAATGTTTTTCAGTATGTCAAATTGAATCCTCGCTAAAGCTCGTCTAATAACATCACAAACCTGAAACTAGATTTCAACGAAGAATGATGACATTTATTTTCATAATTTTAGAGAGAACAAGAATCATCATATCAATTTCAGATATCATAATTAATTTGGTCCTTCAGTGACCACGAGTCATGACGATTTTCAATACCGTATTACTTTAATCCAAATTTCCTATTTCGAAGTTTTTCTCCGAATTCACAAAACTTGATCTCGTATTCCATCTATCATAATAACTTCCTGAGAGGATGTGACAGTTGAAAACCTATTCTGAAAATAAAAGTATACAATAGCATAAGTTGGTATCACTGTTACAGGATATTGAAATGTAACGATTTTTTTTCAATTAATCTAGGCCCAATTTAATTTATTTTAGTCGATTCGATACAATTCTCATAAATATATTCATCTGCTATTGTATCATTTATATTTTGTATTTGATGTAATTATTCTGTATCATTTTATCTTACCGTTCTGTCAATGAGGCGGTTCTGTCAGTAAACAGTTTGCAGCTGAAAGTTCTTCACTCTATATTATTATTATTATCACCAAGTTAATATAAATACTCATAGTCCACGACTCAGCACTCTTTCAGATCCTGGCTAAAACTCTATCTCAACTACTACAACAATGGTCAACTCTCGACAACAATGGTCAACTCTCTACAACAATGGTTGCATTTCCTTCACTATTGTCACGGCCACTTCTAGTCTGAACAGTTGACATAATGTGACTCAATCTATGCTACATTTGTATATAATTTATATGTATTCGAATTAATTAAATTTGTTGTATTCTCTTTCTGTGATAACGGTTGTACTGACTGTCTTATATCATGTATTTGATTAGAAAAAAGCCAGTAAATTATTCTCGTCTATTATATTCTATAAAACAGTTGCGTTGGTGACGTGACGAATAGTTTCCTGGGAGTAATACTGTCCTTTATTGGCCAACTTGTCGATGGTGAAAAGGCAAAATATCGAAAGCGTCATTTTGAAAGTTGAACACGTTCAATGAATTCAAACTTGAAGACATAATTTTCAAAAATTTTGTGTGATACAAATTTTCATGAGAATTAATCAAGTTTTCACAAACTCATATTTTAATCACGAAAAATGGCACAGCATATTTGACGTTCACGACAAATTAGAAATCTAGTTGGGAAATTGCATATCATATTTGGCGCTCATGACATATTGTGTTTGCGCTTACGATAAAATGTTCAGAATCCCTTTTTTTTCCAATGTTGCTTAACGACCCCACCAACAGCGAAGAAAACAAGAACATACGAGAAGAATATAAGTTGGAAGAAAAAATGTATATTTGAAGACCAACAAACACTTGATCCGTCCTGACGTGGTTTTTCGTGGTTTCCCACAGTCCTCGAAGTGAATGCTCGGATGAAGTACTAATTGGCCACGACCTTCAATTAGTAGAGTGAAAGGCCTAGCTATATCGAGGGCTGTCACTCCTTATTTTTTATTCATTGTATAATGGTGAACTTTGCACCTGCTGTCATTGGAAGAAGTGAACATTGCCTAAGAGACTTAGTTCAAAGTAAAAAATATCAACATTCGTGTGGTTGGATTATTCCTAATACCAATGTTGGTAGTGTCCGGATATATCGCAAAAACAGTTTATATTGTGTTCCGGACTTTCGACAACTGAAGACTTTTATCTGCGGCGAAGATGTGTGGTCACAGACAGCGTAGCCCTGGTGTCAAATTTCATTGCTTTAATTTAAAATAATAATGAAATGGGGTGGTAAGATCGCCCCGTCCAAACGATCCTACTCTCATCCTTAGCCTTAATTGGGGAACAATGATTTTGTATCAAGTTTCGATGTTATTAAAAAAAAAGGAATCCTTGTCGCTTACGACAAAATAATATTGGTGACCTCACCTAATGTAGTGACATGTCGCTTACGACACTTAGCACATCGATAAAGATGACCTTCTGAACGGTATATCACAAAAATGTTGCCCTTCCACCATCGAATTGTAGAACTGGCAGTGAAAGTGAAAGTACTCGCTGTGAAGTGTGTGCCGTATTACAGGCGAAGAGGTAGCAATAATAGATAATAGGATAAAAGGTCTGAAGAGAAAGACTAAAGAGGTAATGATGATAGCAAGGTATTTCAGAGTCTTGTCTCAGCATATTACAAATTAGCTCTTTACTTGGAACGACATGAAAGAAAAGCTTGACTTCTGAAAGTTTTCATAATGGTTTTGTACAAGATTGTCTTTATATATTCATATTGATCATCTTTTATTAGCTCGACGTGGATTTAATATCTATTAAGGTAGTTTCATGCGTGAACTCGGGTATATTGAGAATTAAGTAGAACACAATTTTAAATTATAGAAAATATGTTTGATTAAAAACATATCAAACAAGAATATCATCATTATATTATTATATTATTATATATTATCACTATATTTTTAGTATATTTCATTTTTCATTGAGACGAGTTCTCATTGATTAATCACTAATTAATCACTAATTACCACATAATTTTCAAGTATTTTGTTAGTGCCTTCTTCATCCGTGGATACACTTTCGTGTACACTACTACTAACAGTACACACTGAGTACTATGCTACTATCATGAATTTCTACTAAAAGGTAAACGACATTGATTTTTTCCTTTAGCGCACTCTTTTCAATCTTTTGGTAGTTTTCAGTCTCAACTCTCCTATAAGTAATAAAACTTATATAATAATATTTTTCAAACAAAAATTTCCTTTCATAATGTTTCTTACACAAAATAAATTACGTTGCAGTTTTTAATTCTAATTGGAAGTTTACATTTTTCATTAAACTAACATTAAACTGGTCTCTGTAAAAAATGTGACTAGTTGAAATGGCATGGATATTGCAACAAGTCGACGTTTGCTCTGCAGAATGCGATGAAATGAGTCATGGAATAATGTGAAAAAGACTCGCGGTTAGAGTAGGATGAAAAGTGGCCGCGTTGAACAGTAAATGACTAGCAATTGAAGTTCTATTCAGCGAGAAAGTCAGACAGAATGTTAGCTAATGATGTGACATTATCAAGCAAAGCAGGAAAATGTACGGAAACAGTAGAAAAATGTTGTAGTGAAAAAGTCAAGAGTTGCATATTTTTACTACTATCTAACTGAAAAATATCCGAGTATATCAAATGTGATGTGGGAATATGTGGAAATGGAAATGTTGTGGGAAGAACGGAAAGTGTGGAGAATATTCGACTGTAAAAGTAGCAGTTATACGCAGTTAGTGGAACTGTGAAACGTCACGGATAGAGTTCGCGCACAATTCAACAATGTCATTTGTTATAAATTTAACATTGTCGACAGTTTACTTGTAACATTTTGTCGGCCATTTTGGGATTCAGAAGCGCATTTTGTTGTTACTTTTTAGACGAGCTTCAGCGAGGATTCAATTTGACATACTGAAAAAAATTGGTGTTCGTTTTCATTTTTTTTTTTTTTTTTTTTCATGTTTTTTTGTCGGTTTTCCACAGGTCAAACGGCTTCATCTATCACCCTCAAACTTTTTTTCAATATGGTTCCTCATCTAACCTAGATCTGTATAGTTTTGTGACATTATCGGGCGTTTTTTTTTTTTTATGAATTCAAGAAATTTCAAAAATTCGTATTAGAATAACATGGCGGAAAAAAAAAGAAAATATTTTTATTTTCCAATTGATAAAATTTCGCGTGAAGTTGAATTACATTTTGGTACACATGTCTGAAAAATTTCAGCTTGATCGAGTCAGCCATTTTGAAGAAAAAACATAAAATGTGCTAAATTGGTACTACTCGAAGCAGTTTTTACCCATTTTCACCCATACCATTACTATCCGCTCGTCTAGCAACGCGTATATGGCGTTTTCCTAGTAGTATCAAATTAGTAGAGATGGATGAAGAAAGTGAAGAGGAGGAAGAAGACGGGGAAGATGATGCGACAGGGTTGACCAGCCGGCATTATTTGAGTGTCCAAGATAAATGGTGCTCAAAATCCCCCGACCTGACTTGTTGGAACCGGGTGATCGATATCTATATATATTTATCAAATGTGAATAGAATATCACGAGTCTTTTTTTTCAAGTCTAGTTTTCTGAAGATGTCAAAGATTATTTGTTCTTATAAATACATCCAGAAATAACATTTTGAAGAGGATTGTAGTTGGACAGGTGTGATAAGAATTGACAAGGAAAGAATATGCTAGAATATTGGTGTTCAACGGCGCATCAACGGCGCATCAACGGCGAGGTTATATTGATCTACTTTTGTGTCTTCATCGTGTAGAATAGGTTTTTCTGACTAGGAAAACGCCATATATGCGTTGTTAGACGAGCGAATAGTAATAGTATGGGTGAAAATGGGTAAAAACTGCTGCGAGTGGTACCAATTTAGCACATTTTATGTTTTTTCTTCAAAATGGCTGACCCGATCAAGCTGAAATTTTTTAGAAATGTGTATCAAAATGTAATTCAACTCCACGCTAAATTTCACTTTTTTATAAAATATTTTTTTTTTTTCCGTCATGTTATTCTAATGGGTATTTTTGAAATTTCTAAAATTCATAAAAAAAAATTACTGCTTGATAATGCCACAAAACTATACAGATCTAAGTTAGATGAGGAACCATATTGGAAAAAAGTTTGAAGTTGATAGCTGTGGCCGTTTGCCTGTGGAGAACCGACAAAAAACATGAAAAAAAAAACATTAAAACGAACACCAATTTTTTTCAGTATGTCAAATTGAATCCTCGCTAAAGCTCGTCTAAAAAGTACGAATGTGATCTGAAATTGTTCCATGACCAATCTCATCTTATCGGTTTTCGAATATTTTTATAGCTGTTCGCTTTTACAAATAATACCATAAATAACTCATATTTGTCAAGTATAACATATTACTTCATACAGTAATTGTTGAACATTTATATATATATATATATATATATATATGGAAATAATTGAATATCACGTTGCATACAGACTGGAGTTAGTACAGTCTGTTTGCCAAGGTTTGTTAAATGACACAACTAAATCCTCCCCTAATTGAACAAATTAAATACAGAAATATTATGCGATCAAGAAGCTTATTTATTCGTAGATAATATTTAAACAGTACACAATTAGTTGGTTCATAACATCATATTATATATAATGATGCACATTGTTACCGACAGTAAAATAGGATATAATCATCTCCAATAGAACAAAGGAAATTCTCATCTTGATAATATCTATATCTTATTTAATTAGAAGTCATACAAGACTTTCTACAAGTCCGTACAGTGTTTGCGAGCGTTGAATTATTTCTGACGTTCGTTTGTTTCTCGAGAGGAAAATGGCATGGTACTAGAGAGTATTATTACTTTTCACATTAACATGGCCTGTTCACGATGTCGTCTTTACTAATGCTTTTTAATGCAATTGTCTCGAATATTCCTTTACTCTCGTTTTGTAAAATGAATGTGATGAAAAGTGGAAGCGACAATTTTGAGATGAGACACTCATTGGTTGATGCTCGCTTCTTCCTTCCCCCCCCCTCCCCTTCTCTACCCCTTTCGTCCCCCTCCTCCGTTACCGCTTCACTGCTTCCTTGAATATGAAGGCAATATCAAGGAGTAATATTGAGCGAATACACAATAAGCAGGCACGAGTAATGACGAAGATGAAAATGAAAAGAAGGAGTACATGTGTTATATATATAAATATATATATATATATATATATATATATATATATATATATATATATATATATATATATATATATATACTTATATATATATATATATATATATATATATATATATATATATATATTCGGTATTCTCAGTGTGTATTTATTCAGAGGAAAATTTGGCAAGTAGTAAAAAGTATAATATGATGGAAGGGACATGACGATCCATTGTTGATTGTTATTGCGTAAAATGTAAAAATTCTTGAATATCGGGGATTTATTTAATGCCTTGTGTGATTATTGTTGTGTGTTGTTCAAGTGTTTTATGTGATTTCGAACAATAATAATAATTATTTCAATTGTTGACGTCAGAAGAGTATACATTATCTCTGTTCCCTTACAGTATTTAGACAATTAAATTGAAATACGCAATAATAATTGGAAAGTCAATTGGGAAGTCTCAGCAGAAATATGTATAATTTTGTTGAAATATAATCTGTTTATTGAACGATCCATATTATTTTGACTTGATGCGTGCAGTTCCAGCCTACATCTTCAACCTCTGCTCTTTCATTCCCACCTCTCCCTCTTTATAACTACTTTATTATATCGTCAACTCCATCTTATTCCTCTTTCAACTCCCTCTTTTCACCGTGGTTTTACTTTTTCTACCATCATTCTCCATCAGACGGTTCGTTACACCCCGTTTGCTGGGGGTGGGGGGAGGGGTGTAAAAAGAGGGTGGTTAGCACACGTCTCTCTCTCTCTCTCTCTCTTCATCCCCCTCTCTGTCCATTTCTTTTTCTTTCTAGCTATCTCTATATCTTTCGCACTCTCTCTCTCTCTCCCTCTCTCTCTCTCTCCCTCCATCTCTCTCTCTCTCTCTCTCTCTCTCTCTCTATCAATCTCTCTCTCTCTCCCACTCTCTCTCTCTCTCTCTTTGTCTCTCTCTCTGTCCATTTCTTTTTCTCTCTAGCTATCTCTATATCTTTCGCACTCTCTCTCTCTCCCTCTCTCTCTCTCTCTCTCTCTCTCTCTCTCTCTCTACCTCTCTCTCTCTTCCTCTCGCTTTCTTTCCTCCCTCTCTCTCTCTCTCTCTCCCTCACACACACTCTCTCTCTCTCTCTCTCTCTCTCTCGCTCACACTCTCTCTCTCTCTCTCTCTCTCTCTCTCTCTCTCTCTCTCATCGCACACTATACATGTCCGCCAGTCTTCAAGAGCAATGTCAACGAGACACGAATCAAATTTGAGTTGAAATATAATTTTTTTGTCTTTTCTCAAATATTATTTCCTCCCAATTTAATTATAGTTTTTGTTATCTTTACATCTCAGTATATTAAACTTCCTTGCATTAACCTAGCATTTATCAACTTGAGTCCTCTTCTCTAATGCAACCTTATTGGAGGTTTGGCGCCCATGTGATTATAGAAGCCAAGTTGTACTCAAAATGGAGTTCAAAATCTCTATGAATTCAACATTGAGATACTTAAGATATACTATTAAGATATTAATTTGATAAAAACGTGAAATTAACAATTTTTTGGCAAACTTTTCAAAAAATGTGAAGATTAAAAATCTCATACAACGCTATATGAGTGCTTTTGTTGAACTAATATCCATTTAACATTTTATCTTTATTCTCATTTCATACCATAATCTTGTAGAAATATCATTATAGATATGAAGATTTTTTGTTATAATCAATTCTTAGAAAGTCTTCTATTTATTTTTTTTCTAGAAAGCGTTTTGGTTATGAAGAATGACTTGCTGACGTTCTCGCCATTTTGCATTTGTTTCCAAGATTCTATTATTTATTTAATTTTTTTCTCAATGAATCCACATAATACAAATATAGAAACTATAAAAACTTGAAACCAGAGATAAATGAGTAAACAGAAAGAGATAATTGAAAAAGATAAATAATATATGAGATAATGATATGGTTGACTAGTGGGGCTTTGAAGTGAGAAATTCATTGAAGTCATAGAAGAGGTTCTGAAGTAGAAAAGATTTCAGGTTGTATTCAAAATATGAGAGTTTAGTAAGGGTAGTTATGTAGGCAGTAGGTAGTTTACTATAAATAGTTGTTATGACGTATAAATTATAATACATTATTTTCATGAAAATGTTCTCTAATGTCCCCTATTTCATATTGAACCAAGTCACTGCATATATGATTCATTTGTGTGATCACATCCCCATTTATTTTACAGTCGATATAAAATATAAAATATTATAGTTTAGCATCATTTCAGTCTCGAGACGTCTTGAAAGAACGTTTCTGATTGGTCATGAGCAGCAACATCAGGTACGAGAGTTCTCATTGAATGTCATAAAGCTTTGATAAAACACTTGGATGGCAAACAAATCGTACGTGTAAGAGATTGTGTAAGTTTTGAGAAAGATCAGACCTGGCACCTCCACCCGTTGAATAGTGCGCATCCTCCACGCTCAACTCTACTGGTATTGCTGTCGATATTTCAAATTACACTCAGTCGACCCAATCGACTTGTTCTGCAGATCATGTGTTTGAGTTGGGATTGATTTTCAGAAAAATTGGAGATCCTGTGTTTTACAAAAAAAAAATTGTAAATTTTGAGAATACCTGTAACAATAATCCAGAGGGAGAAGATTTGAATAACAAAATTTATTCAGAAACTCTCAAATTCTTATTGAATGCAAAAATATCTCTCATGCATATTTTTAGTAATATTTACAGTGATCGGTCATTAATAAACAACGAAGAAAACGCATTAAAAGTATGAATTACTATTACCATTAGGAAGGACTATTAGGATTCACAGTTATTGACGGTTATTTATTGAAAAAACCCATAAGAATAACACCGAGTGGAATTTCCAATATTGCAATTTATCAACATCAATCTAATTTTTGTATGGTCAGTACAAAAATGTAATCAAGCACAATCAAATTTTTCCTAAATATGTACATCCATTTTCATTCATGAATTAAAATGACATCTCCTCAATTGCACACTCATCCTAAACACCCCGTACAACGTTTTCCCAGTGTCATTAATATTCTTTAACATTCCCCCGTCATAAAATCTCGATCTCTTCAACATTCTAAACCATAATATAAAACCTTCATACAGTACCGAGGCTCGAACCACGTACTTTAGACACGCAGTGCATTTCCACTATGAAAGGAATCGCTAAGATTTCATATTTCTCAGATCACCAAGGTGTATATATAGTTGTAAAAACCATGCGCAAAAGAGGCGAGCACTTTCCAAAGCTTCTTAGACGCTTTTCTAAAGAGCTTCCTAGCCCGATGCACGTGGCAGACATAAAGAAGAGTACAATGGCAGAACGGAGGGAGGTGATAAATAAATACGGAAAGTCGAAGGATGAAAGAGATTTGAAGAGTATAAGGAATCAGTAATAACTTGCGAGCGACGAAGTGCATAGATATGTTGTACACGTCATTGCGTCATCTTGGATGATGAAGCTGTTATTTCCAAGTCGAAAATACTTTGTTTTATTTATATTGAGGTTTATGAGTCAATGAAAGGTGATTTTGTGGAATATAAGTTTTTTGGTGAGTGCTTTGAACGGTACGCTGTGTCAAAGTTTAGGCGGGAATATTTGGAGCTAATTGGAAGAGAAAGATTTGGGTTTGCGTTTTCTTATATGCTTATAATACACACAAAACATGGATTTATCACATTTTCACCCGAAGGCTGGTTTCACTTCCTGCATCACAATTTATTGGCTCATTACGTTGATATGATAGCGAAATTTAAAAAAAAAGTTCGATGTACTCAACGATTTAATTGAATGATTGAATGATTTTCTAATTTTCGAAAACATGTTAATAATTCATGTGTCGATCTACAAAATAACACTTGGTAAAAACGATATTTCAAGGCGTGTATATCCTTGTGAGGAATTTCAACAAATAGAAAAAAAATCATTAAAATACTAGAAGAAAGTGCAATAACACTGCGTGGGTTTCTTGGCTTACGATCATTCAACAACTAATCAAAAACATAATTGTTCGACAAGAGAACAATAGATAATAAAATTCCGATGATACTTGACGTTTCGAGACCCTCGACCGATATGCCTAACGGACATAGGAAACGGTCGATCGGTCTAAGGAAACAGGAAACGGTCAAACTTTATGGCGGAATATCTTCTACAAATACCGACTTGGTCTTCATTGAAAATAAGCCACCACGACATTACACGAGCTTGTAACGTTCTTCGGAAGAAGTTTCTGTGCGTTTCATAGCTGCTGGGTGTACTATTGTCAGATCTTTACATTATTATATATTCATTTCTCGCGAATGTATTGTTGTATATTTAATTAGACGAGCTTCAGCGAGGATTCAATTTGACATACTGAAAAAAATTGGTGTTCGATTTTATGTTTTTTTTTTTTTATGTTTTTTTGTCGGTTCTCCACAGGTCAAACGGCTACATCTATCAACCTCATACTTTTTTTCAATATGGTTCCTCATCTAACTTAGATCTGTATAGTTTTGTGGCATTATCGGGGAGTAATTTTTTTTTATGAATTTGAGAAATTTCTAAAATTCCCATTAGAATAACATGGCGGAAAAAAAAGAAAATATTTTTATTTTCCAAAAAAATGAAATTTCGCGTGAAGTTGAATTACATTTTGGTACACATTTATAAAAATTTTCAGCTTGATCGGGTCAGCCATTTTGAAGAAAAAACATAAAATGTACTAAATTGGTACAGTACCACTCGAAGCAGTTTTCACCCATTTTCACCAATACTATTACTATCCGCTCGTCTTACAACGCATATATGGCGTTTTCCTAGTTAACAAGCATGCTACAAACATTTATCTGCACTAAATGAGAAAAATATTCTATTGATGTTTCATTTTTGTAAATATATCGAACAATGTGATATGGATTATACCTGTTGTTGAAAACCTGTTGTTGAAAAATTGTTTCATCTTGGAAATCTGATTGAAAAATTTATATCCCACCGTAAGAAAAAGTAAATTATATTAAATTTAATTTTTGAATATCATCTATAATGAAACAATGAATATGTGACCATGTGATATTGATTAAACGTAGAAATATATCATCTAATATTAACCTATTGAATGGATCATTTAGCCATAGCGAAAAAATCGATGTATTGTATTATATTTTATTATGTTTTATAGATAATATTTCATTCGCACATTCACAATGAATGATTCACAAAATTAATTAGTAACAGTAAGTTATTATACTTTAGTTGGTGTTGGAATTATCAACATGAGAATAGCGCTAACTGGCAACTAGACGTGCTACAGGTTTTCACTGATTCTCAGAATAAAGTACTACTGTGGTATTCCCGAGCCGAGGTCACCCCGGATTAATCATTACAGAATGTACCTGTCCTGTCTGCAATAACTAAAAACTCTATAACTTGGGGGCATCTCAACCCTGACAGTAGATCTTAACGAACAATTACAATATTCATTTATTTCTTTTCAAAGAAAACTTGAGAAATAATCATTTCAATTTCGAAAATTATAAAATGACTTTTTGTCCTCCAGAGACTAAGAGTCATGACGTAGGAATTACCGATTCTGTATAGAAACATGAATAGAATCAAGTAATGTATACGTCATGACTTGGAAAAAGAGTTGGGTCCTGGAGGACAAATAAATACATGAGATGATGATTTCTAGTTTTCTCTGAAACTAGGGAAATGAATATCGTCATTATTCTTTGATATCTACATACAGGCTTGTGATGTCCTTTAAATAAGTCGGGTTACTTAGGCGGCTCCCGTCATGGTTCCAATACCTAACCGTAGTCTTCCACAGTTTTCCTCAGTCGTGAAAATGCCAAGTCACTACAATGATTCCTTTATATCAAGTATCTACCAACTTTTCCTCATTACTTCTTCAATTTAGCTTATCGATATATTATAAATTATAATCCCCTATTATGAAGAATGTTATCAAATATCAATAAATTCCAATTCTTAATGAAAAGAGGAATAATATAACAATTAAAATAAAATTTATACGGGTAACTTCGGTTTCAAGAATTTCATCTAGAACCTTTTTTCACGAATAATCATACCATCTCAGGCCACCAAAGCGTAAGGTTTGAGATTAAATTATTCCGGTGAGATATTTTGATTAGTCCTTAATGATCGTTCGAAGCACCCGAATACTGGAGTAAGAGGATTACAATCCTTCTCTTTTTAGTCTTTCTAGACGGTTGAAAGAATTCCTCTATCCCCCCTCCCCCAAGCCCACCCCCCAACCCACCTCGGAAACCTGGCAAATGACTCGCTATAAAAACTGTGGAATGAGAGATGGGGTTGATTTGAAGCAATCTACAGCGGAACGTTGTAAGAATAATACCGTACTTGAAACTTCCACTTACTAACCCTTAAAATTAGAACGTAATAAATTGGTTTGGTCGATTTTATTAATTAGTGAGCTCAATATTCAATATTGAGTTGGTTGGTTGAGGGTGCGGGGTGCGGAGAAAATGTAGAAAATAATATGGAATATTTGAAATTGGATCGCCCTTGTTGTGGCCTATGCCCCTTTCAAACGATCCCACCTTGGTCTTTGGAAAAGGGAACAGAGATTGTGTGTCAAGTTTTTGATGCTAATAATATTATTAAAAAAAATAATTGAAAAATGAAAATGAAAACGTTTTGACCGCGGTTTTGCCAAAGTGTTTCTGAATCATTGTGATATACACTCATTTGTTGAACCGTTTCAGCGTGAACCGGTTTGGATAAACCGTTTTCCGACCGTGTGAAGTCATGTGTAGTGACCGACGTAGTCATTGTTTCCGTGTTGAACCGGCTTAGGTATTCCCCGACCAAACCACCAAGATTATCAAAACTGTAATCTTATATTGTTAACTGTTGTTTGCCAAAATGACTGGGACATTGTTTTGAAATGCTGCTCGGAATTAGTCACGTGATCGCTCTATTGTCTGCTTCTGTACGATATGTAATCATTTTAAACTGCTATGTCGTTATGCAAATGCAACTAAAAGCTTCTCCATAACGTTTATTGTAGTTTACAAAGTAGACCGAACTTGGTTTATTGGTAAATTTTAAGACATAACATTCCAACTTGTGGCGTCGCTTTACATTGGTAGAAAGCGTGTAACTGGGGGATATATATATATATACAGTATTATAGTATGAGTAGGAAATCGTTACTCTATAGGGAATTGTGCTTTCCCAGGGCGTACATGTTCTACATAATGTTATGTAAGATACGTATTTAATGCAGTCTTATTTCTTACGAAAATCCGTCTCGATTTTTATGTTAATACTTTATTTTTATTGTATTCTTTTGATGGTATTTAGTGTTTTTTTCTGTGGGATGTTGTTTTAACGTATTTAATTTTCATATTTCTCTATTTTCTATTATTCTATCCGCTTATTTTGAGATAAATAAATTTCGATCGGGTTACTGATAGATCGATCATATTACTTCATAATGATGACATTATTCACTTTTATAGAGTTCAGGAAGTGATGATGATTATTGTTTGCTTAACGACCCCACCAACAGCCAGCTTATACGGGGGTACGAATGAGCAGGTGATTATAAAACTATGGAGTGATTATATGTGAAAGGACGTTTCGAACCCACACCCAACGGTTCGCTTCAGTGTCTGAAGCGTGCCTCAGCTGACTGAGCTACCGAGAGCGGCAGTTCAGTAAGTGATACGTACAACTTTATTAAAATTAATATCCATTCAACATTTCGTGAAATATTTAATTAAATATCTAAACTATGCACGCAGCAAATCTCAGTAAGTTCTAGTTGAATGTGATAAATGGAAATATCAATGAAACGAATGGATGAGCGAAGCGAAGAATCAATCACACTCCGCGAAAAAAAATCTAAAAAAAAAAATTGTTCTCGACCTACTGCTCTAAATAACTGAACTGAAACATATTTTGAAAGTATTGAAGTCTTATATATATATATATATATATATACATTATATATATATATATATATATATATATATATATATATATATATATATATATATATATATATATATATATATATATATATATATATATATATAAATATATATATATATATATATATATATATATATATATATATATATATATATATATATATATATATATATATATATATACATATATATATATATATATATATAAACACACACATATATATATGTGTGTGTGTGTGTGTGCCTTCACAATATGATGTACTATTGTGATAAATCGAGAGGTGTGAATGTTAGTGTTCCATTATGTATTTCTCGCTTATTAACTCGGCTGAAGCTGGACTTCGGGGAAACTGATTCAACGATTCAAACCCAAAGAGTGAGAGGCCATTACTTTTCGAATCGTTCATCGCAAATGTATATTTTATACAGCAGCAGAGAAAAAGTTAGGAAATGCGCATACTTTGTGGTCTACGAGGCTTAGGAGCTGTCTTCCATCTCATCTTTAACTAACTCTTATATATATATATATATATATATATATATATATATATATATATATATATATTATATATACATATATATATATATATATATATATATATATATATATATATGCATATGTTTAGTTGAGGGCTTCCATGACTCATCTTATGTTAAATTAGATTTCTTTATTGTTAATTTCTAAAGGCAATCGCAGAAAACTCTACATACCTTGATCATTTAAAATATACTTCATTCGGTTACTATCGAATCTAGGGAGCCATGAATCTATTATAGATTATACTACAGATTATACTATATTACATTAAACTTTTCTTTAAAGTAGGTGATGGTTGGTTCATATATAATTTCTTTTTCTTTGTTGACCTCTTCCGACATCAACTTTCTTATTAATTATTTGTATTTCTTACAGAAAAATGAAAAAAAAAACGTATCATAAAGTAAGATAAGGAAGATATTGGGAAACGTATCGCATGCCACTGATGAGTACTAGAGGACATTATTATACAATACTAATTCAAAGAAATATCTCCTGAATGAAACGAGGCAATGAGTTTCAACAACTCGTAAACCCGATTCGATTAATCGCATTCAAGTTGGGCATATTCCATGGTTTCATATTCTCTTTCTGGTTGAATTGAAAGTTATCAACAGTTGAAAGTTCAGATTGAATCGAGATTGATATTTTATATATACGTGTGTTTGCTTGTTTTCACAGTGTTTTGAAACTGTCATTGCTACTTTCCTATTCCTTCTTGCTGTAAACAATTCTTCACAAGATGCCGTCAATGGAAGTCTAGCAAATCAATGCAGTATACATAAAAAAGAACGTAAAAATATATATTTATCCTTCACTTTACCTCTGATAACATTTTTATATTTATTTTATTATTTTCTTGTCCTTGTTTTTTATTACGATAAATCGACACAATTCTCGCTAGGCTAAACTATCAAAACATCGGGCGAAACATTTTTTTTTTTAATAACATCGAAACTTGATACAAAATCATTGTTCCCCTATTAGGGCTAAGAATGAAAGTAGGATCGCTTGGACCACTAAATCAAATGGCATATTTTCAAAAAGTCGAATAATACAATATTGATGAGTTTGAATATATCAAATTGGGTTTTGAATAGCAATATTTGTAATATTATAAAAATCAGTGAATTGTGAACGAATTGTATTATTATAGAACCTTTAATCAAATGAAAGTGATCAAAGAATAAACAAACATTCATTATTATGACCTCTTGTTTACATTCTTTAATTCTTCATCATACTCGTAATGACCTCTCATTCTTTCCAATCCTCAATTTTCACTTCTGTTATTTTATGAATAATTTTGATTTGATTGATTATTGTTTGCTCAACAAGGGTTGGTATTAATTAATTTCAGTCGAAGAATTCATCTCTATTTGATGGCAAATTCATTCTTTCATTCGACATTTCATTTTATTGACGTGGGAAACTTTCGATTTCCTTGCCGGAAAACACTCACCCGGAAACTGACTACTTTATAAAAACCAGCTCCACATATAATGGAATTCAATTTAAAATCCATCAATGAATAATATCCATTGATTTCAACTGCTCCATCCACAAATACTAGAATATATTAAAAATATCATGAAATATTTCTGCACTTATTTTACAAATGAGCAACCGGAAACTGCCTCACCAAACCTGGCTCAACATTTTATTTTTAGTTATTATAGAAGGAAGCGGAAAGCCAGTTTCCTGGTGGGGCACTTGACAAAAAGCAGTTGTAAAATTGATGTGAATAATTATATTTCCAATCTATATATATCATATAGGCTGTAATGCTGGCAGTGGCAGTTCACTTGGAAATGAATTAATTATTTGGTTCACATTAAATTGTATTTGGGGGGTAAGATCGTCCTCGTAGTGCCCCGTTCAAACGATCTCATCTTCCATTCATAGCCTTGATTGGAATCAATGATTTTGTATTACGTTTTGATGATATTTAAAAATTTATTGAATTGTGGTAGAGCAGTTTGCAGGTAGAGGATATATATATATATTCATATTGCTTTCAAGACAGTATATATTTTCATTGAATGTATATGATAAAAAAAAATGATAGTAAGAGAAAAGTAATGATTGAGGTCTTCTTGCCGAAGATATTTTATTTACATTATAATTTCTTTCATCAAAACAGCTAACTTGATTTATCTGGAACTTCGGAATTGAATGTTTAATTGTCAATTCAAAATGTTCTCTTTGGGTTAATCTTTTGTTTTGAAAAAAACTTCGAAAAGGGTTTTCCTAGAAGTGGTGTGACCGATTGCGCAGTGTCGAACCAGATGCTGGCACTTGCTGACACTTGTGACACTTGTGCCACTTGTGACACTTGCTGACACTTGTGACACTTGTGACACTTGTGCCACTTGTGACACTTGCTGACACTTGTGACACTTGTGCCAAGTCTCAACTGAATTTGTAGCTTCGTTTGACTTGTGGAGCGCGAACTAGAAAAAAAAAATCATCGAGTACGGTGAAACTGATCTTTCGCTTCGCTCATCCAATTACATAGATCTTGATTATTCATTATTCATAAAGTTGGTAGACTAGCTCAGTCTCAATTGTGTATAAGTATAACTAATATCCTTATATAATTATTCCAACTTAACGTCGAGATTAAATATTAACTAGAGTTAACTTTATTGACAGCCATAATTCCCTACGCAAGAATCACGTGATAAGGTCAAAGTCAAAGTTAATACCAAAGCCTTTAAAGTGAAGGACGTGCTTTGGTTCATCTACAAGGATCAAAGAGATTAGGCAAAGAGAAAACGTGTTCAAATATTTAAGTTTGCAAAACCCACGTGTCGAGTTTAGGTGTGTATCCTATGTACAGAGTTCTAGTACAATGCTAGTGCAAGCTGATAAGACACGTCTCTCTCACACACACTCACACTAGACGAGGATTCTGAGACAACACATACTTAAGATTAAAAGCATTTGCTGCATGAGCGTAGTTTGTCCTACCTTTATATAATGATAATCCTTCACTGCTTACGATAAGGCACAGTGTACAGTCATGTGTACAGTATAGGATTTACAGTTCGAGTTAGAATAATAGGTCTGTAATTATTATTTGAAGTTTTATTATAAATTTGAATGGTTATTAGTTTTTTGATTTGAGAGAAATAAACGTGAATGTATTCAAAATGTATGTATCAATATTTCGGATAATTAAATTGAAGAATTAATTGTATTGTATTGTATTGTATTGTATTGTATTTATTCGTGGTTTTATGGTAACATGATTAAATGTATAAACCAAGTCAGAGTTATGAAATAAATAGTTTACAAATAGTGTTAAAATGCAATGTGACGACATGAATAACAATGAGTGAATAAAAATTGTCATTTATAAAAATAGTTCACCTTAAATGTCAAGTCATTAAGAATTGAAATATTCGTCCACACTGTAGTAAGATTGTTCGACAAGGTATTTAGTGAGCATGCTGTTGAAAAACTTGTTATTAGCTTTGATTTCGGCTTTGATATTTGATACGTTTATTTGGGTGTGCCTGTGAGCAGGGTGTGTGAACATCCGAGTCCATTTATTATTATAAATAAATGAGAATTTCACTTGAAATACCGGAAATTCAATTTGATTCATAATGATAAAATGATAATCAAGGAAACAACTTGATAATTATAGGCAGGCCTCAGACGAGAAGATTTATAGTACCTTTTCAGTTTGTATGTAATGCTTTGTGATTATTCTCTCTCTCTCTCTCTCTCTCTCTCTCTCTCTCTCTATATATATTTATATATATATATATATATATATATATATATATATATATATATATATATATATATATATATATATATATATATATATATATATATTATTCACTCATTTAGCGACTGTTTGTACGCATTACACTTTCCGGATACTAATATCCCTACTCAATGGTAAATGTGGCTCACTATTCTATCGGAATATAATTTTTGCCCCGATATTGGTCACAATGTTTTCTCACTGATCCTTCATTTGGCTCGTGTTGTTGGTACTGGAGGCAACGATAGACTTAGTGTAGTGTAAAGATAAGATGTTATCGCATTAATAGCGATTCGCACCAGAATTCTGTCTGGTCCTTTTCAAAAGACGCTCATTGTTCCCTGTTCGCTTCCTCAGGGAATGTTCAATGTCTATGAGGATGAACCCGTTCCAAGACTCGTTTACTGAATCTCGTGCATTGAAAGTTTTGTAAAGGAAACGCAGTCAATGATGATGTTGAAGGATGAGTGGTGATTTTTATTGGGTTTTTATTCGGATGGTAATAATGAATAATAATGGATCCCAGTACAGTCAAGTTATTTGGGGGCAAGCATGAGTGACTAGAAGGTGAAAGTGATTTATAACTTCAAGGATTTGATCCCCAAAACACTTGGATTCTTACTCCAAAGAAGAGTTCGAATCACGTACTCGTAATTGATTCGTAAATAATAACATCATTCTGTATTTTGTATCGGAAGACGCGTCGACAAATTATTGTTTAATACAGTCTAAGCCCGGTTTTTCGGATTGATAGTTAGTGGATTAATCAATAGTCAGCGGAATAACATTTCATCTTTGTTGGGTACATTTTTTTGGTACCTCCAGTTAGCGGATTAGTACTCAACTCAAATTTGTAAAACTGGGCCTTAGTGGAGTACGGAACCAATTACTAGTTGGAAATATTTTTCAAAATATCTAAGAGATTAAATTATTATTTTTCTTGACGAGCTGGTGAAGGATTTTGGAAAACAATGTCTACATTTTATAGCGTGAAAGTTGAATCACATACTTTAATGATATAACTACTGTAATTTGTATGTATTACATTTTGTTTCAATAAGTCACTCTGAAACAATGACACGAATATCGCAATGGGTTTTGTTTTATCTCCGCTAGGGTGTGCTGACCAGTGATTGGAACGTTACTGAACCGCACTAATTATACTTAAACACATAAATTGAATATTATATTATTGTATATAAGCTCATAATTGATGCGAGGACGCGCTCAATTAGTATAATGATTTGTGTCTGGACTTTTTCCTCCCCGCGCTCGACGCTAGAATGTAAATGGAGAGAGAGAGAGAGAGAGAGAGAGAGAGAGAGAGAGAGAGAGAGAGAGAGAGAGGGAGAGAGAGAGAGAGAGAGAGAGAGAGAGAGAGAGAGAGAGAGAGAGAGAGAGAGAGAAAGAGAGAGAGAGAGAGAGAGAGAGGGAGAGAGAGAGGGAGAGAGAAGGAGTAAGGGAGGGAGGGAGAGCAAGAGAGAGAGAGAGAGAGAGAGAGAGAGAGAGGGAGAGAGAGAGAGAGAGAGAGAGAGAGAGAGAGAGAGAGAGAGAGAAGGAAAGAGAGAAAGAGAGAGAGAGAAAGAGATAGGAGAGAGAGAGAGAGAGAGGGAGAGTGAAGGAGTAAGGGAGGGAGGGAGAGCGAGAGAGAGAGAGAGAGAGAGAGAGAGAGAGAGAGGGTCAGGGTGTATAGATCGTACACGTGGGCTGCGATAATATAACATTGTCATGAACAATGGATATAATTCACCATCGTTATTCACTCGTTCATTAAGGATTTAACGCTTGATCGAAAATCAGATAAACTGGGACCAAATTTAAACATATTTTATACTGGTGTCATCAAGCACGGTCCATAGTGAAACGTGACCGGCTGGTTTTTACTTGAAACATTTCCATGGATTAATTGATTGAGAGTGAATGATTAAAAGTCTAAACACGTTTTAATTTGTAGATATATAAAATTAAATTACTTTTTTTTGAAATTAAATGTATTTTCTGTAAAACCATCTACGAGCTGAGTCGATAAAGTAGTATAAATACGAATGGTAGAACTGCGCTTTATCGAGTGTGAAATGTATATATTCAATGTTTGCATGAAATTAAAGGACAACATGTAATAAACTGGTGATTGGTGACGTCATTATATTGATGTTAATATCATAATTTTATGTCATTTGTGTTAATATTGCAAGCCAACACACTATTTTATGACGACCTTTAATATATTAGGGCTATATTCACACGTTGTAAAAACGAGAAATACTGGTACTGACAAATGGAATGGATACATTTTGATCGAATTAATGCAGCATTCGGGAAGTGTATTATTGCAAAACTGAAGCTAAATATTTTTAGCATAATTCAATAATAAATATAAGATTATTAATGAGATCATTGATAAGAATTTGCCCCTCATTTCCATTGTTATATTTTCGTTTAGGATCGATTAGTTTTAAACTAACCGTGCAGTTATTCTTAATCTTCATTCTTTTCTATTTCTATGGAACGTTCTGAGGTAGTCAGTATTTTCATGAAATTCAGATTTTATGGCATTGAGATAATTTACAATGTTATCACATTCGATGGATGTCCACTAAAACTGCAAGGTGTTATAACAGTACATAATTATGTTTCAGTATTTGAATTGAGTAATCAAAACTGTTTATAATAATTATTGATGTTTTTGTCTCTATTTGCATCTAACAGTACTATAATCATCCAGAGATGCATCTTAGGTAGCGAGCAGGCGACCGATGCTCGTACCGCAAATACCTCGCGGCCATATTCTTCTTTTATATCACCATATAAAGCGGCATAACCAAGTTTGAATGTGTTGATATCCATTCTCATGCAACGAAATTACGAAATAATTGTGTATTAGTAAACTCTGCGAGTAAGAGCAATGCGAAATAGCACGTAATGGCTATGAGCGAGTCACAATAAAAGTCCAATATGTCGCCATTTTTTGGAACACGGCCTTGTACGCCTCTATAACCCGTAGATGCATCTATCTGTATACTTCTCTATGCTATTATCAAGTATAAAATCACTCACAACCTGTACATTATATTATTAAACACTTACCTACACAGCACTTGGCCACCTTGATCGTTAGCATAATATTAAACTGTTCATTTTACCATTCATTATACAATTACATATATTTTATTCTTTACAATTTGTATTACTTACATATACATATACTTTGTATACACCCACAGATATGCCTGTTTCATGCTTCATGGATATTTTGTGAGCGTAAAACTACATATAACATTATTCAAAATTATTCGAATAATTGACTTATTAATTAATACTCTTTCAATTTTAAAATTACCTTGACATTGCTTCTGTGAATCGAAATGTCAGATTCAGTCTTTACGTTATTTCTCTGATTCAACTCACAAATACTTGCTTTTATCAATAACTAATTCTTTCGAAATAAATAAGAATTTTCAGAAGAGAGATATAAATTGAAATGAAAGAAAATATATCAAATAATGTCGACTAAAGAAAATGTTGAGAATTTTTAATTAAAATGTTCACCTTTATATTACGTTATTGTTTTTGTTCAATAGAATTCTAGTTTGAAGTTTGATTGAGATTTTCATGAAGGTTCTAGTTTTTTTTTCTCCGCACATTTATTTTCGATCAAATGAATAGAAGATGAATCTTTTATGTGAATGAGATTCATTGTTTGAAATATATAAGATAATTACAAACAATCAAAGTATCTAAACTATGAATACATGTAGGCCTATATTTATGTAACACATAGTTATAATATAGTATTCAGATGCAATTTACAGTATAGTTTCATGGTCTTTTTTATGGGTATATTGTATAGCTTAGGAAGTACACGGCATTTTTAACTCGACAGAGCACCATGGCAGAAAAAAAGTATTTCATCATGAGATATATTTGTTTCCATGTTTATAAATCAAGCTCTCACTGTGACATAAATATCACTCCCAATTGGCACTTGAAAAAATCCTGAATTACAACTAACTGAAGCTTTATTTGAAACTTTCGAAATATCTAATCTGATAAATAATACAAATATAAGATAGCAAGAAGTGGTAATGAGACGATATCAGGAACAATGCTTTTCAAACGACTGTCAGGCAACAGGTAGATTAACATCTTATCTATTTGTTCAGGTTCATTATACGTTCGGTGGTGAAACCCGGCAAGGTTCTTGATATGGATACTGTAAATACCTGTACCTTACTCGTACCTTGGGTTAAACCTTGTATATTATCTTCGGTCAACCCCGAGGTTAAACCCATACATTACCTTGGGTCCCTAATTGAAGTATTTTTGAATGTGATCTGAATCTTTTATTATAAATAACTGGAAAGTTATTGGTGAACATTTTTTCTTCCTGTCTATATCGAGAGATGCTTGATAAGTGTACATCTTAGATACCTGTTGAGGTTTCTGATTATATTTTCAAATTATCAAACCTTAAATTCGTAGTTTGTATTTATATAACTATATTAACAACGTACTAGACATTCAATATCCAATGAAGAGAATGACACTAGAAACGAAAAAAAACAACAGTAAAAATGGTAGAAATTACAGTTTTTGATGTAAAACAATGTGAAACAAAATACATAGCGTTTTCGACTGATATTTTTGATGCAATTTTTCACTGCAAAAAGAAAAACAACAAAATGTTAACAAGAGTGCGCGTCTCGTAAATCATTGTGTTCGCTTGATTTCTATGCCGACCACGTGAGTGCCGTATATCTCGCGAGAGGGGTCCAGGGGGGAGGGGGGGAGAGGGAGGGGGAGGGGGAGGGGCGTGCGATATGATTACCGAAACCTTGCTCTCCATATTCAATGAATTTATAATAAATAAAGGGTGCTTGTAAATCAAACTTTTTACTACACATTTTTTCATTGTGTTTTTGAAACATTTCTCTTTTTTGTTATCTTGGCATGTAGGAAGGCTCAACTATGGTTTAGTCTGAGATGAAGATCAGTGAAAATATTATGTATTTCGAAATTGAAAAAAATACGTAAGAATCGTAGAGATCAATCGGTTATCATCATTCTTTAAAATCAAGTTATGGATCTTGTACAAGTTTCTTGGCAACTCGATCTAAACAACGTTTGGTGACAATTGTAATTATATACGTATTATTTCCACATATAACTCGATCCCACCTTCTCGTAGTATGATAGCGTCGAATTTCAGTATATAATATAATTGGTTCGGAAATTTCACTCAAATTTTAAGAAATCATTAAGCAACAATCGTAAACTAAACTCTTTATGTATTCCTATTATACATTACCAGTTTTCCCATTATGACCCATTCACCCATAACCATTCATTAGAACTTGTTTATTATTTACTATCAACAATTAAATTTTGCTCTCTAGAAATAGCCTTCATTTATCATATCTAATCAGAATTCTCCATTAATCTATTTCTGTTACAATAGAGTGTATATATTTGATACCACATGTTCTTCTGTTCACCAAACCAACATATGGGTTATATTATATGATATTCATCTAAAAAATGAGAGTGGTTATACCTGTGTAATTTCAAATATATGATAATTATATAACTTTTTATGTTCTGAAACATGAATTTATTTATTGAATTTCAGTCTATATCACACACTAGATCACAATTATTCACTGTTACCCAACGATGCAAGATAATATATATATATATATTTCATATTGGTATTTATATGAAGTAAATTAAGAGTAAATTCCAACATGCCGTATCATTCTTGTCGAGCCAGCCAAGACATAGCCTTCCAGGGCATGTATGAAGTCATATCATCTAGGAGAACTCAACGTCTTACTTTCAAATATACTGATAATTATATATCTTTTCTCATCCTTTTTAAACTAATTCATTTCTACTATTCAGTCTATACTAGTTAATTAGTCTACTTAATTATTCACGTTCAACCCCGATAGAAGCCTATACAATATAGTATTTCTAATTGAAATATATATAATAATAATAATAATGTAAAAGTTTCCACGGTAATTGCTGCGATTAGAATGCATTTGGTCTAAAATATGTTGGTCATTATATATATATATATATATATATATATATATATATATATATACATATATATCGATATATCAATGTAGATTCTGCCTTATGCTCAAGATTGCTGAAAACACTAAATAAAAATCTCCCAGTTAAAATATGAAAATTGGGAATAACTACGTATTTGAAAGAATAATAAAATAACGAGAAATGAAATATGAGTGCCAAATCTAGGAATAGATGAAATCAAAATGGAATAATAATTATGCTGACTCTGAAAAAAAAAAAATTCTACTGAATCTCTTCATTTGGTCGAAGATATTCTGCTGTAGTAAATGAATGCAGCCCGCAGAGCAGCGGTCGCCGCAGCGTCGGTCTTGTTTCAGCCGGAGAAGTGATGTCACGCCAGCACTGGCAGGAACGGCACCTCCACAAATTCATTGTTCGTCAAGTATTTTATTCCATTCCGCTGAGAGTAATTCGATGGTTTCAGAAAGTTTTGAATTGTACATGATTCCAATTCTACCTAACGACCACACCAACAGCTAGGTCATACGGGGGTACGAATAAGCGGGTGATAATGAAACTATGAAGAGATGATACGTGCAAGGACGTTCACAAAAACCCATGCCTCATGCGGGACATTATGCGGGACTTGAAGCCTAACCTGACCTGAAATCCCAACGGAGTAGTGATAGTTGACTAAGCCACAGGGGCGGCTAGATATCAATTAGTTATCTCATTTCTTAAAATCGAGGAATAGAACTTGTTAGACTACTCGTTTCTTGGCCGTTCGATCTAGAAACGTTTTTACGAATGTCCACAATTCAAGTTATATATCTGCTATATATGTTTGTGAGATACGTCCGATTTCGAATTTTTACTAATTATTCAATTTTCCAACCCAAGCCCTTTCTGAGGGCTCTGTCGATGTTTTTGTTGTAATTGTAATTTCACTTTCTGTCTAAGTGTTTTTGAACAATAATAACACGAAATATATTTTCAATGAAGATTCTGCCTCACACTTACGATTTATATGAAGACAGAATAAAAATTAATCAGTTGAAATATGAAATTCAACAATGATAACATATTTTAAAAAAATGATGAAATATCAATAGAACGAGAAACAAAATATTATAAGTTGATCAAATTTAGGATTAGTTCTAATCTAAATGAAGTAATAATTCTGACTTTGAATGAAATGAAAATGAGAAAATGAATAACGTGTATAATGTGTAAATAAAAAAATTAATAGCCATTCATCAAATTTTATTACAAAACAAATCAAAAAAATAGTTCGCACCAAAATGAAATATTGTAAGAAAATATCATTACATAACAGTTTGTGAAGATGTTAACAGCTGCAATATTTTCAATAAGAACTACGAACTGTATTCAATTATAGTAAGTTTATTTAAATATTATTTAATTAAAATTATAATCATTTGTGTTCAGCAAATAGATCGTAAAATGCACGATGAAAGTTCTCAACATATTTCATTTTGAAACACGGTCTGATGTTCGGAGTGAAGGTCAAAGTTCATTGTAGCCACTTGTTACTGATTCAACAGCTTGTTTAACACAAGTTGTTTCTCTTGCTGCTTATTCTCATCAAGTATCCAGCTACCAAGTGGATCACGTTTCACTTTCAAATTACTATTACTATTATCATTATCGTTTCTTATAAAATAAAAATACCAATTGCATCACGAAAATATCACAACTCAATTCAAGAATGAAGGTTCATCATTGACTGGAAAATCTGTTTGATGATATAATATGCACATTTTATTTGAATTTCGTGATGTTTAGTTCCTTTTAGGGCGTTCAAAGTCTTCATTGAGTAAAGCATTCACGTCAAGGTGATTCAACATATATATTCTCATGAAACTTGAATTAGGCTATAAGTTTTAAGAAAAATGAAAAATACGTCATAAGATGCAGAAATTATTTGTCAGAAATGTTAATGACTCAAATTTCATGATAACAGAGGAAGACAGATTGATTAGTTGATATAAAACAGAAACACTCAATATTTTCAACACGATTCTCACCTCAATTGTGCAGTTACATACTTACAAATAGCACGAAACATATTGTGAATATTCATCATGGATCGATATAGTATTCTATAAGATACTTCTCTTGACAGTAGAAAGCAGTTTCATTCCGGCCAATACGTTCATCCGGAAACTCCCCACAACAGTGGTACTAGTCACGTAGATACTGAAAGTCTTACGTTCTGGGTAAGTTTCCCCTTAAACAAAGTTCTCTTCGAAATAAACCATCCTAATACTACCCCGATGAAATTATTGTTGCTTTTTAATTCTGAGAATGTTGAAACTAATAATGACTTCATCACTTCTATTGAATTACTCAAATTTTCAAATTTTCATTTCCAAATAAAAAACGAAGCACCAATTATTTTTAATTCTCTCTAAACAAACTTCATACAAAGAAATATCTATTTAATTACAGAAGTAGATTTGTGTTCAATTATTTATACATGCAGTATAAACGGCAATACGATAGCACGGTGAATACGGGAGTACCTACAGTAACATTCGTATGCAAATGGTGTTCAAATTGCACAAATCCTGTCCAAAGTTCCAGCGATCGAGCCCAATAATTCGCTCGGAACACGCGGCTAGCCAACGTAATTTATTGCTAATCTGTGGTCATACAGCATTGGACGCGTCCATACATAACCCTCGACTTGCACAAAATGCAACAAACACGGGGATGACAAAACAGACATTCACAATATATATATATATATATATATATATATATATATATATATATATATATATATATATATATATATATATTGTTTGCTGGAGGCTTCTTTCCTGGCTGTATTGTAGATATAATTCATGATAATTTAGTAATAAGACCAGGTTTTGTTGTGAAAAATATCTTCAATCTCCGAAAAAAATATGGCGGAAAAGATATTTTTTCACTACAAAACCTGGTCTAATTCCTGAATTATCATGAATTATATATTAATATATTCATATATATATATATATATATATATATATATATATATATATATATATATATATATATATATATATATATATATATATATATATATATATATATATATATATATATATATATATATATATATAAGTATATAAATAAGTTTAATCAACCAAAAGATGATTTTACGTTCTTTAATCAATATGACATTCTATTTCTGTGAATTCCATCAGTTTCAAGATAATACGTCAATGAATACCAAGAAAGTTATGAACTTCACTGACTAATTTTTTCATAACGGGTTGAATTCACGGAAATAGAATGTCATATTGTCGATTCAAATATCAAAATTATAGGCCAATACTAAATTAAATAAGCCTATATTGGAATTTTCCCCACTTCAAAAAAACAACATTTTTGTCGCACGATTCTTTTTTTTATCAACTTCGAAAACTTGAGACAAAGCCACTGTGTCCATAGGAAAGCAAAGGATGAAAGTTAAGGATCGTTTGAATGGGGCACCACAAGGGCGATATCATCACTGGATAAATATATACATTTAATATAGCCCATTCAAATTATTGTGAAGACTATAGAGATGAGATCAAGAACAATTCAAAAGAAGTTTTGGGAAAAAGTTTTCATTCTCATTCCAGAATATATTCCTAGCAAGATTCTCTAAATATATAGTTAATATTTCTAATATATAGAACATAAATCTCAATCCGATATTATCTCCCAAACTGATATTTAATCTTTCATTTTCACAGAGGGCTATTTTTTTTCACGCATCTCATATTTCGTACATCATCGGCGATATCCTCGCGTTTTTCTAGTCATAACGCGATCGCATTAAACGGCCGTGAAATTCGGTCACGTGCCCCTCGGGGTTAATTATCTATGAGAATGCATCCAGGCGTGTTTAGTGATAAGGCCAAGGGAGTAGAAATCCGTCGCATGAGTTATAGACATAGCAAGAATATTCATAGCGAATCAGAGGAGGGGGGGGGAGGGAGAGGGGGGAGGAGATTAAGCTAGGTCACGGTAAAAAATGTATTTATCTCTTAAAACCTATCCGGTCATGGATTCTGTGAGGTATGGATTTACTATTTTTTACACTGATTATGGGGACATGGGTTTATGGCATTTATGCTGTGTTATAAATTTGACCAACCACTAGATAGCAATAGTAATAATAATAATGGATTTTACTATCAAACAAATCGAGTCACATACATGTACAGTACAAATGTTGACACTGTTTGCAAGGAATGAAAGAGAAGTCTGTGTAAGAACGTGGTGCTCTTTTGTGTGCACAGACATTTGTAAATGATTATGGTGATTTTCCAAGATGTTAGTTTTATTGTATAGAAACAATCATCAACTGAAATACTTGCTAACAAAAAAAGTACAGCCACCATCTGTAGCTCAGTAGGCTAAGGCACAGCTTCAGAAACTTGGGTCTCCGTTTGGCGTGGGCTCGAGTCCCGCATAAGGATTTTTTAAAAATGTCTTTTCACTTTCCATCACTTCATACTTTCATAATCATCTGCTCTTTCATTCCCCATATCACTTAGCTGCTGGTGGGGTCGTTAAGCAAATGTTAGGCATTATCATCAATCAAAGTTCCACTTCAGCCCTCGTTGTGAGCTGGACCTTTCATATACTTGTAATTATATACTCTTCACAATATATTGAAAATATATTTACTAATTCTTTGATATCAATGATTCCATTCTGATTATCCTTACGATCCCTATCACGTCCATCTTTACCGAGGTTTCCCACAATTTCTTTCTGTAGTCTAGGTGACTGTTTGGCTGGGACGTATAATATAGACCACGACCGCTTCATTCACATTATCTTTCTCATTGACTAAGAAATGATATCTTTCTTTAAATCATTCATATGACTCCAATATGTCTCAGTTATCAATACAGTTCGTCGTTAAGCCCCAATAGAAAGTATTTCTGAATGAGATTTACAAAGAAATGAAGATACATGGAATGAAATGATTAAAAGGACGTTCCTCATAACGATTAAACATTTCGATGTGTAACGAAAGCAATTGTTCACAAAATTAGGAGTTATTTTCTTCATTTCAATAGCGTAAGCTGGAAAGAGTTTGCGTGTATCCAGCATTAAATTGTGCCAACGTTTTGTGTGTGAAATCAATGGGCATCTCTTTTATTGCGTAAAAAAACGACTAGCAAAACAAAGTTCGCAACCAATTTGATATCCGAATGTCATTAAGGCATGTTGCGAAAAGCTGGCATTTTGTTTCGTGTGTTATTTAGTTGTTGGAATTGTCTTTCTACAGCTATGGCTAACTCGTTCGTAACGAGACATCCAATTTAATTACAACTGTCTCAATGGAGTCAGCCATTGTGGCTGTGTCAACTTGTCAAAAGTTTTACAACGTTAACGGAGTCGTTATCGTTCGTTTTCTCCCTGATTTGCTGTTTTATCTCTCTCTCTCTCCCTCTCTTTCTCCCGCTCTATCTCTCTATCTCTCTCTCCCTCTCTCTCTCTGTCTCTCTCGGTCTCTCTCTCTCTCTATCTCTCTCTCTCTCTCTCTCTATCTCTCTCTCTCTTTCTCTCTACCCTCTCCCTCTCCCACTCTGTCTCTCCCTCTCTCTCTCTTTCTCTCTCTCTCTCTCTCCCTCTCCCTCTCTCGCGTCTCCTCTCTCCTCTCTCATCCTTGTCTTCGTCTCTCTCTCGTCTCTCTATCTCTCTAACCCTCCTCCTCGCTCCTCGCCTCTCCCCTCTCTCTCTCTCTTTCTCTATATATATATATATATAAATCCCTCTCACTAACTCCTTCTCTCTCCTTCTCTCTCTCTCCCTCCACCCTCTCCCACTCTCTCTACCACCCTCTCTCCCTCTCTCTTTCTCTCCCCCTCTTTATCTCTCTCTCTATCTCCCTCTCTCTTTTTCTCTCTCTAATAGACTGGAAACTAAATGAATCCGATGTCACCATGCACCAAGACAAGTCACCGCTGAACGTTTTACACAAATTGTTGGCAGAATGAAAATAATTGTCAATTTAACAGTAGCTAATTATGCGCACTGCGTATACATCATGTTTTGATAGGTATAACAACATTTGTCATTTTAATTGTTATCTCGGAAACTTTGACACGTAGATATGAGAATTTTATCAATGATTCTAAATGAGACAACGAAAAACTACGATTGTCAAACATTTATATATAGGAGTAAAAATCCTCCGGAATAATTTCAATGAAGACAATAATTTTAATGAAATAAAAAATAGTAAAGATTTCTTCCAATAAAATACCACATGTGAAATAGTTGTAATAATCTTGAACATTTTGAATTAATAGAGTATATAATATACAATATACAAACATGTCAGCCAAAGTCATTTTTGAACTAAATATTCTTCAACAAAATATATTAAAACTGTTCTTCACAATTTTTACAATCGCAACTCAATCTCAACTAACAATTATTAAAATGAAGTAATAATCTCCCAGGACTTTTATATTAAATTCAAACCATGTTTGTGTATTCAGTATATTGTGTATATTTCTGAATTTTTTCATACATAATCAATGAAAAAAATATATATATTTCTCACTTATTCGATTCATATATAATTAAACCAATTAAGTATGAAATAAGTGAGCACATTCGTGCTTAAGAACTGTGAAGTGATTTTTACTTTTCAAGCACTAAACAGAACAATATTATGGTAATCTGATTAGACAAATAAATTATTCAACATCTTGAAAAGCACGAGCGCTTATTTTTACATCAACTCTAAAATTAATGACTCCATTAATTTTCGACGAAAGACTCGGAGCAATCAAAATCTCAGTTGATAATATGCTAAACTAATTCGAAATACTTAAATCAACGATTCGTTCTGATTATCTGTAGTCATTTGTAAGTCGGTTCTTGCATTCTTTCTATTGGCAGTGAGATGAGTAATGTTGGTCGTGAATAAGGGAGGGGAGGGAGGGAGGGAGGGGGGGAGGGGGAGGGAAGGCGTCGGGACGCTAGTGATGCGGAAAACTAAGATAAAGTGAGTTCGAAGAAGGAGAACTATATTAACGCCTAAGTGATGCAATAATAATGATGGAGCGGATAGCAAATGAGGGAAATATGACATAAAATGACGGAAATAATTATGACTTTATATATATATATATATATATATATATATATATATATATATATATATATATATATATATATATATATATATATATATATATATATATATTCACCACGTGGCTCCGTTAACTACTGAACTGAAGTAAGGTCGGGCGTGGGTTCGAGTCCCGCATGAGGCATGGATTCTTGTAAACGTCCTCTCACCTATCTAATATCAATTCATCGTCTCATTATCACCTGATTATTCATACCCCCGTATAACCTGGCTGTTGATGGGGTCGTTAAGTAGCATTAAACAAGCACGTAAAAACTAGATTAAATATATATATATATATATATATATATATATATATATAAATGTATATATATATATATATATATATATATATATATATATATATATATATATATATATATATATATATATATATATATATATATATACATACATATATATATATATATATATATATATATATATATATATATATATATATATATATATATATATATAATACATGTATATACATATATCATATTATGATGCTGAATAAACGACTTCCTTCTCTAACGGATTAGTGATCAACAAAGACAGGCAAATTGCGCCAAGTGCATGCAACGCTACAACATAATTATACCAGAAGAGACGTGCACAAAATGTGCAGACTTGCGAATCTATTCTCCGACTTTGTGTACGTAATATAAGGGCTGCTTTTCAACACCACACGTAATTGCTTGTGATCTCATGTATATTTCAGATTACACAGGTCTTTACAGTGTACAATGAGAGAAGGCAATCATGAATGTGTAAAACTCATTCGAAAAGGATTTTATTTGAATAGGAACTAAAGTCATCATGGCGTTTAGTTCATCCGTATACTCTTTCTCTCTCTCTCTCTCTCTCTCTCCCATTCTCTATCTCTTTCTTCCCTCCCTCTCTATCTCTTTCTTCCCACCCCCTCTCTCTCTCTCTCTCTCTCTCTTTTTCTCTCTCTCTCTCTCTCTCTCTCTCTCTCTCTCCCATTCTCTATCTCTCTCTCTCTCTCTCTCTCTCACACTCTTTATCTCTTTCTTCCCTCCCTCTCTCTCTCTCTCTCATTCTCTCTCTCTCTCTCTCTCTCTCTCATTCTCTCTCTCTCTCTCTCTCTCTCTCTCTCATTCTCTCTCTCTCTCTCAATCTCTCTCTCTCTCTCTCTCGCTCTCTCTCTCTCTCTCTCTATCTCTCTCTCTCTCTCTCTCTCCCTCCCTCACATCTCTGAATAGTATTTTCTTTTTCTGAATAGATTTGCAATATCGAAAAGAATGCGAGAAACGCCGCAGACTTGGTTTGTTCTTTTTGTCATCCCTCGTCTTCATTGAGAAGTGAGCTGAGTCAGCCCCGTGATTGGAGACAATCGCCCGGTGATGGTCACAGAGAAGTAGACAAAGAGGGATAAGATTGTAGACATGGGAGGTAAATTGCCCATGATATGCCCGCTCGAAGATGTAGGAAGAACAAAAATAAAAGGAAGAAAGAAATAAGTCTTCAAAAGGGAGTAAGAGATAGAGGGAGAGAGAGAAAGAAGTGTATAGAGAGTAACTAGTCGTTTATCGTTATCAACAAAGAAAGATCCAGAGGCAACTTCTCAATAGACTAAGGTAACAAAAGATGAAAAGAAATAAAAATGAATGATGTTTGTTGGCAATGGATGTAATATGCAAAGCGATAGCATAAGAAGACAGACTACGATGCCATTATTGCATTATTTTAAGTGATATATTGATTGTCAAGCTAGAAATCAAAATAATGTGTTGAAACTTCATTTAAAAACGAGATTTTGAACAAACCAAGTCACCATGGAGTTTAATTAAATGGATGTGAAGCAATGAAGTATAGCAACCAAACAAGAGATTTAATGAGAAAAGCCCCTTCGACGCTCAGTCAGTTAACGCATTGCGTAGAAACTGAAGTCAAGTCGGGCGTGAGTTCGAGTCCCGCATGAGGCATGGGTGTCTTTAGACCTTCCGTCACTTCATTATTTCCCGCTCATTCGTATCCTCGTATAAGCTAGCTGTTAGTGGAGTCATTATGCAGCATTAAAAATACTAGGAAAACGCCATATATGCGTTGTAAGACGAGCGGATAGTAATAGTATGGGTAAAAATGGGTAAAAACTGCTTCGAGTGGTACCAATTTAGCACATTTTATGTTTTTTGTTCAAAATGGGCTGACCCGATCAAGCTGAATTTTTTTAGAAATGTGTACCAAAACGTAATTCAACTTCACGCGAAATTTCATTTTTTTGGAAAACATATTTTTTTTCCGTCATGTTATTCTAATGAGAATTTTTGAAATTTTTGAATTCATAAAAAAAAAAGTTACCCCCAGATAATGCCACAAAACTATACAGATCTAAGTTGGATTAGGAACCATATCGAAAAAAAGTTTCAAGTTGATAGATGTAGCCGTTTGACCTGTGGAGAACCGACAAGAAAAAACATAAAAACGAACACCAATTCTTTTCAGTATGTTAAATTGAATCCTCGCTAAAGCTCGTCTGAAAATGAGAAAGAGAACTTGTGGATTTATCGAAGAGGTGTATAAGAAAGTTATCATTATTCGTCCAGAATGAGATATACTTCATTCATAGTTGGTGTTTCGTTATACTTTATGACTTTCCAGGCTGTAAGATGGGACCAGTAGATCATAATTCATTTCATCGAATTCCAGTAATGTGTTCAATAACACTTGAGCGATTCACTGATTTCAACAAAAAAGAAAGTTATACATAAGTACGAAAGTAAATTGATATTAGGAAGAAATCAATTATATATGCTTCTATCTATATTCTCATGCGTGAATTTATACTGATAACTTATAATTAATGGTATTTTATATCGACCATTGAATCCTATGGCCTCACGGGGTTTTGGACAAATTAAGGAGGGAAGGTAATGGGGAAGTAGGGGTGGTGGATGTGGGGGGCGGGGAGGATGGCGGCAGGAAAAGGCAATTTGTTATTTGATAATCGGGAACTGGAATTGCATTCCGAATAAATCAAGGATATATTCGATTTCTCGATTCAGGAGCTTTTCCATATTATCCTTCCGTCTTGATTTTTGCTGTTACTTAACATTTATAATATTCATCACTGGAAGAGTTTTGTGTTACAATTGTTAAACTTGTGATAAAAACCTTCTGGATCAGAATCTAGAAACTATCAATCTCCAATTGAATGAAAAATAATACTGAGAATATAGGGTCTATATTATATCTAAAATAGGGTTTTTAAAAAAAAATCGTTTGAAATGGATATTTTATTTTCTCGAAAAACCTTGTCTATATTGAAATTTTAAAAATAAAACATGATTGAGATTGGGCGAAATGGATATGAAAAATAAAATATCTCTTATAATGTTTGGTGTGCGTCTTGAATATCTAGAAATATCGCCAACAGACACTCACTGATATATAATTACGTATCAAGAAATACGTACCGTCAACTTCTAGTCGATTTGTTGAGTTTTCACAAATTGATTATGTTAATGGAAAGAAAAACTGCTGTAGGGTAGAGCAATCAAATCTATTTGCCTAAGAATATTTTCTATTTCGATTGAATTGCTCGAACCATTTCACTTCTGATCTCTCCTCCCCCCCCTCCCCCCCCTCCCCACCCCCCCGTAACATCTAATCACAGGCAGAACCCTTCATACGAAAACCCGGCTTCTTGTAACTTTTGACGTCTTTTTATATGAGTTGAAATGTTGAATAATCATTGAGCTATGTACGCCTGACTGGAAACTTGAACGATAAACGAAAGATGAAATAAAAGTGTAGTTATAGAAAATGGGTTTTTCCAAATATTTTCATTTACACACAAATTCAGTTGTTTGTTAAATGTACAAGTCTGGAAAGTTGTTTTACACTTTTAAAAACGGCTTCAGATTCTACCGATAATATCTTCATAAGTTTATAACTCAATTCATTCAAGTTATAATTACATTTTTTTTTATCATTACTAAATTTCTGTGAAAGATACTTTTATCTATTTATTCATTCATTTTCATATATGATTTTAATTCACTGCTAATAGAATGTGTAATAGATATACCGATCGACCTGTTCCAACAAGTCATGTCGGGGGTGTTGAGCACTATTCATCTGGGGCCTCTCAAATGACAACGACTGCCTAATCCTATTCATCTTCTTCTCCACTTTATTCTCCCATCTCCACTAATATTCCCCATGCTTTGCTTTTCCACATCTTCTTTCGTTTCCACTTATCTGGTCTCTCCATCTTCCTCGTGGTTCCCCAGCCTTTCTTCTACATTCTTATACTCTTTCGAATTCTTTTCTAGGTATTCTTTCCTGTTCCATTCTCCGTATATGTCCATACCATCGTAGTCTTTCCGTATTCATCTTATTTTCAACTATTTCGATTTTCAAGCCATCCCTAATTTGACCTCTCCGGGCATGTATACTATAAAATACTATAGAATGTGTACTATTTCATCAAATATATTTTCTTCTTCATTACGTACAATAAAGAAGGGTAAGATTCATATCATCAATTTCTATCATCTTAAGTGAATAACTATGCATTATTTATGTCATGAGATCTGTCTGTGAGTACTCTTCGGAAAAAAACTGTTTAACATACAAACTATGTGTGAGCTTACTTTCCAACACGTCTATACCGTCATTACCATGTTTTTGTAAGTATAATTCCTCTATACCAGTTTCACGGTTCGGTGACTGTCAAGGAAGTTAAGTTTCTTGTATCTTATGCATTTATTTCCTACCTTCTTTCACTTCTTTGAATATTTCACTTCTTATTTTCTTTTCTTATGTCTAAATATTCGCGACGATAGACGGTGAAGCCAGGCTTTAGATTTAATTTTCGAATGCTGATGGAAACTCGTAGCTAGGGTGCCGTTGATGGGACACTAAATTAGTTTACGCGACGCCCGCCGACGCTACTGGTAGCGCTAGCTGGGCGACATCATCGCACGCGTATAACGGGATAGAAAGTGTTCTCTACGGAAAGTTTGTGTAATGAAGTTAGTGAAGAAACGACAATTTATAAGAAAAATAATGACAAAGTCTATTTTAACGTAATAATTCCATCATTGACAATGGCTTTTCAGTTTTCTTAGTACCTCCATTTTCATAAGTTGCCTCTTGGAATGGGAGTTATATCAAGCCAACAAATTCAATGCAAAGTTGCTAATTGTGAGTAACACGTTCTTGGGTGGCTTAGTTATTAAGTATAAGCACATGTTGTTAGTGATAATTTAACTAAAGATGTGCTTCAAAGTTCGCCAAGTAATCGAATTATTATGTGAGGCAAGCCTTGAGAATAACACCTTGAGTTTACAAGTTTACCAGCCTGAGCGTTATGAATGATGATTTGAGAGTCTGTGTCTGGGACACGGTGGTTTGTACATCGACATGCAGTATAATGGTGATCCACTAGGAAAACGCCATATGCGTTGTTAGACGAGCGGATAGCAATACTATGGGTAAAAATGGGTGAAAACTGTTAGAGTGGTACCAATTTAGCACATTTTATTTTTTTTCTTCAAAATGGCTGATCCGATCAAGCTTAAAAGTTTTAGAAGTGTGTACCAAAATGTAATTTAACTTCACACGAAATTTATTCTCTTTGGAAAATAAAAATATTTTCTTTTTTCTTTCGTCATGTTATTCTAGTGGGAATTTTTGAAATTTCTTAAATTTATAAAAAAAAAAGTTACTTCCCGATAATGCCACAAAACTATACAGATCTAAGTTAGATGAGGAACCATATTGAAAAAAAGTTTGAGGTTGATAGATGAGATGTAGCCGTTTGACTTGTGGAGAACCGACAAAAAAACATAAAAAAAAAACATAAAAACGAACACCAATTTTTTTCAGTATGTCGAATTGAATCCTCGCTAAAGCTCGTCCAATAATATACAATCCCTCAACAATAACAAGTTGCTGGAAATTTCATCCGGGACGTGAGAGCATGGGGGGTTATGCTATCGAAATCTTGTTGGGGGAAAAGGGAATTGTGGTGAAGAGTCCCTGGGAGTCGATTTAGCGGAATATCAGTTTTTTGGTGATAACTTTTGAATTGTATATAAGATATCGAAATTCTAAAAATTAGAGACAAAGATATTCTCAATACCTTCAAGGTGATGTTAGTAATAACTATTCATATCATAATATCATAATTGTGATGCGTATATGGTTAAAAAATGCGTATTTTCAGGTGATTTGAGATGAATAATTATCAATTCACCATCTTGAAAGTGTTAAAAATATCCATGTTCATTTGTTCTCATAATTCTGACATCTCATACTGTCCAAAAGTCATCACCAAAAAACTGATTTTCCGCTTAATCGACTCCCAGGGACTCTTAAAGGATACAATGGGAGTGCATTTCCTATACCACATACAAAACATACGAGCATCGGTTAATCTCGGGTAATGTTTTTCTCAGCATAACGATCATGTTTCAAGGAAATCAATATTTAATATTTGTTTCGAGAAGTGAATTGAGAGTAAAACACAAACAGGATGTTTCATTGAATGAATCTTTTGTGTAGAAATAATCCGGGATGATCGGATGATAAAAGTGTTGGTTTGAAAGATTAATACTCTGTCAGATCTCTCCTTTGGGCACAGGAAACTGTGTGAAGTACAGTGTATTTGTAATTCATTGCGATGTGCATGCAGAGTTGATGATGTTGGCTTGAAGAAAAGAAACGAAATATGTTCAACGCGTTTGATGAGTGATGATACCACAGCATATTGATTTAGATAAATAGATGTTTATTATTTCATAATGATACATACATAATATATACACTCACCCTTAAGTATACGAAGATGTGTTGCTACGAGTTCAAGATATTAGTCAGTGAAAAAAACATAAATGAAATGAAAAAAACAAAACAAACATGTTAAATATTATGTATAGGAGCTAATTTAAATTACTAAAACTAGGTAATTGAGCAAAAGGTACATTGACAATACTTGGCATCACAGAATTCGTCAATAGTATAAAAGGCATGTACAACTAAAAAGTATTTGATCCTATTTTTAAACATTTGTCTTGAGACGGTTAGATTTTTTAAATTTCTTCTTCAGGCTGTTGTAAAGTTTGATCCCAACATGTGTATAGGGTCACGGTCAGAAATTAAGAGTCTATAATGCACCTTGTGGAGATCATTTCCATGCCTTGGTTATATGTTATGTTATGTGTTGTTAAATAGTTGATTTTATCTGAGTAAAATGAGAATGAATAATGATCGATTGTTGTTAGAAACTATTGAGAAATGAAACCACACTCAATTCTCTTGTTATACTGACAATATTTAACTAACAGATATTTTACAAATTTGATTAACTCATTTGAAAAACTTATCACGAATTCTTTCCTATGATATAAAGTTCCAAGAACATTTTATTTTTGTGTTATCAGAGAATTTATAGATATTTCAACCCATATAAGTGTATTGTTATTCATATTTATCAACATTTCTCCCATTTTTTCCCGTTCAATTGCTTCAGTTCTTAATAATATAATCTAGTTGTAACACCGTTAAGATAAATACACAAATAATATTGATTCACTTTCACTTTCACTATAAAATATTTTCAATAATATAAAAACAGAACAGTAAGCTGTATTTTGGTGCATCCAGATGATTTTACAGGAAGGTAAAATTCTTATTCACTCCGATATCTGAAAACTGATAATATCTGATATCCGTAACGACCATCAATCCATAATGTATCTTCCGTAGCTTGAATAACAATTATTGGTTAAAAACGATCAAATAATGAATGAAAATGTTGAACATTCTCCTCTGGGCTTTTGGAGAGACTCCATTACAATTGATTCCACGGCTCCATCGATCAGTTCCGATAAGAGTAATTCATCACTCAATGACATATAATTTGATTCAATTGTTTTTAAATCGATTCATTGAAGAGCAAACGTGAATAAATTGAACTTAATAATACCTCTCGTAATATTGTTCAAAGGTTTAATATTTCAAGTTTTCATACAATGTTACACGTTTTATATATATTCACATTCTATTTATAAAAGTACTTCATTTTACTGATTTTCTCATAAAATGAAAGAGCTTAGTAATCATCGTTTAAAAAAGGTTTATGGCTACTATAAATTGACGAGTGGAAGAGACTGCAGAACATTATTTTACCTTTTTTGTGATCCGTCAAAATCCGCTCGTAACAGTTTTATAGAAATGGAAGGTACAATTATTACACACCAACATTAAAATAGCTAACGTCAGGCCAACATATAAACAATGTAACTATTCCGCAAATTAGTGGAGAAGTTAAGGGGGTGCGTGCACGGTGATAAGATGAGCGTAGCGAAGATTTTCACTGAACTCTTACGGAACTTTGTCTGTGCGTTTTTTTTCTTCTTTTTGTTTGTTTTTAAACACTGCACAGGTCGCAGGGTTTGACCGATCGACATGAAACTTTTTTTTTATATGCAAACTTATCTAGCTTATAACTGTATAGTTTTGAGGTCAAATCGGTTGGACCATTTTTGAGAACATCATTTGGAAGTTTCTAAAAACCCCATAAGATTTGACTGAGCAAAAAAAATTGAAGAATTAAATATTTTCAATATGATTCAAATTTTCCACAAATGTGAACACAAGAATAATATACATGAATAAAAATTTGGTTTGATATTCGGACCATCCGTTTTGGAGAAAATAATATAATAAATGTATTTTATTCATCGAAAAGATAGAAATATTAGTTGAAAAATGTTGCATTGTCGAAGTCACGGCTTTCTAGATTCATTGACATCGGATGAAGTTCATTTCAGATGGAGAAATTCATTTTCACTATATTTCACCCATTTTCACGAACCAGTGTGATTGAATGAAAAGTACATCAATTCTGAGACAATATATGATCTTCGATTGATATGACATTATATTTTTGTGAATTCAATCAGTTTTAGAATAATACGACAATACATATCATCATTTTCTTGGTATTCATTGACGTATTATCTTAAAATGATTGAATCAATAAAATAAAATGTCCTATTAATCAAAAAGATCATAAAATTATCTTGGAGTTGATATACTTTTCATTCACTGTCACTAGTTCGCTAACATAGAAAAAAAAAGTGAAGATTAATTTCTATATTTTTTCAAGCACCGTGCAACCACCTTAACAATTATTACATACCAACATTAAAACAGCTAACGTAAGGCCAACATATAAACAGTATAAATATTTCGCCAACCAGGAGAGAAGTTCAGTGAACACGATTTAGAACTTGTAAAGTTTGAAAAGTTTTAACACATTACTGTACGCAGGGTTTTACTTTCAGCCAATGAAAATGTTATCGCAGTTGTGAATGTATTTCTGCGAGGATTTATACGCGAAACATACGAGAATGTGAAACTGCGAGCATCAATATAACGGTACGCATTCAGAGGCAACTTTCAGCGCTGTTCGATCAGGTAATGCGAATAGTTTTACAGAAAAATACAAGAGACGAGGTAGAAAATAGGAATCGGGGTCCGCTTATAAGATTTGGAGTGGGAAAAATAATGATAATGATATGTTTTTTCAATTAATATTATTGAGATAATAGTATTTTCTGTATTCATCTTCATTTAGGTATCGTAATACACTATTCAAATAATTTCAGAATTGTGAAAGATGTATGAAACAAATTGAAGTATATATATAAATCTTTATTATAGACTATGTCATGTTATACATGATTGCCGTCAGACACGTAATAACAATCAAATTAAAAATTAATGAAGTGAAGAAAAACTGGAAAACAAACAATAATGATAAATCACACATGAATGATTGATAAAAAAAGTGATTGGTTGTAGAAAATAATGAGAGAATATTGAACAATAATGAAAAAGTATTAGTGTGAACAGTAATATGTAAATAATATAAAAATAATACAAAAATGACGAATAATTGAGGTATAAATGAGAGTATAAATGGTTTTTCATAATGGCGATCGATCCTTTCAAGGCTAAAATCCCTATCGAATTCATAAAATTACTGTTCAGATTGAACTTTCTACAAAATTAAATAAATCAATGAATAAATGAATATTTTAAATCTATATTTAAGAAAACATACAGATATAGGTATTCTTGGGAATGCAGTAAAATATGGCAGTCATCAGGGTCCATCATGTGATCACGGTAGATTGTGAATTGACAAATTAAATCAATATTGAGTATAGCTTTACATAAATCAATAGCTCCCTGTTTATCATCATACATTCAAATGTTGTTCATCTATAAGAATATATCTATAAGATAAGATATCTATAAGAAAAATGGTATTACATGTGCAAGATAATCAATACTAGTGGTTTTTATGTCTTCACAAGAAACACTGATGTTCAAACAATCTATTTTGTGAAGGACAAATAAATGAATGAAGAAATAAGATGAAAGTTTCTCCATTTTTTATATATTATTTTAGAGTTAAATTGGTAATAAAGATATGCAATGAAAAATATACCCAACGTTTCTTACCTAAACACTCAACATCTAATTCATCATTTCACTCATCATATATTTTTTTTCATCAGAATAAAATCGTTATCTCAAATGTATAATAATTTGTCCATCAGAAGTTTCTTGCTACGTTGATGTCGAAACTTTCTCGTGGCAGGTATTCAATACGTGGGTTCAGCTCTCTCCGTGCATGTGTGTGTGTGTCTAAGTTTGTGTATGTGTGCGCCATTCATGTTACCAAATTACGTCCGTGACTGGTGTTATTGTATAGCTAGAGGCCCAGAATCTTACTCGAGAGCTGATCGAAAATCAACCAAACTTTATACCTGGAGAGGAAAAAAGAAAGTAAAACTAATAAATGAAGAGATAAAACTTCACCTGATGGCTTCTAGCTATGTTCGAATGTGTTTTTTTTCTACTTTTATTCGCGTAGTTTTGGTCATTTCATTTCTCTTGTGATTAGTAGTGTTAGAGAGACGAGCTGTGATAGTTCATCTCACCACGTACAATTCATAATATTTCCAGACGATGTCGCGACGAAGTATCTCTCTTTTATACGTTGTGATAATTAGAATACAGTATGAATTTATAAATTGCCTCTAGACATTATATGTCATTTCGATCCATCTAAAGGAAATGAGGAAAATTGCAGTCAGTTTTTAATCAAATGATTCTGTATTGCAATAAACATATATATATATATATATATATATATATATATATATATATATATATATATATATATATATATATATATACATATTTTCATTTCATATAATCTTTGCATATAATTTAATTATTATTGAATGTGAATTATAACTCATTAAAGTAGAAACTCATTCACAAGTGTGTAGTTTCAGAATATGTTCACATACACATACACAGTCACTATACAATCTGGAGAGTTCAGTTATTTCAGATTCTTATGTTTGAATTTTGTATTTTTATTGAACACATTTTTTCATTAAACATTTCTAAGATACATCAAATACAACTTTTAACTATATTTAAGTCTCGTTTCCAACTCGAAATGATTACTCAAGCCGCGTATTTGTCAATCTTTTCCATAAAAAACACACACATGCATTACGCATGGATACGCATACATTTTCAATATGTCACCCCCATCCACTGCTTCCTCCAGAGAAATGTTCACAAATAATATACAAATGTACCAATATTTGATGACGTGAAGAGGCTTTCAGAGTTTTCAAAGTAGAAAATGAAAACACCACGGTGGCACAAACTAGAAGTCTCGCGTACATCAAGAAAATGCATCCATCCACGATGGTTAGGTTAGCATTTGATGTGGTTTTTCTTCTTTCTATAAACCTATGTAGTGGAAAGCTTTGGTTAGGGTAATAGACAAAGTTAGGTCACATGATTAAAAGCGAAGTTACGTTGTGGAGCGAAAGATGTGCAGGCCTGCTTCTACCTACCTTGGAGCATTCAGATAACTTCCTCATGCGCGTCTAGCGTATGTATGACTTGTATTTAGTATAGAATTCTATTTATATTGTGTGGTTTTGCTGGAAACTATACTTGAGCTTTCGTCAAGTCAGCTATAATGGTTTGTACACAAAACTATTTCTAGTCTCAGTGATATTTACAGGAATTGTAGAGACTGTGAAGAATCTCATTCAGGTGTATATGTAAGGTGAGTTAAACATGGATAATGACTAAATATTTTCATTCTGTTTGTCAATCATGACTGGGGTTCGATTCCTGTCCTCGAATGAGCGATAGCGAATATCTCCATCCCAATCTTATGGAGCTTTGTATGTGAGTGTTTTTGTCCCGTTTGGTTGTAAGCAACCCGTTGGACTGATCGACATGAAACTTTGTCTGTACATGCAGACTATTTCAACTAAAAAGTGTATAGTTTTTGATTTAATCGGTTGAACATTTTTGAGAAATACCATCTCAAAATTTCTAAAAACACCATACGATTAGGTTGGCAAGAAAATGTAATGGTACAGATGGAGGTTGAGAGGTAGAGATATGTTCCATCAATTGAAAAATACAATCTCACAAAAAATATTCAAATTCTCATATAATGTAAACACAACAAAGATACACACTATACAAAATTTGTATGCAATTGGGATTAGCCGTTTAGAAAAAAATAATGTAATAAATGTTTCTCATCCATGAAATAGATGGAAATGATAGCAGAATTATTTTGGTGAGTTTCACGGCTTTCTAGATTTGATATTTCCTGAACGAAGTGAGCATTTGTCTCATATGAATCAAGGTGTGTAGAATTTTCGATTATACTTCATAAAGATATCCCTCATCTTACCACGCATATTCTGCGTTTGTCTAGTTTTATACCATTCTGAATGAGGTTTGTTTGGTTTATTGTTGAAGTGAATAGTGGAATTCTCGGACGCTTCTGTGATAATAAGTCGCTACCACATCCTGAGCTTCATCCAACGCATGTAATTCTATGGTAAAAAATTAAAGATCACAATATAATACCCACACAAAACAAAACTTGTAAAAAGAGGGAGCCATGCCTTTGCTATTTGAACACTTTGGTACTTGAAAGTTCCGGTCAAATTGAGGTTGAATGCATAAAAAAATATGTTCAATAGAATTGAATGATTGAGAATGAATTTGATTGGGTAATATTTACTCTGAAAGCATAGATACATTATACATTATATAGAAAGGATAGTACTGAGCCACAATAACTTATGAGACCATATTTTGTTTTACAGAAAAACGATGTTAGAGTCTAGTTTCAAACACAAAGTGTTCGATGCTGAACCCAGACAGCTTGCTATAGATCAGGGGTCTCCAAACACTGGCCCGCGAGTACCACCAATCTGGGCTGCCATAGTTTATTTTGATCACATTGTAAAATCTACAGTGTGAGTAATCATACAGAATAATGATAAGATGTTTTTATTGAAAGTCCAATTAAAAAACTCAATAACTGAAATACATAAGTAATTGAACAATTTAACTGGTATTAATGATATGAGATTCATTCTGAAAATTGATAGAAAGTGCCATACATAGGTGATTCACATAATGAAATTAAATATTATAATTACGATCAATGAGATACAAGTATCTCACAAGAAGATGGCGTAGTAATACTGTTGGCCCTTGTGACTTATACCCCTCTTACATGGTCAACTTATCCCTAGCAATGCATTTCTGAAATATATCGCTACCAAGTAGAATACATGCATTTCCTATCTCGCGTTTACGCTACAATAAAAATTGCTATTGCTGTCGACGCATTGCCTGGTGTAGGAATGCGTTCAACTTCCGAGGCAGTATTGCAAGTAGCCGACCAATCACCGACCAGTATAGTGTGACGTCACATTGCGTTGACTGCCTAGCTTCTGTTGTGCCATATCGTTGAGTGCGAGGATCGAAGATTGGTGACTGACCATTCACGATACAGAAGACAGGTTACTTCTAGGTTATGTTTATAATGATCTCCAAATTCCAATAATTCAAATAGATGTTATGGTATGTAAATACTAATCGATTAGTATTTTTATCGCAACTGTCGTTCTATGTTTTAGTGATTTGACCGCTAGGTTGCGCTACTGACATTCGCTAGTTCAAGGTTCAAGCACTGGCACTGCTACGGCAGAAAAAAAGTTTAGGATTCTGTACACGATGAAAAATACATTACTGAAATGCATTGCTATTATAGTTGATCGTGTAAAGGGGATATTAGTAGAGAAGTCGGTGTGGCCCTTGGGCTAATAGTTTGGAGACCCCTGTTCCAGATGATTGGTTGATGTAACAAAGGACATTTGTTTCTCTGATAATTAGATTTCTGATGTTATTGATGACTCGCCAGGGCAATGCTATAATATACTCTATCAATTCAGGTAACAATAATGCCTAATGGAAATGACATTTGCATTCCGAGAACGAATCACTCAAACAAGTTAAAATGACAAGTCAAAACAACTCTCGAAAAACAAAACAAAATACAAGTATTGTTTTTATTTAAACCGAGTTTGATTGAAAGCATGTCGGTAGGAAATATAACAAGGATCAATAATCGTCTACCTGTCAATCCAAGATGGCTACGGATGAATAATCGCTTACGAGCGAATTGTGATAAATCACCGATTCGAGAGTGATTTTTACACAGATTTCTCTTCGATATTATTATAATTATGGCCAAAGTACTGGCATTGATAGTATTTACGAAAGCAATGAAGATTTTTTTGGCATGAATTTAATTTTCTATTCATTTATTTATATTGGGTTCAACGACGCACTGTTATGATAGCGTAGATCTAATGGCGTTGGATGGATGATTAGTGAGATGACGGGATGATGAGATGAAGGTTCTTGGGTGAAGAGAAGGATAGTGGGAAGGAAGCGGTCATGGCCGACTTATTGTAGGAACCATCCCGGCATTAGCCTAGACTACAGACGGAAACCATGAGAAACCTATGTAAAGATGGTCGGCGGCGGGGATCGAACCGGGTTCGGAATTCCCCTCGCCTCCCGGATCACATGAAGCGAGCGCGTTAACCACTGCGCTGCATGTGCCGTTGGCATGAATTTAAGAGGTTGCAAGTGTCTGCTAGGAGTGTAAGTTTTCACGACTTCCAGTTCCTTGGCACGAACAAATGGATGCTGGAGAAACTGCTTGTTATTTCTTGCATCTACCCAGTGGGAATAGAGCTGTTTTTTCCAGATTGGATAATTTTTTTTGTAGATATAATTTACCCACGTATTTAGATATCTACCCACCCTACATTCTCATATGAGTATGATTAAATATGTAGATTTTTTATAATAATACCCTTTGTAGTTTCCTCAAATTGTCCCTGCATTGTGACACGGGAGTCCAATCGAAACTTCCCTAAGTGCCCCGACTTCATCGACTTCGCCGACTTCACCGGCAGGTAGGCGACGATCCGTCGCGGTTGAAACTGCTGAAATACTTCTACACTTACCTGAACTCCTGTTCCTGCACAAACAAATGGTATAACAATAACATACCGAATCAACGTGTCAAGACATTTTGAGTCCCTTCCCCTCCCTCACCCCCCCCCTCCACCCACCCCAGAACCGTCATGAACTCATAAGCTATTTGTCGTCAAATACATAGTAAATATACATAGTCAACTACATAGTCTATACATAGTCAAATACAAATACATAGATTCAAAATTAATGTTTTTTAGCAATCGTTTAAGAATACTCTCTTTATACATCTGACAATACGAGATATATATATTGAATACACTGATTTTTGAATGAATTATATGATAATTTATTTTCAAATTTCAATGGGCTGATAAAACGTTGGCGCTCTTTGAATATTTGTCGCCCTAGACTCAGATCTAGTAGGCCTATGCCTTAATACGGGCCCTTGAAATCACCCCAACTAAGAGCATGATAGCCGTTTCATGACGTCATAATAACAACTAATCTGATTCTCGTGCTATGACTTTGTGTTACCAGCGATGGTTTAATCTCATTGAGCAAACAAGCCGAGAGTTTGATTCTATAAGATGAGATTGGTTATGACCATCTGTAGCTCGGAGCATTCAGAATGATGCCACAATTGTCTTATTAATTCAAACATTATTGTGGTCCCACCACTGTGCGCCTTGCTCACAGGGCGATATGCAAAGGAGCACTTGTAGAGCGTGTGTGGAGGGGGGGGGGGGGGGGGGGGGGGGAGGGGGATTTCACCCTCTGCACAATGCCATCGAAAAGACGTGACCTAATCTGGAATTATAGCTGGAGAAAACATTCGTGACGCTTAAGGGGTGGTGATATAGATTGTGATAGAAAACTATCATCAAATTGGAATTAATTGAAGTAAATAGACTTTGAAGGGTCGTAGCAACTACAATAAATGTATTGTAAGGTTCTATTGTCGTTTAATAGTAGAGTGTTTATAGCATAGAATGTTGTTGAAGATTGTTTCTGACAATTTTGAAAGAATCAATATCTTTGAGAAGATTCACAAATTTTTGGTAGTTACGGAATGACGATATATGGCTCTCCTCGAATTTAATTGATGATGATTATTTTCTCTCATTGTTGTGATCATCCACTGTTACCACATTTATATATATATATATATATATATATATATATATATATATATATATATATATATATATATATATATATATATATATATATATATATATATACATATATATATACATATATATATATCCATATATATATATATATATATATATATGAATGTAGTAGTTATACTTCATTTGTTTTCATATTTTTTCACAGTGAATGATTTATTTTGTTTCATTAATCTCACTCTAACACAAATGTCTATTGTTAATTGCTCAATTATAGTTGTTAAATGTAGTTGTCTGATCAATTGTAGTGAATTAGCGCATGTATTCCACTTCAAGTCGTCACCGCAATGCTGAATTGAATAGTAATTGCATTGCCAAGTCACACCCGACTAGTCAAGAGCATTTTCCTTGTAAGATACGACTTCATATCTGTATATGAAATCTTTCTGAAATCACTTCTAATTACAAAAGCGTTATTACTCCATAGACGCATATTTAAGAGATGATCTCGAACAATAGAAGGATGGTGTGTAAATTAATATGGCCATGCATACAAATTGTAAATAAGATTAAATATATAACGATAAAAATGAATATAAAGATTGAAGTTACCTATGAGTTTGTAAATATTTTGTGAAAAAATCCCAATTTTTCTGTCCATATTTTTATTTCATATTAAGGTTATCATTAGCTGAACTGTCTGCACATCCTATCATGAGTGTTTACACACATGTAAAATGGATTTTTCAAAATGACAATAAAGGATATTACTATTAATATTATTATCATTATATTTTCGGCTTATATATATGAGGTTTAATGGAGAAATGAACACATGAGTAAATAATCCATTTATTTATCAACTATCAGTGTTTTTATACGGTGTGGATAACATACTGTATACAGGTGGTGAGAAAAAAGAAGAATATGTTGAACTCTTCATGAACTAATAATGAACTCTCACAAAAAAAAATCAAGACAATTGAACATCTTTCATAGATTTTAAACGGAAATGAAATTCTTGTTTGGTGAAAAAATATTTATTGGAGTAAATGCTCTCTGAAGATTGACAATGTAAATTCTTATATTGAAAATATGTAGACGGCTCGATGAACAGTGATACTAAATAATTTATCACGGGTTTGACCATTGATATATTGAAATATTTTGGAACAAATCACTGAAAAATACATGAAAATTAATCATTATTCAAAAAAAAAAAAAAATGTTGAAAAAAATGAAAATGAAAACTACGCCTAATAAATGTGATATTTACTGTTTCGAAAGTTCTTCATCTCTGATTCTAGAATAAAATATATGCACTGTTTAATTATTCCCCGTATAATATCGTTTGGTTGGCATGCCTGGTGAATTGAATGGCGTCTAGTGGTTGGCAATTTGCTCCAATTCAGAATCGCTCCAAACACTCGACGCCTTTTGTTCGTCAATGGTTTGTTAGAAAGATATACTAATTTCATGCCTATTGCAATTCAAGACTACGTTCCTAGTAGTCATACCAATATAATAGAGTTAAATATACACGAATATTAATAGAATACAGTTTGTTAACTGTGAGCAAATACATTGTCATAAACACAACAAAGAATTTATATTTTCATGATCCATCATTTACTCGACAAAAATACAACTCATTTATAATAAAATCTCATTGTACTTTATAAATCACAATAGTATTTTCTTTGAAAGTAAAATCGTGTTTCTTATTCTTAGGTTTATATATTTACCTACTACTTGAGTTCGTTACTCTCCAGCGAATTAATAGAATCTAGATGTAATTTCATTCCACCATTTTTCTTGACTTCTTTTCCATTGAAATGAAAATAATTATGTCTCACTATTCTGTAGCAAGTATCGGAGATCTTTGTAGTTTACTCTTCTATTGTCCAGCGAGAAGATAGCTATATAATCATGCCAAACATTTCTACGGATATCATTGGACACTATTGAATTTTCTTCGCGATACTTAAGTTAACTATAATCTGAAAAAAAATAGAAAAGTTCGAAGAGATATTAACACTTATACAGATTAGTGAGACGAGCTATAAGAGCCCTAATTGGGAAGCAATGATTTTGTATCAAGTTTCGATATTATTAAAACAAAATCTTGAATCATTTACATATTTACATATTTACATATTTATTTATTCATTACAGATTGTTCATAAAACAGGTGGTAATGGTTACTATACCTGATGAAATTACAGTCAAACATACTCGATATAATTATACTTCATTTTTTTCTTAGCTCTCTTCTTAAATCACCAATCTTCGTTATGTTCTTGATATCTTCTTCCAATTCATTCCATTCCCGCGTCGTTCTTTGTATAAATCCATATTTACCTACTTCTCTATCCACTTTTTCCACTTCCATTCTTACGCCTCCCCTTGTACTTCTTTGTAAGCCCTTTCCAATTCTATTATCAATTCAATCATCAATTCCAAATCATGAGAAAATACTCGGCACCTCCACCGATATAATTATCAATTATTCGTACCTACTACGTAATCAGTGTAGGTGGTTATCAGATGGTTCGTTATAATCACGGCAAACATCAACCGTTTTTTTCAAATATATTTTCTGTTTATTTTGGTTGTGTTACAATTATCGTTGTATTATTTTCAATTATTTTATAAATTTATATCAATATTTGACACAGTTATGTGTAGTGGAAAATATTCTAAGCCATTTCTCACTATTGTTCCCACATCTTGTTCAGTCCTAGTGAAAATGATATTAAAATACCAAAGATTTATTGGACTTGAGTGATACATTACAATACATATTGTGTTATTAAAGAAAAGTCAAGCGCAGGAGTTGCGATATTATTGACCGAATTTCATAAATAATGTGCCAAGTTCCAAAACCCGTGTCGATGTTCATTAGTTGTATTGATTGAAAATTTATATGGTTCTATGATGGCTTTGAATACTGAAATGATTGTGAAGTATTTAGATTAATATATAGATGAAGTATCGAATAAAGACTATGCCATCATCTATCTGGTTGCCGGAGACACATAATAATAATAAAATGGGCCATCCGGATGTGCAAAATCATTTTTTTTTTTTTTTTTCTGAATAATTATTCTATATAGATCCAAGAGAGTGAGGATGAGAACCGGAAGTAAATGCGATATATAGAAACTGCACAATTAATTATTCAGTCCGATGTTTACAAGTTATCACATCCCAAAAATGTGTTTAGTGTGCATACATTTTGTTTTCAAGAGGAAACTTTGCTCTACATGATTTTCATTGTTATCTCAAAACTCATGTTTTTCCTACGTTTGACCACTTTCCTCCCAAACCGATAAAGTATATAAGTTGAAATTTCCACAGCATTTTCGTGTACTTATATCTCACATTTTGAACGTAACAGAAAGAAAATATAGATGTTTGGAAAGAAGCAAATAATTCTTCAACTTGCTCAAATGTGGCAAAATATTTGGTTTTATTGAAAAATTTGGAAAAAATGATATATATATTTTTTTTTTAAATGTTACGTTCGAAATGTTTGTATAGAATATAGTGATGTAGATAAAAAGTTTCACGTCAATTCAGTGAGCCATTCTCTTCAAAAGTGGTCAAGAAGTTTCCCAATTCAACACTGTTGGTATAGGCACATCCGGGTGGCCTTATATAATTGAGGAGCAAAAACACACAATAATTAATGATAATGGATGAGTTAAATAAAATGAATATATTCAACAGGTCCACTTCTTCAGGATAAATACGCGTCATAAATGAAATATATGCTACATTTTTTTATGGCGTCTCTATTATTCCATTCCCACTCGACTGTCATAACTCTATTCTATTAATTGTGCGTAACCGATTAAATCATTTCGAAAATGTCACCGTATTCAATTTCCAACTGTCTATAAGCGCCCGGTGACATTTCCATTTGAAGATTATCGAAGTGAGCGTGTAAAATGGCATTTCTATAACTCGATGGAAATGTTCTCGCATTTCCCCTCTCTCTCTCTCTCTCTCCTCCTGGCGTCGCTCCATCAAACCTATGAATATGAATGACGTCATTCCCCCCCCCCCCCCCCCCCCCCCCCACTCGGTGCAATTGAATGTGGTCTGTGGACGGAAGAGGAGACACCCGATATGGCTCACGCATGGACCTCGCCACACACGAGCATTGTTGGAGATTATCAATAAAATACAGTTCCGACTTTTACGCAATAGAACATATTACAGAACTTGGGCAGAGAGAGAGGGGGATACATTTTTCCTGGACGTCAGGTTTAATATAACTGTTCGTCTGACGTGGGATGAAATGATATTGGAGGTAGATATTGTCAGCTGGGAGGAAACCAGGAGATGGAAGCGATTATGTGGGGGTAGAATTGATATGTTTAGTCGCATTGAAAGTTCGATTTAGATTTTGCGGAATGTATTATTAACTTGTGTTTTATTATTAGGTATGTTTTTTTCCCATCATTGTATTATGTATTCATTTATATGTATTGAGAATGATACTAATAAAATAAAATGAAAATAAAAAAAAATAAAAAAATTGTATGAACACTAATATTAAGATTCCCGCTCACAGGTCTATTATAACAGTATTTAGTTTCATTTGTTATTATAGTTATGTCAAGACTTTTATAATTCAAGTATCACCATCAGTTATTAGACGACCTTTAGCGAGGAATTAATTTGACATACTGAAAAAAATTGGTGTTCGTTATTATGTTTTTTTTTTCTTTTCATGTTTTTTTGTCGGTTCTCCACAGGTCTAACGGCTACAGCTATCAACTTCAAAATTTTTTTCAATATGGTTCCTCATCTAACTCAGATCTGTATAGTTTTGTGGCATTGTCGGGGGGTATTTTTTTTTTATGAATTTTAGAAATTTCAAAAATACCCATTAGATAACATGGAGGAAAAAAAGGGAAATATTTTCATTTTCCCAAAAGATGAAATTTGGTGTGAAGTTGAATTTCATTTCGATACACAAATGGTATTGAAAAAAAAAATCAAAAATTTTCAGCTTGATCGGGTCAGCCATTTAAAAAAAAACATAAAATGTGCTAAATTGGTACCACTCGAAGCAGTTTTTACCCATACTATTACTATTCGCTCGTCTAACAACGCATATATGGCGTTTTCCTAGTAGTAACCAGATATCGCTAGCAGTAGTAACTGAAGTCTGGTCGGGCGTGGGTTCGAGTCCCGCATCAGGCATGGGTTTTTGTAAACGTCTTCTCACCTATCATCACTTATCGTCTTATTTGGATGTGTATTATGTCATTATATCATTATTATATATTATATAGGCCTAATTGTTATCCTGTGTCGGATAGCAACCTTCTATTTGAAAGCAGATTCTTATTTTCATCACTAAAGATATACACAAATAATTTTGTTTGACATTCACTCCGGAATTTGATGAATATTGAACATGATTAATAAATATCAGTTCCACAAAGTGTTGCAATTCATTCTCCGAATGAAGTGTATTTTCATTTCACCCCTATACTTCCAGAAGATACTCCTACATTGGAGAAGTAAAACAGATTTTCATCTAATACTCTAAAAGCGTATATAATTCTCCCATTCATCGGAAAAACTAGCGTATACTTTTTCCCTGTGATATTGAAATATTATATGAGAATAAAAGTATAAAAGATACATTCTTGTGGTAATGAAATAGTAGAGTGTGGCAATTTGCAGTCCCTATATCGTGAGATAGAGCCACTAAACCGGAAAACATTCGGCTAATAATCGATCGAATTCTAATAAAATGTGAAATGACACCTGCCTATCGACCCGCCATCTGCCGTCCGTGGGAAACGCTTTCTATAGATACGTTCATTACGCACAGTTATTTACACAAAACGACTTTGATTGTAATAAAGCATTGTTGTGTAACGATGTGGCGCTTGTGTGTATGGCAATTGTCTGATGATAAAAGAGATAGACACAAAAAAAAGATTTAATATTTATGTTTTTAGTTGGACTGTGCATGGGTGGTAGAAAAATGTACACTTTTATAAGGGCTGTGTCATCCATTATATTTCTAGGTTGACGTCTATTTTTATAATTGAGAAAATCACCGAAAAGTAGCGAATGCGTGTTTAGAGGGGTGAGTTTTTCATATGAAGTGAAGAGACGTAGAAAAATAAATTGAATTAACAATTGTATTCAACATTTCTGAGTCGATGTTTGTTGAGAATTTGTCCAATCTTCAACATCGTATGTATCATTCAATTAAAAAAATATAGAAAGAATCCAATCAAAATCTTGATATTATGATAAAATCAAATGCAAACCCTAGAATAAAATGATACAAAGTAAAATATAATATATTTTTGATTCTGTGTACCAACAGTTTGTGAAGTGATAGGGGGGGGGGGGGGGGCCTACTCAAAAATTTGTAATACTTGGAAATTTGAAGTGAAAATTTTGAAGTAGCAAATAGAAATAATAACTTGTTCAATCCTTAACATCGTATATATATATCAATTTGAATTATTTTAGTTCTCAATTCCGTATGTATCAATTTGAAAAAAAAAGAATGAATCTATGGAACATTTTGATGATCTGTAAAGATACATTGCAATATAGAATACAACTATATTAAGTCAAATTGAATTAATTCGTAATTTTGTTTGCCAACAATGTTAAAAAGTCGATTCGTCCTGCTATTTCACACGAAAACCTGGTTCCAATTCCTAAACAACATTTCAGCCGAGGTGATCCAGCATTGCGAACAAAAAGCAAATCTTTTATTTACATTATGAAACTCGAGTGTAAAACAAGAAGTGTATACTTGCGGTCGCCCGTACGTGCCTGTCATATAGTCACGTAGTCCCGTGTTCCAGTATTTTAGCACCGGGATGAAGAAACTGCCAGCTTTCCTGTACATTCTGTTACTGACGTCAAATGCTTTTTACTAGTTGTACTAGTTTCTGATTAGTTTATTGTGGAATGGAAACTCAGAACAAATTATCAGTTTCAATAAAAAAGACAGTTTGAATGGCATGAGAATAATGCTGAAACATGAGCTTTTGGGCCAGTTTTAAAACATTCAGGGCCCATAAAACCAATGGTATAAATGTGTTCATTGAGCTAATTATGAATTGGGGTACAAAAATAATATTGGTAACTGTTATATTCTTCAATAGTAATATAGTAATCGATGGATAATTCAAAACATATCTTTTAATTTCTCTGGCAAGATCGAATACAATTCTAAGAATGGAAAACATCAGGGGGGGCATTCCTGTACAAGATAAATCCAGTATTAACTTAAACCCAGAATTAAAGGTGGCCGTGTATAGGCTGTTGATATGGGATAATACCGCTTTTCTTCTGTTTTTCGGTAATATCTTCACTAAAATCGGATTGCCCTCACAACTGTATCACGGTCTCTTGGGTTGTACGACCTTGATACAGTTGAGTCTGGCTCTAACTCAAGGTCCACATACGACAGTAACCAAGGGTAATAACAAGTTAATCCACTAATTATCGCTTAATCAACAAATTTATTATTCGTAAAACGAGACCTCATTCAGGTAATAGTAGGCCTAATTATTGTGATAAATTTCAAAGGCTACGATCCCGTTATCCCACACTGTCACCATAAGCTTGTTCTTCTGTCAGTTGGTATCCCTGATTACTGCCAAGCTCTGACTTCTCGTCGACTTCAAAAGAGTCAGTTGTAGCAACATCGGAGTACTAAAGATCCTACAACAAAATGATGAACCATTAAAGACATCGTAACCCTGAAATTAGATTTTAATGAACGATGACAATATTCATTTATGTAGAGAAAACTATAAATAATCTCCTCTATTTCAAAAATGATTATCGAAATATTATTGTCCACCAAGATCCAGCCTTTCTTCTGAGTCGTGACGATCACTCGATTATTTTGATGTATTTGATCATGTTTGATAATGTTTATTGACGTATACATATTTAATATTGTATGAAAATGATATTAATGCATGCATTGGTGATTTTGGAAACCATCCTTAATCCTGGTCCCTGGAGAAGAAAAAAATGTAATTCTGAAATTGAGAGGATAATACTAGTTTTCCCTATAATTAGGGAAACAAATAACGTCATAATTCATTGCAATTTAATTTCAGGATTGTGATGTCATTTAAATCCAGGACTATTCACAGCCATATCACATTATGTTCCAACACATTGGAGCGTTATTGTTGTACTCTATTCATTAGCTGTTATATCACAAATATCATTGCATTAATATTGTCAATAAAAAAAAAATAGATACTGAAATAGATATCATTACTATTACTACGCCCAGAAAGTATACTATGTTTTATGAGAATAAATAATAATATAATATGAATAAAAATAATTGCAAATCATCAACACTGTAGAAAGAGTGGCTCATCCATAGTTTCTTGAGGGCGGATTTAAATACTATTAGCATTATTATCTTGAATTGTTTTTTAAATTGTTTGTTTTGTTATACTTGCTGTAATTGCTATAATTGTAATGATTGTTATTGTTGTTGTTGCGCATCCTTCAACATAATATAACAAACCCAACTTGAACAACCAAACCTAAAACTTATCCAATCTAACCCGATACAATGGCACGAATGCCATGACTATAATAGTGCATGGGTGTAAATATAGTTACTTCGCAGTGTTTAAGTTGAGGCGTATATCTGATTAGATCATCCTCTTTCCCCTCTTTGTCTACTTCCCCTATTCACCAGCCCTCACTATCTCACCACAGCGTTACTATTGCGTCACTCGATCACAATCTCATCACGCCGCGTCGTTACTGCGTCGCTCGATCACTATCTCATCACGCCGCGTCGTTACTGCGTCGCTTGATCACTATCTCATCACGCCGCGTCGTTACTGCGTCGCTCGATCACTATCTCATCACGCCGCGTCGTTACTGCGTCGCCGATCCACCGCGTCCCCACTTGGCACTTCACGCCACTGGCCACAACGAGATAAACATGGACTACATTATCATCATCATATTATTAACAGATGATCCGCAATAATTAATGATCTACAGCTGGCTTTTAATCAATGTGAAGCGTAATTACATGATGTGAAATTAATAAAGTAATTAAAAGAGTCGGTTCAACTAACTGATGGTTAGTGGATTGTACAATAATTTGTTATCACATTTGGTCACGTGTGTTAGTTAAGTATCTTGATCAATAGTTAACTAATTGAATCTTAGCTATCAGTTAGTTCAATTGGGTCTTCGATAAACTAATACAATAATTCGGCATAGACATTGAAAGATGAGCGAGATATTAATATGGAAGAGATTTGAACTGACATTTTCAATTCAATAGCTTACAATATTTCAGAGAATATATTTTGCAGATTTTTAAACTTTGAACTAAATACTTCCATTAGATTGTGTAGCAATTATTGTACTATTATTATTTCTGAAATAGTTTCTTTCAAATATCACGACATTCATCACTGAAAAAAAATGATCCATATTATATATCTTTCTTACAAGAAACGAACCAATGTCTTACACTTCTCACATTACTCATACACCATCAAACTGTAGCGTTTCCTTCGAGTGAGTCATGCACGTGTGTGCAGATAACATGTGGTAGCAGTGTTCAACACAAGATAGCGTCGCGATCACCCCATGTTTACCATCGACCATTATCACGCACTTGCGTAATAAATAATTGTAATTTCATATTTTTAATCGTTTTAATGTAGATTCGCAGAGGATGTTACCGAAGATATATTGCATAGCAACATCCTGCATCACGATAGGAATAGGAAAATGAGGGGTTGTAATTAATTCGGTTCATTTTAAGGGTGGATTGACTTTTAATAGGGCAATGAATTTGAATTAAATACATTGAATGCTTGATGAATAGTGGAAATGGTTCATAATATTCAAATAGAATTTGTATGTTAATACAATCATAATTATCTTTTAGATACAATTTCAATAATACAATGAGAATTATCTTTCAAGAGATTTCATAGATTTTTTTCAATTTATGAATAAATCGTGAGAATCAGGGTGGTAATATGTGTGATGAGATCATTCTCGAGGCATATTATTCTCGAACACTGGATTATTACGTAGCTTCTGTGATGGATATCATGGTATAACTTCGGTTCCACATAATTTCAAAACCAAGACTGTTGAAAATTTGTTTTCAATTGGAGTTAAAAAGAACACATGTTTGTAAGATATTTTTTTAGATTTGTTGAAATGACCAACATTGTAGATCTGAATCATCTCAAATGAAGCTACACGGGAAATATTTGTTCACATACATATGGCTATGAATAAATATAAATAAAGATTATATATATAGTAATACTCTACCATAACTGTTTCCTCTATAATACATCACGAAACTTCGTTTCACTCCTATACACTCCTATACGTATATTTATCATATCCGTGAGTTTATTTTTCCTCTGATTAACGATATATACATTTAAATAATTACACAGGACAATGTCTATAGATCTTACGTTATCTCGAAGATTTGATCAAACCAAGGTGGATCGAAATGCGATGTCTGATCCAAGTACACGCGACTAAATTATTCCACCGTAAAAAGGGGCTGAACCGCCTTTTAAAATAACACGAAACGCAATTTGTTTGCCAACCCAAATCACCTTCCTTTTCCCCTCTCAAAGCCTCGACCTCTTGATGCCACTTGGGGTGGGGAGGGAGGGGGGGGGTTAAAATATTTTGAATGTGCGGTTTTGAAAGTAGAAAGAAAAGCGAGGGGAAGCCGATGTCATCTGGTTTTGGCAGGTTGTAAGAAAAAAGGATGAAGAGTCAACGTGAAATGAAGCGAAAATGTTTCAAAATATGAATTTCTTAGTTTTTTCAATATTATGTTTATTTTTTAATAACATTTTGAGGTGAACCTTTTTTTGTGATTTTGTGGTTTACAAGATGTCTTATTAGTGAAACATACTGAGGTAGACTGAGTCTTAGCGAGACGTTTGGGACATCTAGGGTTGTATGACTGTGGTGGGTGACCACAAATAACGTGAATGCGACACATTGACTGAATTGTTTCTCTATCATGAAATTATTTCCCAATATTCGACAAGACACATCTAATTGTGAGGTTAGTATTCATCAATTGCAATTTACCGCAAGTCCGTGGTGTTTGTAGTTCTTGAGCTATATGTTGCCAAATTGTACCCTGTAAATGCTGGCTCTCAATATCAATAATAACATTACGAAATTGTTGATTATATTTTGAATATTTGTCTTCAATTTCTCTCACAAATTACAATATATGATCTGTTATCTCACACTATCTCATCGTGTTGATGATGTTAGCGGTATGTAATGAACGCAGCCCGCAGTACAGCGGTCGCGCCAGCACTGACATGCTCGGCGCCACCACGCACGTTGGATTGTTGGCTTCACGTACAGATATTCACTTATTCATTTGTTATTTACTGTGATTCGTTCACAATGAGGCAAGAGAATATTATAATAGTATGCAGACTCTCCATCCAGTTCATGGGTTACTGTCAAAATGTGCAGGTCATTCATAAAACTGACCTTTCAATCCAGTGTCGAACTTCTCTGAATATAGAAATAATAAATACATTTACTTTTAATTGATAGTTCGAATATGTGATGGAACAACCAACCAAATGCATCATATATATATATATATATATATATATATATATATATATGTATATATAGGTATATATATATATATATATATATTTATATATATATATATATATATATATATATGCCTATATATATATATATATATATATAGGCATATATATATATGTATATATATATATATATATATATATATATATATATATATATATATATATATATATATATATATATATATATATAACATGTATATATTCTCTTACAAATAAAACTTCGTGTATCATTTCCTTTGTATTCAAAATTGATGTTTATTCACCCAGACTATATTATTCTATTCCATCTATATGTGCTTTCCGTATGAGCCAATAGAAAATAGGTCAGGACTTACTTGACATTTGGCAGATTTGTATATGCAGGGTTATATGAGATGTATTTGGATCTTCATTGAAATGTGTTGGATCTTCATTCGGTCTTCTACTAAATCCTGATTCGAGAAGTACAACCCTGAGCTCAATCCGGTCCTCTTCTGATTTACAACGATCACGTTTCTTGAGTGCTCTAATTGTTCAAGTTGTCGAGTGGCTAGCACACTGAACTGTCATTCAGGAGACCGGGGTTTGATTTCCGCCACAGTCGACCATCCTGACAGGTCGTTCAGGTCAATACTGGATTGGTACATTAACAAAGGCCACGACCGGCTCCTTTCCACTATTCAAAAACAACAAATATAATAAACTTCCATCTGATGATTCCATCATCTCATATATCACCGATAGAACGTAGTCATCAGTAAAATGCGTCGTTAAACCCAATATCAATCAATGATAAACATATTCCTCTGATCCTCTGATGTTTTGCATGAACATATACATATGCATATACATATGTAAATGTATATGTACTTGTAAAACTGTTGACAATATTCTACATTTTTCATTGTAACTATTATATACGTTTGAAAAGTACCAAGAAGAGAAGATAATAATAATGCACTCTATCTTACGTCTTCCATTGATTATTCAGATGCTCTGTGCATGCATCAGTTTACCATTTACTTCCTTCAATATTCTCTTGATAGAATACCCGGAAGCCAGTGTATTCCCAGCAAAGTATAATGTAGCGATATACTTGCCTCTCCACGCGAGATGAAGGGTCCGATCGACCGTCTCTTGTATCTCGCACCACTGACGCGCGGGTGGTTCAAGCCGTATTCTATCGTGTGAGGAAATATAGTATAAAGTATGAGATAAAGTAAATGTTGAAAATAAATTGAACCTAAAGCAGAACCCAATTCGTAACCCACATATATGATCGGCGTGAAATGACCTAGATGTCGACGCGTCTTAAAACATTCGTTCTGAACACTATTTACATATCACATATTACACATATGATCAAATTAGAGTAACTGGGCAAACGCAGGATGTGCGTTGTACGATGAGCGAGATGTCTAAATAAAGTATAATCGGAAACTCTACAAACCTTGAGTATTTGAAATGAACTTCATCCGATGTCAATGAATCTAGAAAGCCGTGACTTCGACAATGCAACATTTTTCAACTAATATTTCTATCTTTTCGATGAATAAAATACATTTATTATATTATTTTCTCCAAAACGGCTGGTCCGAATATCAAACCAAATGTGTATTCATTCATATTATTTTTGTGTTCACATTTGTGGAAAATTTGAATCATATTGAAGAGATTTTATTTCTCAATTTTTTCCCCTCAGCCAAATCTTATGGGGTTTTTAGAAACTTTTAAATGATGTTTCTCAAAAATGGTTCAACCGATTAGACCTCAAAACCGTTACAGTTCTGAGTTGGATAAGTTTGCATATAAAAAAAAAGTTTTATGTCGATCGGTCAAACCCTGCGACCTGTGCAGTGTTTCCAAAAAAAAAAAAAAAAAAAAAAACGCACAGACAAAGTTCCGTAAGAGTTCAGTGAAAATCTTCGCTACGCTCATCTAATAATTTTTCAGGATTTATTCATGATCAATTTTTTATCACATTTGTAGATAACCATTGTTTTTGTATGTATTGATTTGATCACGCTGTAACATTTTGGTTTCCCGCTTTGAGGACAGACGTCGAATCAAGATATTCTCTCTTTTGAATTTCCAAGTTACGTTGTGTACCTCCAACAAATTATTGTTTTGGAGAAATCCATTCGTCGAAAAATTTCATCTAGTTCACAAGAGAGTCCGCTAGGGTGAATGGGGGATTTGGGCTCTAATCTGACGGCAAGCAAACAATAATGCCCGCCATGTTATTAGTATGGCAGTCGGCACACCTTCTTCATATTATGATGAAGTAAGTTGGTATACTTTGTACAACAATGCCCCCCAATTGCAACAAACGATACTCCAAAAACAATCCACACTTATTCCCAGGCTCAATGGTTGCTTTGGTAACTATTGTCAATCATTTGTCATTCAAAAGGAGCCTATATACACATTGTCTTTTCCGTAAGTCGTTAAACAAACATGGAATACTTGCTATACGCTGTGCTAAAGATAATACCAGTGAACGACAGCTCGAATAGAACCAGGTTGTAAGCATTGTTGTATTAATCATACAACAGACTATTGTAGCTTGTTACACGTATATTGTCCGATTTATTGTGTTTATTGTGTCAAAACACCAGTCTCTATTGTTTTACACGATGCTGGAAAAATATATTATACTATAAATCCGCAGCGAGGGAAAATGGTGAAATGTTGACATTCCAGTTTGGTTCGAGGATTTCTGGACTGGAATTAAAATCCACTACATTTATAGGAGTTTGTTGCTTTGGATGTAGGATCAGTAGACGGATGGCATGTTCTAGGTGGAGGATAATTCTTGCTTTGTTATTATATTTGACGCGAGTAATATCAAAATTAAATAATAGTACATAAGCCACTAAGATTTATATATATATATATATATATATATATATATATATATATATATATATATATATATATATATATATATATATATATATATATACATATATGTATTTTTATATGAGATGTGAATTTTATGATGTAGAGGAATATAGTATAGAAATATAGAAATATAGAAATATATTCCATGAAATTATAATTTTAATGGGTGTTCATCCGAAATTCATATTTTGTACAACACTATTGGCGCATACGTTTTTATACTCAGCTAACGACTGTCTTCTGATAATGATATATCTATCGATTAGAGTAAAAACTGTACTGTACCTTGAAACTTATAAATAACTCGTGAAGTTGCACCATATGCTAATGTAGAACGCTAAAATGTTAAAATATCTATAAAATTCTTATTTTGGAATGAATGATAATTTTTCCAATCTTTCCTCGGTTTTATTCAACTAAGCGATATATTATGTGCTCAACTTTTCAAAAAACTACTTCAAATATAGCAAGTTCTTACCATTATTCACCAATTGCATTTTTAATCATTTTTATCTGTTGAATAAAACGATTTATCATTAACATGTTTCTTTTCCATGGCTTATCTTGAATAACTCTTACTAATCATCGAGTTTGGCTCTGTATTAATGTTTCCTCTATTGTCAACAGTTTCTTCAATGGCGCATAACTCTTATGTTTCTTCAACAAATTGATAGCGCTTATTTCTCTTTGTCACCTAAAAACTTCCTCATACCGTTCTGGTAAGTGAAGCGTGCTCATCTCTTATCTCCTAGCAACCAGAACCTTAAGCAAATGTTTCATGTAATATGCTACAATGAAATCAATCTTACACTTAATTCACTCTAGGGGAACCCACCCACGAGTATGTATCAAATTGTTTGTTATTCATTGATTCAATTAATTCAAATTCATTGATATAATCGACAAAAATAAAGGGTTTAGAATGTATATTTTGAATAGCAATGTGATTTGCTTGGTTCATTTCTCAAAAGACGCGACGGATAAAACATAATTATTCGATTTTATTTATTTCCATACGAGATAATTTCACTGGAGCCGCCCTCGGTAGCTCAGTCAGCTGAGGCACCGCTTCAGAAACTGAAGTCATCGTTGGGCGTGGGTTCGAGTCCCGCATAAGGTATGGGTTTCTGTAAACGTCCTTTCACTCATCATCACTTCCTAATTCCATCATCACCCGCTCATTCGTACCCCCGTATAACCTAGCTGTTGGTGGGGTCGTTAAGCAAACAATAATCAATTTCACTGGAAATTCAAATACTTGGGTGATCATTCTTTGATTTCTTGTATGTAATAGAATGTGTAATGAAATAAAAAGAATTACAAAAAATGTATCAACTTAAAATAGTATATTAACTATTCGAAATGTTTTGTTCCATGAAAATTCCGAGAAAAGTTCGGAGAAACTATTTTAAAAATACGTTCAACCGCTACATACAAGAAAACCAGTGTATGGTTAGCAAGAAGATGACAATGATTCATTGGTTGAGTAAACCTTGCTCTATCAGAAAAACAAAATGCATCAGCATTTAAATAACCGATTTGATATAGATGAATAGTTTCTGTTACCTTGATTTACAACATTCAATGGCGTGACTTTCCCTGGTCTTCTATGCCAAGCGCATACGGTTGATACATTTATTTTTAGTTTAGCCCAAAGTCAGTTGTTTTACGAACACATCGATTCCATAGACGATAAAATATCTCAAGAAGTAATCAAATGGTGTATGTAACGCGCGATGCATGTCTTGTGACCATTTTCAGTGTTGTCTAAATTAGGCATAAACAATCGTAGTGGCTTTCCGGATGAACGTATTGTTGTGAAACTGCTTCACACTGTGCAGAGAAGTATATTCTAAAATATTACTCATCCATAATAAACATTCACAATATTTTCATACATAATTACCCTGGGCCCTTATTCTGTAACAGTAAACGAAATGGATGCGTGACGAAAGTGTCAGAGCCCATATGATACACCGTATTGAAGTATACGAAATGGTTTGGACAAATCGAAGATGGCCTGATTTCGTTTCGTTTTAGAGTTATAGAATAATCACCCTGGTGGAAACTCTTTCCCTCATGAAGACTGGAGACGCCTTAATTCACTCCCACACAAATTTCAAACGAGACCATTCATGAAACAAAAACACTTATTGACACTGGTACTTGTCTTTATCTTCTTTCTCTCTCCTTCTTTCCTCCTCTCTCTCTTCCTTGTATTTCTCTCTTCCTATTCCTCTCAGACGTTTTCGTTTGACATTATTCCGTGATGTTTTATAATAACGTTTTTGCTTTTATTGTCATCCGTCGTAGTGTTTCATTCCACGGCGACCTGTGAACGTTCACCGACCGATCGGCTGCAATATTTGTTCGTCTTATGTTCTGTACAAGGAATTTAATATCTGAAGACGTCTCGTTTATAACAAATTCTCAGGAAATTCTTTAAAAACGAAATTTCGACAAAGACTGTGTAAGACAACAACGAGCGCATTATTAATAATTACAATATATATTGGGAATATGAAAGTGACTGTGAAGTGAACGATAAATATTGAAGGAATATCAGAAAACAATGGGATATGAGAATGAATTGATGAATGAGCTAATATTTAATGATGAAGAATCGTTGTAGAAACATATTTCACTTACAATAAAAGTGTTGTTTTTAGGACACCCCAAACATGATAATAAATTGTGATTTTTTTTTCAGATTTTTCAGAACCTCAATAGACACCTAGCCTGGAAAATTCTCCGTTCTACCATCATTCCATTCATCATTCATCGACGCCAATCGATCCATCATAATTCCGTTAAATCTAAAGTAAGAAGATACAAAATAGACATCTCATAGTTTTGTTTTTGATCTGCCTTTTGGTATAAAAAATACGAAAATGAATCAATTATAGTTTGATATTGACTTTTCTTTGTTTGTTGCCATTTCGAAACCAGTACACTACGCAAAGAAAACACCACCCCAGTAGAAGACAGTAGGTCTACTTTTCACTAATTTTGGCTTGAATATTGGTTTCATCTTGGTAAATCAAGGAAAACGATTAAATGTGTGCTCACATAAGAATAAAATCAGGATGAAACCAAGTTGGTGAAATTAGAATGAATTTTTAATTTTCCAAGATTAAAATTCCACTAAAAATTTGATTTCTAACCATCTTGAGTTCTACAAAACAGAGTCGAAGATCTTATTCTCCAACAGTTTGAGTTCTTAAGTTAACATTTCTAGGTTCATAATCATATTTTTCCAGTGACCAACTGAGGTTGGATAACAATCAGAATAAAAATGTTACATATCTGTGACTGATTCTGTAAAACATTTATATTGACAGTTTTGATGTTTTAGTATCTCCTAGTATAATAATTGTTCCTGACAGGGTATTACGTCACAGTCATCTTTCGACATGAATATTCGCTCAGTTCTCTGCACAGAAAACACAATCATAATACATCAGTATTTCTGTAGGCCTATTACGATCAACATTACCCGTAATTGGTTTTGCTTTATCAGTGCTTTCAAAACAATACCTCCAGCGAGCCACAGTCTAGCCAATTTGTTTCTACTCAATTCAAATCAAGAAGATGTATATTATTGGAATATTTTCTATGTGTATAACATGGGTTCATTATATAATTATCTTACATAGGGAAAAAGCTGGAAGTTGTGTAACGAGCGAAATCTCGGTTTGTTACGAATTTTAATTGAATTTCTGTCAAACTCCATGGTTTAGTAATGCAATTTTCATCCAACAATACATAATAAATTACTACTGGACTACTTTACTTCAATAGTACTCAAATCATTAGCAAGATTCGTTCTCTTTTTACTAATTTTATTTGAAAGTTATTATACAATGTTTCCTAACTGGCAACTAATTCAGATTTACTAATAGAAGAGGCGGGCGAAAATCCACCGACATTCATTTTACTATAAAAATAAATGTGAACAAGTTTATTGAACGTAACAAACAGAACAAAACTAAACATTGAACTAAACAGATTAGGTGCTACATCATGTTTCACATACATTATGTTTTTCCATGAATTTATTGTTGGCAATTGCCTCTTGACAATTGAATTCATACAGTTGCTCCACAGTTTTGAGTGAGATTTGCCAAGGTTTTCGTCAGTCGTTGTTAAAATGAGTACTGGGATGTTCCTTAAACTTTGGGAGGTTTCTAAAAGGACATCCACCACCCTGAAACTAGAATAATGACGACATCCATTTCCTTAATTTCAGATAAAAAATAGAAATCATCATCTTGATGTGTACTCAACTGTAATTTTTTTCCCCCGGAGACTATGAGCTAAGACGTAGGCATTACCGGTTTTGTACAGAACCACATTAACAAAATCGAGTGATTTCTACGTCACGACTCAGAAAAAGGACCGAATCCAGTAGGATGAATGAATCGATAATAATTTTCTAAACTGAAATGATGATTCTAGTTTTTATTTGGAATTATGGGAATAAATATCGCCATTATTCGTTGAAGTTATAGTTTTAGGGTTGTGATGGCCTTTAACATATCGAACCCAGAAGCCTCTTCTTTTCATCATTCCAACTTATCAAAGAGAGCTTTTCACTGGATAGTTTATTCGTAGGAGCTACATAACTCGATACACTTCAACAAAATTACAATCCGATGAACGAGATACATTATCATCAGATCTTTCCTGAATAGCTTCATTGTTGTTCTACACTGGCCATTGTTGATCAATTCTATTGGTCAATTAGAGACTGTCGTCCATTAAACAATGCGAACCGGCCGATAAAATATGATCGACATAACGATGTTGGCAATAACATGGCGCTGAGTCTATTCAAGCATGATTGGGTCCGGTGAACATCAACAGAAACCTATGTCGAAACCAACCTGTCTCTTATGGTAGCTGATTTCCTAGCCCATCAATGTTGAAAATAGGTACAATTAACGGTTCAAATGAACATTAATTACCTAAACTAACCTGAACAAACTAAACTATTCAAATGAACATCCTCAACTAACTTTATCTAGACTAAAACCATTCTAAAACCTGAAACCTACTACTGGTCTGACGAATAACCACTTCGTAATTCATTTCTTACAACTGACGGAAACCTAGGAGAATCGACGTTTTTCTGATCATCAAACTTACTATTTGTCTCACATTTTTTGTAGAAAAAAATGTATACATTATTTGTATGTGCTACACATCTTTGGTGGAGGTGCCATTTATGAGGAAGTTTCATATTTATATATATATAAAAAAATGTAAACCCCTATTTTGAGTCAAATTTTCTCTTTTTACTGTAAAAACTTCTACTTTCACTAATCCCATACACGCAGTATCTCCAATGACATGTAAAACCTATATTTACAGAACAATATCTCCCCAAAAATAATAGTTCCATCACATAGAAAACATTTTTCCACATTATATTCGATACATGTTTTACTTTTAATATTTTGTCATGAACATAATTCATTGACGCCTATGATTATCTTCAGATCGTGTGTTTGGTATCGTGTTTTCGAAGGCACGTGGTTGTTTCGATGCAATGATAGCCAGGGCGTGTTCTAGTAGCTATAAAATTAGGCGACGGCACACATAATACTTGTAATCATGTTGTCAGCGTGGTTTATAGCATCAAGCAATGCATCTTTCAGGATCGCTGTCAGGAAGTTGCTTGCTTCGCATACGACTTCCCTTTTGTGTTATGTATTAACCGTTGTACACAATGTTACGTATCACATTCGTTAGGTTTTAGTATAGAAATAATGTTCATTACGACTAAATAATATGATAAAATACACATGCATTGAATAATACATTTTTTTTAATTTATGGAATTTTCATATTTGTGGTATATATATATATATAAATATATATATATATATATATATATATATATATATATATATATATATATATATATATATATATATATATATATATATATATATATATATATATATATATATATATATATATATATATATATATATATTTATATATATATATACACATATTTAGATATATATATATATATATATATATAAAAAATCAAATTATTAGTTATTCGTTAGATTATGTTTAGGAATTCAACAGATTTGATACGCACACTGCCATTGAAAGGTACGATTTCGATTTCGCGGAATCATTTATACGAGAACCAGCAATAAGATTCCACCTAGTAAGAATCTTGGCGTTATAATATCAGTATTTCCATCCATTTGTACTTAGTTACGTTAACTCTTTCATAATTCAGTTATCACTAATAGTTATCAATATCATGTTTTCCCATCGCAATTTCTTCTACCTGTCTATATATTTGTATCTCATGCATTGTTATTATGTGTCTGATGGCAACTTCTCATTCAGAGGCAAAGTCTTATTCTTTATCAGTAAAATATGTATATAAAAAAATAGTATTGACTTTCAACGGATATTACGAAATAACGAAATAAAATTCACGCAATAAATAAACAAAATTGAATATGAGATTTTAGTGGATTCTATTCAAAATATGTTATAGGGTGGTATGGGTGTATATATCCAAAAAAGTGAAATTGTAAAAATATACAATTGAACGGCTCAATAAATTAGATGATCAATCCATGTTTCATGAATTTCAAAGTACATAAAACAAAAACGCAAAAACAAAAGTACGCAAAAACAGTTTATATTGTGTTCCGGACTTTCGACAACTGAAAACTTTTATCTGCGGCGAAGAAGTGTGGTCACAGACAGCGTAGACCCGGTGTCAAAGTTCATGGCTTTAATTTGAAATAATCATAAAATGGGGTGGTAAGATCGCCCTTGTAGCGACCCGTTCAAACGATCCTACTCTCATCCTTAGCCTTAATAGGGGAACAATAATTTTGTATCAAGTTTCGATGTTATTAAAAGAAAAAAAAAGTGAACGACGTTAGCCACAACTTACTCCAGTCAGTTTGCAACGTTCCGTGCTTACGTAACGCAGTTTCCGACAGTAACTGGCCTTAAAGAGCATTGTGTTACGTCTAAGTGACTTGATCTGAGGACATTATATTAGAGCTGCGGTATGTGACGTAATGAGCAGAGGAGGATGTATGAGAGGGGTTCACAAGACTAGAGGCAAGGCAAGTGCGAACTGAAACATCTATTATCGCAATAAACGTAATTCATTTGTCTTCCTACGTGCCAGGAAGTTATTATAGGAGGCAATCTTTCTTGTACTTGGAATTCTTTCAAAATTCTCTCGAAAGTGTTAAATAGTTCCGAATAGTAGTCCCTGAAACGTACTTCAGGTAAATTCAAGTTGAATTAAAATATGGAATATAAGATCTTAAATATATTAACCTTTTTTGGCCCCTGGCTTGTTAACATATTTACAGAATAATAACAATTTTCAACATAAATTCCATCATTTGAGTAGACATGAGTAATATATATATAGTTGAATGAGTGGAAAGAGAATGATGAATTAGGTAAAACGAGTGAAATATTGAAAGTCTGAATGATTGACAGTACATAGTTGCTTGGAAAATGATATCAATAATGAGAGAAAGAGAAAATAACTGGAGGAAAAAAGTTCATACACTTGGAGGTTCTCCAAAAATAACAGGATTGAAAAAAGGGAAAGTTATTCATTAAAAACGAATAGAAAATTGTATAAATGGTTTCTCAAGATATTGGAGAAACCTCTTGAAGCTAGATTCACAATATTCGAAGCTATAGTTATTTCTTGAACTTAAACCTTGATATGTATTAATTGAAATATTTTGATAGTACCTCAAGCTCTAATTACAAGCCCAAATAACCTTGATGTTCATATATTTAATATATGTATATATATATATATATATATATATATATATATATATCATATATTGTTATTCTTTGTGTTTTGTTACTCTTTAGTTCACAGGAAGATTTATTTTTATTGATAAAGATATATGATATATCGAGTACTTTGAATATTGAATGTGAAAATATTGACAGAATAATTTTCAGAGTCTGATTAGGTTTAAACGTATTATTTTATATACAACCAATTTATAAATAAGGTATGACTTCGTTATAACGAGCAAATTGATGTGATTTATAATGTACACAACTATCTGCGTGTCTGCTGATATTGTTTTTTGTTCTGTATTGTGCACTGGCTTAGCAGCGAGCCGTAGAGAGAAAGTAATGAACAGGCAAATGATTAATGGGGTATTTGTTAGCAATTCCATGTCCACTATTAATTGAATTCTTTTCACCTCCCGGGTCAGAGGATCACGTGACAGTACCTGGGTTAATCCCGGCTGTCAACGCGCCACCCCCGTTCCTTACTCGGACATGGACAATGCAGTCCGGAGAATAAACCCTGGGCAAGCTTTTTTAGGTTTTCATGGTTATTCTTGTTTGATATTCATATTTATAAATATTATGTTCAAATTTCGAATAGAGTCTATTAATTGCAATAACAGGCGAGAAAATGTGTGAACCTGAATTAATATTCGAATGTATATATATATATATATATATATATATATATATATATTTATATACATATAAATATATATATATTTAAATATGTATATGGCTATATATAAATATAAATATATATATATATATCTATATATATATCTCTCTATATATATATATATATATATATATATATATATATATATATATATATATATATATATATATATATATATATATATATATAAATAATTTCAACAACTTTCTGATTAACCATTGTAATTGGTAGCGCGTCAGACCGGCAATCTGGAGATCCGGGAAGTCGCGATTTTTTAATAGTTTTAAATCGTATCATATATATATATATATACATATATATATATATATATATATATATATATATATATATATATATATATATATATGAGTATTATGGTTTGATGAACTCGGAAGACATTCATTATTTTGGGACATATTTGAATAGAAGTATAATTCCGTGCTCGTCGTTTGATATATATCATCATTTGATATTCAGGATTGGGAATGATTGCGTACCTATTTGAACATTCTTGCGTTATTGACAAAACTCGAGATTTTCGTGCGAGTAAAGTACATGTTAGTACTTGGTATCACATATTGGAAAAATACCTTACGGCTTCACTTTCAGAATAGTTGGAAAAAATACAAGAATTTTCCGCAAGTCACCGTATCAGATGTTTTCCGTAACATATCAACAGAGTCGGAACAGAGATCAAAGAGAAATCCCTCAAGCTAGAAACAAGATTGGTTCCCGTAGAAATAATAATGAAGACATATATTTATGATATAAACTCTACGCGACTTCTTTTTCACAGATTTGCTCATAATATATATATATATATATATATATATATATATATATATATATATATATATATATATATATATATATATATATATATATATATATATATATATATATATATATATATATATATATATATATATGAGTATATGAGTAAAAGAGTGTTCGAAATGAAATTTACTTTCAATCAAATGGTAAAACTCGTCAAAGCAAGAGAACGGCGTTTCCATCTGTGTTTTCTGATTCATAAAATTTTCAACTTCAGTTACTCGATGAATTGAGAATTTTCATTTTCGGAAACACTCGAAACGGTTTTTGAAATGGTTTGAATGTATTATGATGATTACATCTAAAATTGTTATCAAAGATCTCAAAACTTCTTTCACCTTCATCTTCATTCAAGTTTTCCTGCCTCCCTCCGTTTCTCAATCAGCTAGAACACCGCTTCAGAAACTGCAGTCACCATTGGGCTTCATTTGAGTCCCGTAAAATACTTTCTCATATTCGGAAAATAATTTCCTAATTTGATTACGAGTCAGAAATGGCAATCAAATCTTGAAAATATTTCTGGTGTAGATCGAATTGACCTTTTCCGGGATCATTTCGGGGTATATCCGTACAAATGATAGGTACAAAACATTTACGAAAACTTGATCTTATGCGGAACTCGAACTTACGCTCGATTTGACTTCAGTTTTGAAATCAGATTCATGACTCACTAAGACAGGTAGAAGGCTTGGCTTTGTAAGATCAACCAAGGCAACATTCACTTTCCTCTGTCAAAACAAACTAATAATTCAACAACCAAGCATATCTTGAGAACATTTCCAACATCAAGTTTACGTTGTTTGTGTGTCTTGATAGTTGCCCACAGAAACTGAACTGAGAGTTTGTTCAAGTCCGCAAGCAACTGGAAGAACATTTGTGTGGATTTTCTTGTAAGTCAGCAAGGTAACTATATTAACTATACTAATATATTAGAATATATTGAATATTATATTGAATAATATGAATATATTAAATATATTTCACATTCTACCTTCATTACAATACAGGCAAATTCATATCAAAATATCAAGCTAAAATATCTTGTCTTCCCACTCTTTTGTCAAAGAAACTGAACTCTTTTGTGCAATATTCAGATGACATTATTGGAACACTTATGTAGGCCTATATAATTCGAAAAAAATTCACATAGAAAATTGATTCAAAATCTGTATTCCTTCATTTAGGCTATGTATGAGAGTAGGATCGTTCGGACGGGGCACCACAAGGGTGATTTTACCAACCCATTTTGGTTATTTAAAAACAATAAACTCTAACACCAGGACTGCGCTGTCTTTGACCATAAAAGTCAATCAACTAACTATCTCTTGAACCACTAACAATCAGTTCTTGAATCCGAGCCTCACTTTAGTGTTGATTCTCTAACTATTGGTTAAGGTACGAAAATAACGTGCGTTACCAAGGGTACTAACAAGTTAATCCGCCAAAAATTGACACAAAAATGTGTTGCGATTATTTTGTAACAAAATTGTATTGCAAAATGTGATTGTGTTCATGTGTATGTAATTTATATGTTCGTAATTTGACTCAATTTGTTTTATTATCGTCCTGTAATAACTGTAAATTTCACTCTTTTACTCATATATATATATATATATATATATATATATATATATATATATATATATATATATATATATATATATATATGAGCAAATTTGTGGAAAAGAAGTTCATACTGAATGTCTTATATCATGTATTTCATCAGAAAAGAGAACATAAAATCTATTCCATTATATTCTAATCAGTTGATAACACCGGACCTTTGTCCAATATCCTGATATGATACACGATGCAAATAGTTATCCGGTTATCGAGTCACAGAATATGATTAAAAGTTGAGAAATTCAACAGTCAAGTATTTGAGCTTCGTGAAAGTCTTGAAACAATTTCATAATGACTGTTAAACTAATAATGTCCTGGCTGGGAAAATTGTGTGGCATAAAATAATCAGCGTTTCGTTTTATTCGGATCCCGAGAGAAATCTTTCGTAACCTTTTTCCACATTCCAATCTGACAAACTGGTACATTTCGTCTCACGTTATTGAGCTTCCCTTTCCTGTTTTAGGAAATGAGAACAACTTTTCTGAAGTGGATATTTTGGCTGGAATTAGTTCAGTTTATAGTTGAATTAGCTATGGTTAAGTTAAAAAAGAGATACATTTCAAAAATCAAAATTTCAAAATGTGAGATCTTTCAGAAAAATTGGAGAAATATCGAGAGATTTAGTGAATTCACTATTTTTGTGTTTTGTCGAAAAAATGATCAATTTTAAACATTCGAAATGTCAAAACTTCAAGAGCTAAGATTTTTTAAAAAGATTGAAGAAAGATCGTGATATTGAGTAAATCTACCATTCATATTTTTTGTTGGATAATTAATCAATTTTAAAAAATTCTAAAATAAAAAATTGAAAAATGTAAGAACATTCAGAGAGATTAGAGAAAGATCGTACGTGAGATTGAATGAATTCACAATTTCTGTATTTTGTGAAACAATTGGTCATTCTTGTCAAAATTCAACATTGAATTCAACAATTCAAAATTGGTCAAAATTCTACATTTCAATACTTCAAAATGCCCGTCGGAATGATGAGTTTTCCTCTTTTGTAGTTCTTCAGAGAAAACGAAGAGGAATTATGAAGTAATCCGTAAATTTAAATGTATTATATTTTGTCATTAAAACATAGTTTGTGAACACCTAATTGTGTGATCACATTATATGTATAATATAAAATCATTTCATTTTCCTCTTTGTTGGAAAAATATTCCCTTTCTTCTTATCGGACGAGCCTAGAATGAAAACCACCGCCTTGCGGCACTTGCTATATCTGACTTTCTGAGAACTGATACCAGATTTGTTTCACCTTCGGCTATATTAATCCAATTTATATAAAACGAATTGACTGTAACTTAATATTTATAAAAATTTATGTATTACAAAATAAGAATTAGATTGTATTAATTCTAGAGCGAACATCTTGAATATATTGGATTCTGGGTAGAATTGTAGGAATATAGCATTTAAATCTAGTTTTGTAAACTTATTAGATGAGCCTAGGGAAGATTTTCATTTCATATACCGAAAAAAATTGGGTTTCGTTTTCATATAGACTACGTTTTTTCTGAACCTACTAACTATCAATTCTGAAAACTGGGTCACATTACTTACTACTTGACCTATATTTACATTCAGTTAATTTATGTGACATACCCAACAAAACTTTACCTTATATAAGACTCAATTAAGGAAAAGCTGTCACTACTTCTTTCACGGCAATGATTTTTCTATCAAAGTTTTATCTTTCGAAGCAATAAGATCTGAAGTGAGTGGAAAGGGATCTCGGTAGTTACTTGCAGACTTTTCTATAGTTTTGTCACTTATTGCATTGTCAGCATCTCTTTCTCCTGCTCATCTCGCGTTAAGGGATGCTGTGTGGAGGGTGGACCATTAGCAGAAAGATGTATAGGAGATACATCACGCTTACCTTGTTCATGTAGGGGGGGATTGAGAAACAACCCTCTTCTCAGCACAGTGTCACCCATCATACCCCTCCTCCCTCTCACCCCTCAACATTTCAACCAGTATACACTTGATGAGTCAGCGAAGCTGCTTTGAACATCATTATGTTTTTTCAGATGTAATTCTCCCCACTTTGTGATTGTCACTAATGTGTTTATTGATTCACACAGATTTGATATGCTATGTTTACCATAGGATATAAATACAATGATATGTAAACTATATGTTATGGATACCTACTGGGACATTTATGAGATCGTTATCATTATCATACGTATTTCTAGACTTGATAGCTGCCAAGTCAAGTATACTTTATACAAATCGATTGAGATGGAAATGAAATTGAAGAGAAATTCGATTGAAATTCATATAAATATCTCGATAATCCTACGAATGCATACACTGCGTTGGTCTAGTTAACAATAGAATGGAAAATTATACAAAAACCTTTCAATTGTATTTTTTTTTTGATTGGTTATCAAGAAAACTCCCGCAAAGATGTTTTATACACCTTGTCTGCAGGTAAATTGAACAGAAAAATAATATTTGAATAATAGTGCCTACTAATCAACTCGAATCTTCTCGTGTTCACTTAAAATAAGGAAATCAGAAATTTAAAAACAGAAATCGAAAGAGTTAATAAAAATTACTCAAATTACGAAATCGTCTAATTTGACGTAATCAACCATATAGTTTAACACTGCGCTTTAATTCGGCCATAAATTCTAAATTATGTATATCCACAGGCATGTCAAGTCAAGTAACGTTTTATTTCATTAGTAAATACATTACATGGTAATAACAAAGTCACTCACTCATGTGTGTGGGCTGGAGGTAAAGTATTGAAATACGTTCAGTTCAGAATGAAAAGGATTTAACTGAATGAATTATTGATTGAATGAATTTAACTGAAGATACATAACATTTAATTCAATAGTAATTAGTATTATCTGAACATATGCCATTATAATAACAGGGTGTCGTTAACTGAAGTTAGAAAATCAATTCCGAAATGTTAATTTTCAAACAATCATTTTTGATAATATGTAGCTTGCTACGATGCTGAACCGTGACATGCCTTCCGTGTGTCATAATGCTTTGAACAAAGAATCAGATATGAATGCATATGTATATTATAGTATTATATCCAATGGGATTTTTTGATCTTTTGATAACACATGAACAAAGCAGATCATATTATTAGTACAGTATTTATACAGCGAATTAAAACTATCTAACCGTCACTGAAAACACGTACTGTATACTCAGCTGCCGTACTATTACAATTTTATATACCCAGTCAAATGTAAATAAATATTTGTTTTATATATTATAAGTTTTTTCTGTATAGTACCGTATATAAATTCGTAACTGAATAATAATTCATTATTTTATTGTGTTCTTGTTCCTCTCTGCCGGATACTGTTTGATAATGTCATTTTGTATTTCTCGTTGAATCATGGCCGAAGGATTTAGGGGGGGGGGGGGTATCATCCTTTTGTCTACAACTAGGAAAACGTAAATTGTGCTTTGTAAGATGAGCGAGTTATCAATATAAAGTGTAATCGAAAACTCTACACACCTGGATTCATATAAAATATACTTCATTCGGTTAATATCGAATCTAGGAGGCCGTGAATCTCGCCATACATAATTCCTTCTAACAGTTCATTCTATTCATAAAATGGAAAATACTTATTAAATTATTGTCCGAATTGCAAAGAAATTTGTAATAATGTGTATCATTCTTGTGTTAACATTTGATAGAAATAAAAATTATTCTGGAGAGATTTAATTTTTCCAATTTTCCGCCCAGCCTGAAATTATGGTTTTTTTCGAAACTTTGAGATGGTATTTCTCAAAATTGGTCCAACCAATTTATCCTAAAAACTTCACACTTCCGAGTTAGATAAGTTGTGTATTTAAAAAAGTTCCATGTCGATCAGTCGAACCCTGCGACCTGTGCAGTGCGTACAAACAAACAGAAAAAGACAGATACACATAAGAGTGAGATGGAGTTCTTCACTCTCGCTCATCCAATTATATCCAGCTTGTATTAAACTGTAAGGTATATACAGCGATATATTCGTTTTATCTTCTCATTTCACGCAGTTGTGATTCAGTCGTCCGATAGCCTGCAGATATTTGCCCAAGTTTATGAATGTGACTTTGTGTTTGGCAGTTAATTTGTGACACAAGTTTTAGGGGTCTGCTGTTTCATACCCGCGAGTGAATCATGATTTGTACATATATTTTATAGAACAGATCAAACTTGAATCTATGCTTTGCGTACTTTTAATTGATGGTGCTTTTACTACGTGTTTATCACATGAAATGATGAACATTGTTCGAATAAGAAGTTTTCTAACCAACGGTAATAATGTATAACTTATATATTTTTTTGAGGATTCTTATTCATGTTTTGATATAGATTTGAGTATAATTTTCTAGACCCGCAAAGTCACAAAAAGTTGACCTGTCTGCGGGTGGTGGAGGGTGGGTGGGTGGGTTGTCTGGGGTACTAAAATTTTTTAAATAAGAATAAGATGGATTGATAATAAATGTTCAGTCTGAATAATTTGAAGGAAATCTATTTGACCTAAAAACTAACCAGAATAAATTGAGAGACAGTACATTTTTTTTTCAAATGATGAAATATAGACCTATGAAGAGTCGAAATGGAAATTAATAAAGCCTACTGTCCTCTCAGTGTTGAAAAATGCAGAAAAAAGTGAATCAATTATTTTGTGTTCATACATTCTACAAATTCATTCAAAAAAAATGATGTTCCATTCAATGCATAGTCCAGTTAAAATGAAATGTGATAATAATAATGATAATACGCTCAATGATATCAGTACCGAGTTCTTTCCTGAGAGAATATACATTTTATATTTGTACAAATTGAATCAATTTGATCCTCACTTTGACTAATTAACTGAAAGAATCACTAAAAGGGATTCAGAGAACACACTTGTATATTTATAAGCCTCGCTAATATATTATCCAGAAACCAAGTCTAGATTATTCTTAAAGAGGATAGCAATTTGCCAGGCCGGAACCAGGCGCTACAAACCGATAAGCCGCAGGGTTGTGCATGGAAGAGCTACTCGATAACAATTATTATAGTTATGTATATATACGCTCGTTATCATTTTGGTTAAATTAAGTGAAAATGAACCACACAGGATGGTATTAAAATCCGGTTTTTGCTCTGTCTACTGCATATGGATGAAGCTTGAGGGATGCGGTCGTATATAACTATACACAGCTGAAATAATGAGATACATATTAATATCATCCGAATTACCATGATATTAATATCGTCGCCACTGACGCTCAGAGATTTCTCCTTGGATACATTTTTACTTCAAAATTGACTGGATAACTTTTCAAATAGAATAATATCTCATCTAATTCAATATTCAAATTTCATATCATTTAATCTTAGTTCCTTGAATGTATCGTTATATTTTGTTGTACTACTTGTTTGATATGCACCGTAATTACTAATTTATTGGTAATTCATGAATGATGGCTTTACTGCCATACTTGAGCATCTGATATTATTCATAAGTTATATTGTAACATATGTAATTGGTACTGATTTCCTCGGAATAAATTTGAAGGAATAAACACTACTACTACTACTCCTACTACTACGGTTACGTCCAGACTCACCTCATTCTGAACTCACCTAATTCATTGAAAAGTATTGAGAAGCACGTAAAGCAGCAAATGAGGTGAGTTCGGAAAGAGGTGAGTTGGGAATGAAGTGAGATTGGAAAATACGTGTTGGGCTTCATTCTAAATAAGGTGGTTCAGAGAGAATTGAGTTCGGAATGAGGTGAGTTTGGAAAGAGAGGATTTCGGAATGAGGTGAGTTAAAGAGGTGAGTTAGGAATGAAGTGAGATTGGAAAAGACGTGCTAGGCTTCATTCTAAATGAGGTGAGTTCAGAAAGAGGTGAGTTCGGAAAGAGGTGAGTGGAAAAGACGTGTGATTGGAAAAGACGTGTTAGGCTTCATTCTGAATGAGGTGAGTCCGGAAAGAGGTGAGTCTACTACTACTACTATATATAAATCTTGATTAAACAGAGACCATGGTATACATGGTTGCCAACAACATATAATAACAATCAATTGAACAAATTATTCAAGTAGACAAGAACAAACAATAATAATGAAAACCACACCGCCACACAAATAATTAGTGAAAAAATGATTGTAGAAAATAATGAGAAAGTATTCGTATAAACAGTTATATGATAAGGATATAAAAATGATGAATTGTGCTATAAATGTGTGTATAAATGGTTTCTCAAAATGGAAATAGACCCTCTAAAGACAAAAATTCCTATAACATCAGCCTATCAAACACTACTTCTAATAACAACAAATATACCCAAATAAATATTTCAACTTGAAATATTGTTACAATTCTGGACATTATTGCTTTTATGTTATTGAAAGAAAATATAGAACGTAAGAATGTATTTCTCGGCCAATAAGATACCAGCAAGTTTACTGACAGAGGTTGAAGATGTTTATTTTCAGGAATAGAAAAAGACCGTAGGTTTATAGGTGAGTGGCAATATTGGGGCGGGCGGGGGTGGGGGTGGGGGTGGGGGGGAGGGGGGTGGCAGAGCATAGAATTGACCCAACCAAGTCAGCTCCAATACATTGCACACATTCGACCTGTATAGGGGATGATGGTAAATTACGTTACCTAGTGACACGCGGGGGATTGTGTCGTGAGATCTATTCTATCGAATTGAAGGGAATACTGTTCAAACTGGATACGGAAAAAAAGCTATTCATTCTGGTTCACATTTTGTGATGTTCACCTTTAAAATATTACTAGCGTCATTTTCGGATAAGATTAGAAGGGTAGATTTATTTGTTGCTACAACTGTAAATCTTTGGTGTTCAATTGAGGGAAGGTAATTTAATTCAATTAATTCATGAGAGAAAAGTACGGTACGGTATTTGATAGAAGAGCGTTAGCGATTTTGTGAGAGATTATTAGTGATTGAAAATCTAGAATGCTTGACCTGTCATCTAGAATATATTGTGAATCGAATTGCAGGTAATATATTTATTGAATTACATTTCTTTGGATGTGCTCAAAACAGTTATAATTCAACTATCACATTAGTCAGAGTTCAAAATATTGGTTTCGATCACATTTGACATTATATTATGAATGAATTCAATTTTTGTACATATATTATTGATATCAAACTCACGTGGTATATTTTATTAATATGGTATTATACGTTTATGAATATTGTACATTATTTTATTACATAAGTGGCCTTTTTTGCTGTCATCGTTTTGTAGTTATTCGATTTTCTTTTCGAAGGGGCAAGTTGATGCCTTGTGAATGATCATATTTCAAATGGTGTGTTCTTGTTTTCTCAAAATGTGCTCGTTTTGTGCTGAAATGTGCTGTTTTAAGAACATATTTTGTGCTGCAATCGCTCATATATAGTGACAATATTGGGAATGGTAAGGTACTGTGGGAGTGGTGGGCGACAAGTTCAGTATATATATATATATATATATATATATATATATATATATATATATATAGGCCTATATATATATATATATATTTATATATATATATATATATATATATTAATATCCCACACATAGGCCTATATATATATATATTTATATATATATAGGCCCTATATATATATATATATATATATATATATATATATATATATATACATATATATATATATATATATATATATATATATATACATATATATATATATATATATATATATATATATATATATATATATATATATATATATATGCATATATATGGGAATTCTGTTTCAACAAATTTGCAACAGTCATTTATGCTCGGGTAAATCAAACTTCGGCCTATAGGGATATGTTGTGGAAACAATAATTACCCCTCCGTAATCAATTTAAAACTGTAACAAAAGCGTGTATATTGGTTATTCGGATTAAAACCTCGATATGCAATCTGTGCAAATAATCGCTATTCATAATTAGCGACAATTGAATCACTCCTAGTAATAATAATCTAAAATCGACAATAATAAAACGATATTATAAACAAACTTCTGTTGTTAGAGTTTGTTGATGACAGATGGAAACAATTCTCCTCTAATGTTATGTTTTTTTTTTTTTTCACACAAATTAAACACTATAACTCAGTTTAGTATGAGCATTGCAAAACTGAATTACTAATTGACAACTAGACGGTACACGCCGGCGTTTTGGACGTACTCTTTATTAATGGTACACGAATGTTTGCGGAAAACAATTACTCAGCTAGGAATGGGGGGAAAAAAACGAAATTGGTTTTAAACCCCTCTATTTATAAAACAACCTAACAAAAGTAGAGAAAAAAAGAATGAGTGAACATAAACAGAAACTGCATTGAACACAGTTGGCTTTATACTGTTCTAATCGAATGCAGTGGAATGTGATTGGCCGCCTAGAGAGCTGTGTGTTGCGTCACATTATAGCACATCATTCACTCGGCTTGCATTCTGTACACTATTGATATTATATGATTATAAACGTTCATAACGGTTCGATTATCACAGGTTCATATAGGCACTGTATATATATATATATATATATATATATATATATATACATATATATATATATATATATATATATATATATATATATATATATATATATATATATATATATATATATATATATATATATATATATATATATATAATTATTTTCCTTCAGGGAGTTTCGTCGTGCATTGGGAGAAAATACATTTTATTGGTTGAATATGTATTTCCTCAACGTTTCAGGCTGAGACTCATATCCAGCCCTGTTTCAAAATATATACGTAATTCAATAAAATTATATGTAATATATGAAAATCATCATATACAATAGGATCCTGAATATATATATAATCATATATATATATATATATATATATATATATATATATATATATATATATATATATATATATATATATATATATATATATATATATATATATATATATATATATGTATATATATATATATATATATATATATATATAAATATGTACATATATATGTATATTATCATGGTACCGTTGTTGATTCATTCAATTTGGATCCCTGTAGTCTATTCAGCATTATGAATTCAATTGAGGTAGAGTATTTCATATGTTTTTCATATCATTATTCGAGGGAAGTATTAGAGAAGGAAATTATATATGAGATAATTATGCCACAATGAAGTTATTAGAGATAACTACCCTTCTAGACAAAGATATCAAGCTTGTACACCTTCCATATTTCATCTTGTGTCCGAAATAATTAGATGTTCAACCTCACAAAGCATAGACCCATTCTCTTCATTAAAAGTATATATAGGCCTATATATATATATATATATATATATATATATATATATATATATATATATATATATATATATATATATTACTTTCACCAGTCTAGTAGAATAGAGGATGTTCTTCAAACAAAGGCTAGAGATTGAATACACATTTGTGGATAGTATAAGACTCAAAAGGTCAGATAATTATACATAAATCATAATTTTGGTGTGCAAGAGAGTGGTTTGTGCAGGAAGGCGGTGATGGAAGATGGTCGGAGAGGGGTGATTGAGAAGGGAGTGGAGAGAGAGGGAGGGGGGAGGGGAACCTTTGTTCCAACTTCTTGAATTCTATCGCGCTGTCCTACCGTGAACTGATGTGAGGGTTCAAAGAACGGTGTGATTTATTCTCTGATATTCAATTCACAATTCCAGTGGATTAATTATATATATATAACATTATGAATGAACCAAGTCAGTCATGATTGATTTAATCAATTATGAGTTCGAACATTGAAAATAATTATTTTCCTCATCATTATTATATATTTCTCATCTTCTCATATAAAAATCTGTGGGGCACCCCCTGACCCAACCATATATATAAAACCTAACCGAGATATGTTACTTCTGCGGCCGATTCGATTAGCGACATATGCTTGTTTCGATTCGGCGGCCATATTGGACAAATAGCTTCTAAGCAAGGCCTTCTGTATTATTATATTACTATAATATATATAATATATAAGTACCAGTATGGCGTAAATTTCCCGGTTTGTAAGGCGGTGTGAAGTTTGTGCCGAGAAACAAATATGTACGCCTTCTGAACGACGAGTAGCATATCTTGGTTATATATATATATATATATATATATATATATATATATATATATATATATATATATATATATATATATATATATATTTATGTATATGTATTTATATATATATATGATTGATATGATATAAGTTGGTTTTCTGGGATCAAGATATAATATAATTGTCATTCATTCAATATATTGCAAAATTATTAAATCTCCATCAATTTTTTCTCATAATTTGTGTTATTATCTGCGTTATACCGTAGACATGGAGAAATAAGCTGCAATTTCATCAGTTCGTGAATGAAATGTGTGGAGGAACCAGGTTCACATATCGTGTATTATTATTTTGAATCACTACCCACCTAACTTCGAACTCCGACAAGGCGTATGAATGAATACACCACTAACCCCATTAGGAACAACGCGAACAATCGTGTGGTATTTGGGGGGAGGTTTTCGATGAGGGGGGGGGGGTGGAGTTGTATGACAGAACGATTGTTGTACAATTTGTTTTAAACATATTTCAACATATCCTAATGCTACAGGGATCTTTGAAAGCTGAATAATCATCATAATTCATTTTTGGATATATCATTTATATTTTAACAATTTTCATTCATAACATTCATCGCTGTTTGCCATATTCATGATGAATATTCAATATTTTCTCATATGTACTAATTTATTAAATTGATCGTTATCATTATATTATATTCAAATTTCGATTTTTATCAAGTTACAAATTGTTCCGTACGGATACAATTCTTTTGTATTACTACAACTTCGTTTCAAATATTCTGTGACTTTGATAATGACTTTCTTCTCTTTCTACCATTTCTTTCTACCACTCTTTATACCATTTCGATTAACATCAATAACATTCATCGCTGTTCTTTTTTCCATTCTCGCTATTCATGATGATTTTTTTTTCATATCTTTGAAAATATTAAATCTTTTCTAATCGAAAGAGCATATTTGTTATTCGATTTGTATCAATTTTCAAAATGATACGTGGAGGTGAAATTTTCATTCACTACTTCAATTTTGTTGCAAATATTCTGAAAATTCACTAATATGTTCACTTTTTCCTTGTCGTTTTTCTCCCATCATGATTTTGTTGCGATCAAGTTTCAGTGTTTCAATAATTTCTCCCAAATGTTCTACAATTCAAATCATTCCCAATTATTACATCATATTTTTTCAATTCGTATCAATTCTCAGAATACTACGTGTAGGTACAATTTTTATTTATTACTTGAATTTCGTTTCAAACATCTTTCGACTCTAATAATAACTTCTATCTTTTCTCTCTTTGACGTCGTCGTGAGTTGACTGATGTCAAACGTTGACCCACTAGAAGGCAATGCGAAATACAATTGGAAATGCTATTTCTTCTGAGCATTCTTCCATCCATATCTTTTGGTCACATTCGTTTTTAAAACATTCTTCTAAGACAGGTCTCAAGATAAATAGCGTATAACGGGAACATAGGAATGAAGAAAGGCTCTGAATAAGTTGAGCGGCTTTGAAAAGACAAATTTCACCTTTGACGTTTCCATGATATGATGCAACTATATAAAAGACACATTTGAGTGATGCTTTTAGGAAATGGAAAATCTTAAGACGCTTTCACGTTATTTATAATATGAACATAGATTCCAACACAATCTTCGGAAGGTAGAGTCAGCTGTAATATATACTTTCATCAGCATGATATATACACATCACACACAAATATATATATATATATATATATATATATATTTATATATATATATATATATATATATATATATATATATATATATATATATATATATATATATATATGTATATATATATATATATATATATATATATATATATATATATATATATATATATATATATATATATATATATATATATATATATATATATATATATATATACAATTATCGCTAGCTTTAGGAACTGAAGTCACCATTTTGCGGGGGTTAGAGTCCCGCATAAGGAATGGGTTTTTGTGAGCGTCCTTTCATCTATCATCACTCCATCGTTTCATTATCACCCGCTCATTCGTACCCCCGTATAACCTAGCTGTTGGTGGGGTCGGTAAGCAACATTGAAATATATATATATATATACCGGTATATATATATTTATATATATATATTTATATATATATATATATATTCATATATATATATATATATATATATATATATATATATATATATATATATATATATTTATATATGGTGGTTCCTAGGTGAAAAAAGACTATCCACACGAATATTCGTGGAAAGTCAAGGTTAGTTTGAAAGGTTAGGTTGATTTGGTCATTTAGATGAATTTAGTTATTTTATTTTTTGTCTGACAAACGCGAAGGCGTTCTTATGTCATTACTGAAAGAACTATTTGTGTCTTGGAAAAATTGTTCTAACTTTCATTTTTATAACAATGAAGTAATTCCCATAAAATATACCAAAGCTGAATGTTGATATTCCAATTAAATTTCGAATGGGGATGATATGATATATTGCTTGCTTAACTGTTTATGATTATAAATACACTTAATTACAATTTCATTTCTCGCTCTCGAGAAAGATTTGTTTCTGGTCTATATAGGCCTACACACGTTTCAGTGCAATGTTGTAGAAGCGTATTATCGTTTCTTCTTCAAGGATCTTATCGCGAGACGCAGATCTTGAATTTTGCTGTTGTGCTGTAATTCAGTTTATTGGTTTTCGCTTCGTTTAATTCCTTCTAACCACTAAGTATGATGAAGTGGTAATGGTTTTATACTCGATAATTTAATAAATTGCATTATCTTTGAAACTTGGTATATTAAGGGTACTCGCTAAGTATGTAAGATATAGTTCAGGACATTTCAACGCATTATTCTCTGAGCATACTTTCAGAAGATATATCCATTTTACTTCAGTAATGCGAATCGAATACATCATTTTATAGAAGCGTGATGTAACGCATTCGCAATGAATAATACATCGATTACTCGTCTTGATTCGATTACAATATTATAGTGAGTACAATAATAAGAATGATATATATATATATATATATATATATATATATATATATATATATATATATATATATATATATATATATATATATATATTTATATCTACACCCACATGTGCCATGCATAAGTTGTCAATATCTTAAATGAGATGTTAATTTTGAGTATCATGCGTAGACCTATAGTGTACTGCAGTACAAATATAGTCAAAACACAATTCAATATATATATATATATATATTAACAAAATATAGCATATTCAACATTGGGTGAAGAAATATAATAGATCTTTCTGAAGACTCGAATGGCAAATCATAAATGCATTCTGATAGTTCGTCAATTTAGCCCAAATATATGAAAATGACGTATTTCGGAACTACGACTGACCATATTCCAGCATGTTATATACACTATTCTATGTATTATTTCAATTCACATAACAGTGCACGGTATCCATGCTTATCAACAATATTATTGAGCTCTTTGTTTTCATACAGATATTACATTACAAAGGCCTAAGCTTGAAACAGCTTGATGAGTAAACTGACAGATCAAATATCAATATCATATTTCAAGCTTATAGCACGTGAATGGCCAACGCATCACTTTGTAGGAGTTATATAGCTGCGGTAATTAAGCTTATACATACCGAAATATATTGTTAGTTTTGTTTCATAATTCTCAGGGTATTGATTCAGGTGAATTTCTGTTTCATTCATGTTGGTAGACTTGTTGTTAGATTTCTGTTGGTGGATAGATATATCGAGAATGATCGATAAATATTGAAAAGTGAAATAGAAATTCAAAAATTGAATGAAATTGAAAGTATTGAATTGAATTAATTGAAGTATATGATAATAATAATTTTTGGTAACGATTTTCGATAGTTAATGCTAAAAAATGACATTGGGATGCCAGCCCTGAAAGATTCCATTAGAATATTCAGAAACAATTCATACAATTAATTGCCAACCATCAACGTTTAGATTCATTTTATATATATTTTCATATTGCAAATTATCATTAGTATCTTGATTCTTGTAGGTTGTCTTTAATTATTTCAAATTTATTCCAATTTCATTTCATTTCAGTATCACAGTTATTTAATTATATTTTTGTATGTATTTTATATTTATTATTATCCTGTTCACTATGGAGTTAGGGACCGATAAAGGTTTTCATATATATTTGTTTCTAATTGTTTCATTGTTTTGTTGTTGAGATAATGTTCGAAATGCTGAGTAAAGAGTTCTGGCAATGAACCTCTGAAAATGTATCTGCCTGAATAATTCACTTATTTTCAATAGTATTTTCTCCCGATTTTAATGATCGTGTCACAAATTGAAACCCTGTTGGTGAATACTCGTATAGAAACTAATTTGGAGTTTTATGTCTAACATATACATTCTAATTAGAATAAAATAGAATGAGTTTTATTATACCAAATTGATCGTGTAAGCATGGTAGACAGGTGTTATTAGTGAATGTATGTTCAATTAATAAATTTTGATGAAATAGATACACATTTTACAATACCACAAGACAACAATAACAAGAAACTATGGTTGGTGTGAAGAATTTTGAAGATTCACATCGTTCTGTCATACAGAAATCTATAGGTAATCCTAAATTGAAATTGAAATGTGACAAAACGTTCTGAAGATAATCAGAAAGAATACAAAATGTAATAATCTATAAAGAATACACAATATATATTTCAACTTAGAAGGAAACGATGTGAATGAAAAGCAAGCTCAAGTAAAACATTATTCTCAGCAGAAACTCGACGTGAATTTCAAGTTTCATGCTGTTTCATACGTTTATAAAATAGATTTTAACCAGAAACTTTTAACTGTGTTATCCGTTGCTTTTTGATATAAGTTAGACCAGATTCGATTTTGTTTGCTTGCATATCTAAATTATGCCATTTTCATAAAAGAAAACTTCAAAACGAGAACATTTTCCTGCATATATTTTTTTTATCATTTCAAAATATTTTGTGATAAAATTCACAACAAAATTCTCAAACATTTTTATTAGTCCATGTAGACGAGAGTTTTCTCTTCCATAACATAATACGTCGAGAATTCCGCTACAGCAATTTTTAATAAGCAGAGCCATTTTAATTAAGTTTCATGGATTCGGATATGAGTTACAAACGAACGAACGAGGGATAGTGCTAATAATGTGTGTCGAACGAGGAACGAGATCCACATATACGGGCTTCAGCCGCCCACATTATTGTTATCATTATAATAACGATGAATATAATGATGATGCCAGTTATAATAAAACAATTGTGAGGGGAAGATATGAACACAAGAATAATAATGGTTTCGTTAACAGAAAGAGGTATAGGGGGAGATACATGATATAATTAATTTTTGAAGTATAATTTCGGAAGGAAAATAAAGAATGGTTTATAATTTTTGATAATTTTGTGATACCACTTTCAAATGGATGATTATTTTTTCCATTTCTAGTAATATCATGAATAGGAATTTAATCAAGCTCTGAATAGAATATGGTAAAACGACAACTAAAGCTATATCACGACTATGTGAATATTTCCATTCTACTTCAAATACTTAAGTGATCAAACTGATAAAAAGAAAAAAAAACTAAATTCACACGTTCTTTCATTTCACGTGACCCTAATGAGTTCAATCAATTTGATCTAATTCCAGAGAGTGAAGATGTTTTTTTTATCATATTGTCTTCTTGTCGAATGATATTAGAGTTTGCTACAGGGTGTTAGCTGACTCGCACCATTAGAGTGGAATCCTTTGCCGAGAAGACACACGACAAACTTTCGAGAGATGAGTGTCAATCGATACATTAGATGCGATCTTTATTATCGAATTATCGTCAATCAATCGATCCAGATGGGAACCTACAAAATATCTTATATATAACAGTCACATCCTAACGTATTCCATCAAGGGAATGTTATTTCCAGAGTTGACGTTCATCTTGACTCGGGGACAGACGGACAGAAGAAGACAGGCGGACACAGACGGAGACACACAGGAAATTGCGCATGTCTTGACTACTCGACTTACATTGTTTTGTGTACTGTGGGTCTCACAAACGTTGACCCTGCAGCTATTTGAGTTTCTGTCACCAATGTTGTGAGTAGTGTTTCAATATAATATCACTAGGCAAACGCAGGATGTGCGTTGTACGATGAGCGAGATGTATATATAAAGTATAATCGGAAACTCTACAAACCTTGATCATTTGAAATGAACTTCATCCGATGTCAATGAATCTAGAAAGCCGTGACTTCGACAATGCAACATTTTTCAACTAATATGTCTATCTTTCCGATGAATAAAATACATTCATTATATTATTTTCTCCAAAACGGCTGGTCCGAATATCAAAACAAATTTTTATTCATGTATATTATTCTTGTGTTCACATTTGTGGAAAATTTGAATCATATTGAAGAGATTTTTTTTTCATTTTTTTCCGCTCAGCCAAATCTTATAGGGTTTTCAGAAACTTCTAAATGATGTTTCTCAAAAATGGTGCGACCGATTAGACCTCAAAACTATACAGTTCTAAGTTGAATAAGTTTGCATATAAAAAAAAGTTTCATGTCGATCGGTCAAACCCTGCGACCTGTGCAGTGTTTACAAACAAAAAAAAAAAAAAAAAACGCACAGACAAGGCTCCGTAAGACTTGAGTGAAAATCTTCGCTACGCTCATCTAACAATGATCAATTTAATGAGTTTTTATTGAAGATGTTCCAGCTTTTCTAGTTCTGGATGATTGAGGGACACTGTGGGCCTCACAATCGTTGACGTTGACCCAATATATATCCGAGTTACTACCACCAATGTTGCGAGTAGGTTTTCAATATAATATTACAATTATATATATAATAGTTTTTATTATATATATTTTTGAGTTTCTAGTTCTGAATGGCTGTATTTACTGTGGGCCTCACAAATGTTGACCCAACATGTATTTGAGTTTCTGTCACCAATATTGTGAGTATAATTTCAATATAATATTACAATTGTCAATATGGGAGTTTTCATCATACATGTTCCAGGTTTTCTAGTTCTGAGTGGTTGTATTTCTTGCATCGAGTAACATATTGAGAATACTAGTGCAGAATGTCTCGAGCATTAAAATAAATGAAGTATTTTATATCTCGACGTAGGTAGACAATTGTCAACACACGTGACAGGAAGTATATGAGATTGTTAATCTATATGATTCATTGGTACTGTCGAGTCTGTAAGCTCCGTGTTTCCAATATTACATTTTATCTGTTTTTGTATGTGTGATAAACAGTGTTTGATAAGTGAAACTTATAGCTGTGACGGGTTGTCAGGAAAACACCACACGTTCACGTCATTCAATGCAGTATGACCAGCTGGTTGATTAGTGAATAAAAGTCTGATTTATAGCATTATCAAGTTTTACTTTGTTTACTAACAAAGAACCGACAGTAGAAGAAGTTAATTCCGAATGGACTTATTTTATAACATGTTTGATATATTATTAGATCATAATGTATGTGCACGGCTTATGTCTCCTCTCTGTATATATCATCTTCTCTTTTGTAAACCTCTTTTTAAAAACATTTCAATTGATTTTCACAGTGTTTATCGTGATATTTTTGTTCAATTTCAATATAACGCAATACCTCATTCAATTTTTTCAATTTTCAATTCCATTTTTCAGTAGAGCATATGCAAAGAATAGCCTCCCACACATAAATTGTCAAAAAAGCGTCAAAAATATGAAAATTTATATTAGGTCTACATCAGATAAATATGATAAAATTCAACTGGAACATTAATTTCGTTCTATGATCCACATCTCCACCTCAACGACTCCATATTTCAGTAGCAGGTATAAAATAACATTCGATAAAAAGTTTGAATAATCTGCTATGTCTGACATCACTCAAGACCTCAACAGTCCAGCCTACGAGCGTCACCGACGTCGATGTCGTACTTTGTTCTTCGTCGGCGATGATGGATCGACGTCGCGACGCCGGAACCGCAGAGTTCCATGCATATGGAGAAGGCTCTTATATAACCCCCTTACGCTAGCCACTCTACTTCGTCTACGTCTTCGTAGAGTCCAGGGGTTGCATACACTTACAATAAACGATAGAGGGAATATTTTAATACGGATAAGTAGACTCACTTTGAAGTCATTTCAACCAAATATTTGATGTTATAAATTTTGAATGAATTTCAGTATTGTACAATAATTTCTCATCAACCATCCATTTCGAGATTATTGCTATCATTGGAGTTTTTTCCCAATCCATCATCATTAATTCAAAATAACATATCCCAGGAAATAGGCCTACTGGTTTCTCCTTTCGAAAGATTCTAACTCATTAACTCTAGTTTTAACCGTGAATCAATAACTGGGAAAACGCCATATATGCGTTGTTAGACGAGCGAATAGTAATAGTATGGGTGAAAATGGGTAAAAACTGCTTCGAGTGGTACCAATTTGGCACATTTTATGTTTTTTTTTCTTCAAATCGGCTGACCCTATCAAGCTGAAATTTTTTAGACATGTGTATCAAAATATAATTCAACTTATGTGGGTACCTTAAAACAATAAAGATTTCTTTCATCTTTGGTCAAGTTTTCTATGCTCATTCATCAAAGTGAACATTTTTTTATTTTTCTCATATAGAAGTATACAATCAACCTAGGTTTATTGGGTTCATTGACACAATTCTAATGTGCTTCCGTGCCGACAAAATCTACCACACATCTTCTGGTTTCTCTTCCCAAAAGATCCTTACTCATAAACTCTAGTTTTAGCCGTGAATCAATGACTATATGTTTTTTAAAAATTATCGATGGTCATAAAAAAAATCATCAACATTTCCGAATATGAGTCTCGCATATGAATTTCCACCGCGTACACTCAGCCACAGGTTCCATGGTCTTACAACGCATAGGAGACTGACGATAAGAAAACTATGCATACATTCAGTCCTGATTAATCCACACACGCTTTCAACACCAATGCATGTACAGCGAGATTGTGTTACGTCTACTGCTGTGCAAATGGACGTGGCCTAATTAAAATTCACCAGAGATAGAAGAGGAAACTTATCTAGTTTATTGAAATAGACAACTCTACAAGATAATAAGGTGAATGTTGAGCTTGGTGGTGAAATAGCAAAAACGCTTGAATTTCACCTCATTTATCAGACGAGCTTTAGCGTGGATTCAATTTGATATACTGAAAAAAATTGGTGTTCGTTTTTTTTTTTTTTTTTTTTTCTATGTTTTTTTGTCGGTTTCTCACAGGTCAAACGGCTACAGCTATCAACCTCGAAACTTTTTTCAATATGGTTCCTCATCTAACTTAGATCTGTATAGTTTTGTGGCATTATCGGGGAGTAACTTTTTTTCTATGAATTCAAGAAATTTCAAAAATTCCCATTAGAATAACATGGCGGAAAAAAAATATTTTTGTTTTCCAAAAAAATGAAATTTCGCGTGAAGTTGAATTACATTTCGGTACACATTGCTAAAAATTTTCAGCTTGATCGGGTCAGCCATTTTGAAGAAAAAACATAAAATGTACTAAATTGGTACCACTCGAAGCAGTTTTTACCCATTTTTACCAATACTATTACTATCCCTTCGTCTTACAACGCATATATGGCGTTTTCCTAGTTGTATTCAATTATAAAGGTTGAAGAATCCAAAACTTATTCGATTAAGGCATTTCTATTACTGAAGATGATGATTAGAGTTATATTAATATATTTATGGAATGTAAAAAGAGAAAGTAACAACTGTACCAAGAATCAACTCTCCTACGAATCAACTGTACTAGAAATCAACTGGTCTAAAAACCAACTAATCTAAACTTCCACTACATGACAACCTGTACAGAAGTGGGAATGGGAGTTTTGACTCTTCCTTTTCAGAAATTTCATGTGACAAAAACCTCAACCGTCACATAAGCCCATAGAACATATGACGGGCGGTAACTATTTGTGAAAAGGAAACGAGGATCCAAACCTTCCAATTTTACTTCTGCACAGATTGCTCAAGAAATATAAGTTTAAGTCAGTTATGTTTTAGTACAGTTGGTTTCTAGTATTGTTGAACAATCCCATACAATAAGAATAACATCAGGATTGACAATGGCTAAGTCAATTATCGCTAGTGGTATTAACTGAAGTCACCGTTGGGCGTGGGTTCGAGTCCCGCATAAGGCATGGGTTATTGTAAACGTCCTTTCATCTATCATAACTTCATCGTTTCATTATCACCCGCTCATTCGTACCCCCGTATAACCTAGCTGTTGGTGGGGTCGTTAGCAGCAATAATAATAATAATAAGAAAAAGCAGTTCTTCCGTTGTGTTTTGGTGACCCCTGTTCCATGGTTCTAGATTAGGCCACTAGAGCGTACAATACGCCGGAGATGACATAGCTTGAAACAACTCCTCGTCGAACTTTTCTCGACATTTTTAAGGAAATTATCAACTCGTATCTTGAAATAAATAAAAAGCTACAACAAAAAGAAATAACACATCGTGGACTCGAGTAAACCATGTATACTGCATCAGGAAACTAACCTTGTATCATGATTACGTGTCAAGCCTTCTATCGTATTTCATGTCATATTTTTTGTCTTGTTGTTATTTTTCTTTCGTGGTTATTTTTCTTCCGTCATTTTGCTACGGAGAACACACGTCTTCTTTCCGCCGAGTGTAACACTAGAATGCGAACACAATACATATACATAATACATGGAAGCGAATAACTAGAGCACAACACCAATCATGCCATTGCTAACGATATCCAGGTAATACGTCATGCACTAATTATAATAACAAAAATCGAAAATCAAGAGGAAAACTCTAAGCAAATGATCAATTTTGTGATAATTACAAGTACATAGAAAAAGAGAGAAGGAAGATGATTTCAAGAAGAAGAAAAATAAGAAAATCGACGCCATTAGATCTGCGCTATCATAACAGTGCGTCGTTAAACCCAACATAGAAAATCAAGATAATACGAAGATTCCAGATTTTTTCTCTCTTCAGGAAATGTTTGAATTTTTTTTAACCCTGAAATCACTACCTTTATTCAATTGTTTGGTAAATGAGTTATCCTACTTCAATCATTCTTTGGGGTGGTAAGATCGTCTTTTTATACCCCGTCCAAACGATCTTGTCTTCCATCCTTCGCCTTAATTGGGATCAAGTTTCGATGTTATTAAAAAAGAAAATTACACATTCTATTCTGATGTGACTTACTGTAATATCCAAGAAGACTCCGGGAAAAAAATACCATTTACATGTACCATACAAAACATATCTTTCTACATTTGAAGAAATTATTTAAATAATCCAGCAGGTAAGATGATAGTCCTGCATGTCATTCCACTTCCTTAGGGTTGCTTTATGTTGGTAAATTATTGTGATGACAGCGCCGTGGCACGTGAACCGACAATTTCATATCACTAAGTAACTTACACTGGGGTTTGACACCCGTAAAAAAGGCACAACTACGTCCCCAGAGGCAATGTAATAAAAAGGAAATATAGACAAAGCACGGAACAAAGCTGGAGAGAGCGATAAAGAATAAGAATGAGCAAGAGGTGCCGATGGAATAGCTTAGTATTGACCCTTTTATCCCAAGTAGAGTGGTGTTGCGGAATCGATAAAAACAACGTAGCGAGTAAAGAATGTTGTCGCTTGAAGGAAAAATACAAATGGCCAGTGAAGACCTACGGAAGCTTACATCGTTTCCATTTTCAATCTTTCACTTGTTTGTGCATATGGCTATCGGTAAAGTGTCCGGAATAAAGTGGCATTGGCCGTCAGACCTCCAGGTCACTTAGCAACGTCTACGTTCGGAAATATATCACCGTGTCACGTGGTTTAGGCTGACCTCAAATATGTTACAAGTTTTACATATCAGTTTCAGATGATGGGATTCTTTTTTCCGCTAGGTAGTATCGTTAAATTGAAGTATCATCATGGTTGGGGCGGGTAGAACTTCAACCGAGCGATGGAATGTAATATGTTATCTTTCAACATCTTTACTGTCTCGTTGAACGGTTTTCATTGGATGATAAAAATCAGTCATTTATTAGGATTTTTTTTTCAGAAAATGGATTGTAGACTGAATATTCACTGGATATTTCCGACATATTTCTGTCTAGTTTCAATAATGTACAAACTGTGGTCGTGATAAATGTTCTTATCAAGTGTTGGAAGAATTTCGAAACATATAAGTTCTAAACACCAATTCCAATTTGAGTCATAAACGGGACAGAGATTATCCGTGGTTCCTCTCTGTTGTTCTCTGGGATGGCTCCTTAATAACAGACCATGACCGACTCCTTCTCATTATCCAGAAACACCCCATAAAGCAACCTCTCATCTCATCATTCCATCATCTCATAAATCAATCAGCGACACCAATAGATCATAGTCATCAGTACAGTTCGTAGTTTCGCACAATAAGAATAAATTGATTAGAAATTCCGATACATTTTTCAAGATGATCGATTGAATCATCAATTCAACTGTACTGTAGCCTACAGCTCACATGAACATTTCTTCATTCATGTCAAATAGTGTCTTCTCTTACTCATGTAATCACGCATCTAAATGAAATGTATCATTCTCGCACAAATCTAACACGCACGAGGATCAACGAATGAACTTACATCCGTTATCCAAATATTCCTGCGTCCCAATTTCTTTCAGGATAATTTTCCTGCCAGCCAAATGACTTATACCGCTGTCACTTTCTCTCTCGCTCGTTTTTTTTTGTTAGTGAAGATTTACTGATACACAATTCCCATTGTTATAAGTAGGTTCAGTCTTTAGTAGGAGATTGTGGTATATGAATATGTATATATATATATATATATATCGAGTGCGTGTGTGTGCGCGCAGGCGCAATACTGCCTGGGCCAGTGCGGAAAGAAACGGGTGGCGGTCGCGAGTTAGATTATGGATCAGACCCAACTAATTAAAGAAAAGCTCACTTAGCATTATCCAAGCTCGAGCAATGGCTGAGAGATGCAGAAATTTAACTCCTCGTATATCTGCTAGTGGGATAGAACAGAGAAGAAGCATGGGCAGGAGGAGGGGGGGGGGAGAGGGGGGGGGGGGGTTCTGGTTCCCACATTGTGCAAAAGAGCTTTGTATGCTGCAATTAGTAGAAGGGATAAACGCGAATCCAAGAACGGATGATTTATATAATGAGTTGGCGTCGCAGCTTTTGGCCTTCGTGTGTGTATAAGCACAAGAAATGGTGAATTCTCTTCTCGAATTGGCACAGTCTTTTCTCCGTACTCGCATTCGGATCTACTCGGATAGGGTGTAACAACGAAGAAGTGTTGGCTTTATGGACTGGAAAATTGATAAAATGGCTAAATACGGAGCTAATAATGGAGTTTATTGTTAGATAAAAACGATATCAATTGTTCTATCTTGAAGATTAATTACATATACTACCAGTAGACAATAAAGTTTAATGCAAAGATCAGTTGAGAATAAAACAGAATTATGGTTATTGCATAGGTGATTAAAACATAATTATTCACTTTGGAATTGAATCAGGACAAATCAGTTACTTGCAGTAGTTAGTTGTGTTCAGTGGTACGAACCGTGATGCGGTAATCGATACAGAATAGACGACTCATCGAAAGTTTAGAGAGATTATATCGAACTTACTTCGATGAAGACAATCGAATATATTGTCCTCATTACATGAGCTCGGATTGTGTGAGGATGTTCAATCGAGGAGGTTTAATTTGTGAGAATGGGCAATGAATTATATCAATTGAATTGGTTTCAATTTGGAACAGTTTTACTGTACGGTGACTTCTTTTTTTCAAGAACTGTTTATGTTTCTGAATGTGTGTACGATTTTATTGGATTATATTCTCAATTAGGAATCATTGTACTTATGATATGAGTCAATTCATATTACTTATGATATTTTATTGTTTATGATAGAGCAACTCATGTAATCTAGCAATATATGCTGAATACATCGTCTTTTTTGTACTTGTCTCTTCGTATTGGTTATCAATGTTGCAGCTACAAAAAATGAAGTCTCTCATGATTATTATTGTATTATATTTTCTTACATTCACTCAAATATATATTTGAGTATTTTATTCTCAGCCCCAATTGACAAAAAATATTTTCTATCAATCCTCGATATGGTTATCAAAAACTCATAATACTAATTCAATAATCTGATGAAATTATTCAACAAATCCTTCGAGAAATATTAAATTCCGTAAAACAATCAGCTAGCCCAGAAGCAAAATGTTGTTATTCGCCTAATTCAATAATATCCCATGTTACTAAGGGTGGCTATTCGTGATCTGGATTGAGATTTCCTTGTTGATTCCAAACCACTTACATATAAATAAATGAAGCAAGTTAATTCACTATAGTTTAGTTTCTACTGCTCATTGTATCCTCTGTAAAACACATTGGTTCGTATTGTTTTCGTAATTGGTAACTGATATGTGAGTTTGTTCAATGAATAGTACACAAGATGTCGGCGCTTAGAGCTTGTTATCGTTGAAAGAAGTGAGCATTAGGCGGTATTAGTACGTACATCGTACCATGTGCAGAGACGGTAAGAGATGGCCGCCGTTTCTTGGGCTGCAAGCCAATAAAAAGCTATGCAACAGGATTAAAAACAGTTGCTGCCTTTCCTTTTACTTGAAGATAAACCCAACGGTTTGCGTTCAGTGTGTTGCCATCGAGCAATTAAAGTTAAGTGAAGAACAGTCTTGGTTGTGCATTTTAGAAAGTAGAAAATGTGTAAAAAATGTCTTTCAGCTAGCGAATAAATTATTCTGAAATTATTGGTTTTATTTTTTTTTCACCTCAAAAGAAATTTTATTAGAAAAGACCAACGCGTGAGTAAATTTTTACGAGCTTTGCGTTAGTGAAAAAGCAATCTCATAAAATTGGAATGAAATTGAAAAACTAAATTAACTAATTTGCTTATGTCTATAGACTTTGTTGGAATTGATGTTTTACGAGTAACTCTTGGATATACAATTGCTTGTGAAACTGTAAAAATACTCGTTAAGGGAAAGAAAAAATACCGTCCATGATAAGGGGGGGGGGGGGGGGGCACGCACGTTGCTTATAAAAATGGAGAAATGCATCTTCACTAATTGAAAGATAATTATATCAAACTCCATAATGATGTTATGCATTTTAGTAAATAAGACATCGTATTTTGTGAATTCAATTAATTTTGAGATAATACGTCAATAAATTTCATCTCATTCTTGGTATTCATTGACGTATTATCTTGAAACTGATTGAACTCACAGAAATGAAATGATATATTATTCAATAAATTTCATCTCATTCTTGGTATTCATTGACGTATTATCTTAAAACTGATTCAACTCACAGAAATTAAATGATATATTATTCAATAAATTTCATCCCATTCTTGGTATTCATCGACGTATTATCTTAAAACTCACTGAACTCACAGAAATAAAATGATATATTATTCAAATAACATAAAATTATCTTGGAGATGATAGAATTCTCAGTCAATGACACTAGTTCCTGAGATAAAAAAAACAGTAAAGATGAATTTCTCTATTTTTATGAGCACCGTACATGCATCACGTTCATTGACGTATTATCTTGAAACTGATTGAACTCCCATAAATAGAATGATATATTATTCAAATAACATAAAATTATCTTGGAGTTGATAGACTTCTTGGTCAATGACACTTGTTCCTGAGAAAAAAAATACTCAAGATGAATTTCTCTATTTTTCTGAGCACCGTACATGCATTACGTTCATTGACGTATTATCTTAAAACTGATTGAATTCACAGTAATAAAATGATATATTATTCAAATAACATAAAATTATCTTGGAGTTGATAGACTTTTTAGTCAATGACACTTGTTCCTGAGAAAAAAAATACTCAAGATGAATTTCTCTATTTTTCTGAGTTTCGTACATGAATTTCGTAATTGAACAAGCCAAATGCTTGTCACATTCAGTCCGCCAGAATACGTTTATATGATTAGGTTCGGTAGTGAAAGCATTCTTCTCACAATCACCGAACAAACGTTCGAGTTTCAACTCGATAAGGTCAGAACGCCATTGCACACGTGACTATTCCCAACTAATTGTGTACATCCCTAAGGGAATTCTCCCCATAATGTCTTTTCATCAGTTTCCTCTGTTCTACATTCTTATTCTTCATCTTCTCACTCTGTCTCACACCTCTCGGGAAATCACATTTGAACAATACTGGTCTCTCATCTTCTTGCCTGTTATCACATCAGATGGGAACAACGTCTCGGAATTAGCCAGTCCTCCAATTAAATACCGTAGAGCGGTAACCCGGTACCGGTAACCCAGGCGCACAAATCATTGCGAGACGTGAACTGTGAAGGATTTTGTGGCGAACACAAAACGACTTATTACTAATGGTTTCAAGAGGATTAAAGCAGTTCTGAATAAGCCCGTAGTAATAATATCAGCAGCACTTGTTTGGTTGTTACGATGCACAAATGCAGGATTACTCTTCGGTAGATGAAAGAAAGACGTTAAGGATTATACCTTCTTCAAACTCATCAACAGACGTAATTAGAATTACTCGACGTTCTATATAATTAATAATTTTGAACGGAGAATGAATGAGTGTGGTTTTTAGAGGCGATTTTCCTTTGAGATTGTACTGGTTTAATTAATATGAAGTACATTGATGTTAATTATATCTTGGTATGGTGAAATTAAGTGAATCTGGTTGGGTATGAATGCTTGGTATATAATGGAGAAGTGTTGATTGTGAAGAACTTGAGGCATTCTTATTCAAGTACCAAGGTATGATATAAAACAGATCTGTTTCGACGAGCTCCTATGTATGCACGTGATTTGAAGATTGCTAGGCATATTTTGTAATATGAATTTTCCAATACTAGGAAAACGCCATATGCGTTGTTAGACGAGCGGATAGTAATAGTATGGGTAAAAATGGGTAGAAACTGCTTCGAGTGGTACCAATTTAGCACATTTTATGTTTTTTCTTCAAAATGGCTGACCCGATCAAGCTGAAATTTTTTAGACATGTGTACCAAAATGTAATTCAACTTCACGCAAAATTTCATTTTTTTGGAAAATAAAAATATTTTCTTTTTTTCCGCCATGTTATTCTAATGGGAATTTTTGAAATTTCTTAAATTCATAAAAAAAAAGTTACCCCCCGATAATGCCACAAAACAATACAGATCTAAGCTAGATGAGGAACCATATTGAAAAAAAGTTTGAAGTTGATAGCTGTAGCCGTTCGACCTGTGGAGAACCGACAAAAAAACATAAAAAAAAAGAAAAAAAGAAAATAAAAATAAAAACGAACACCAATTTTTTTCAGTATGTCAAATTGAATCCTCGCTAAAGCTCGTCTAACTAAAATATCTAGTTTTTGTTCGAAAAAATCATATAACAACGCAGTGATAACAAAATCATATTATATAATTACATCAGTTAATGTGTGCCGCGGTACTAGATATTTTTTTATGTATTTCACCAAATTGACGCAACTCATTTTTCAATTCTAAAATATCCAGTTTTTGTTCTAAAAAAACCATATAACAACGCAGTTATAACAAAATCATATTATATAATTACATCAGTTAATGTGTGCCACGGTACTAGATATTTTTTTATGTCTTTTACATAATTGACGCAAATCATTTTCCAATTCTAAAATATCTAGTTTTTGTTCGAAAAAATAATATAACAACGCAGTTATAAAAAAATCATATCATATAATTAGATCAGTTAATGTGTTCCACGGTACTGGATATTCTTTTATGTCTTTCACCAAATTGACGCAAATCATTTTCAAATTCTAAAATATCTAGTTTTTGTTCTAAAAAACCATATAACAACGCAGTGATAACAAAATCATATTATATAATCACATCAGTTAATGTGTGCCGGTCTAAAACTTTAGACTATCTAGCTTTTTTATTCGACAATCCTCTACAACTCAGTTACTAACGCACACTCATGCGTTTGCCTATATATGTACATCCGTTACTGTGTGCCACGGTTACTAGATTATTTTGTGTCTCTCAACCAATTGACTCACAATCTAGTATTCCGATTTTAATATAATCTATTGAAATACCGTGCATTACTTCACGAACCTGACAGCCAGCATGAAGTATATTCTAGATCCGCTTCTCAATAATAATAAAAAAAGATGAAATATTATACAGAAATAATTTATTCCATGACAAAAATAGGTTCACTGAAGCTTCACATCGCGAAATTCATTAATAGAAGAATGTCGTCGAAGGCTCATTTTACTAAGTACTCTTCTACTTTCGTTTCTGTATAGAGGATGAAGAACGAGAAGTGTGAAGCCTTTTTGCAAGATTGATGCACTCTCCGGACTTGTGAAGTCATTGTGAATTCACATCATGACAGATTGGGTCTCAATGAAAATATCTACTCCTACCTTTTCATGCATCACAATGCCAGCTACATGCCTAGACGAGTTTTTCTCCTCGCACAGGAGCTAGTAAACGACGGATGCGAAACAAAACGATGCATGACAATAGAATTGACGGGAGCTCTTTTAAGAAGGATTAACAATCGGTGAAACTGAACAGGGGATTCTATATGATAACAAAAACTGATCCTTTCATGTAATGCATACTATGAAAGTGTGAATGTTGGAGTGAATATATGAAATGTACTCGACAAAGTGAAATAGAAGATGATATGAGCAATCACGTGATGAAAAAAAGACACCTGTTATTTGAATGTTTTGTAAATTGAAGATTTCGATGAATGTTACTTACAAAAGATATGAAAAGTGAGTGATAATAGGAATACAGTTTAGTTCAGTTCTTCATTTTAGTTACGGTTTGTATATGTTGATTACATGTGCTAAACTTCTTATTACTAACAATATATTAAATAAAATATTATACAAATCGAATTATAACATTAAAAGATATTAATTACTAAAAGTTTAATAATTAATTCATTTTAACTTCTTTTAACATTTCCTAGCAGGGGCACTATTCGGAACCCTTTGTGCAGGACCTCCATTTCCCCTCGAAGTCCTGTTCAGGAAACAGAAATTCCCAGTTTTCCTTGGTTTGTTTTTAGTATGGGCGGCCCCCCCTAATAATTGCCTTGCCCAGTTTTCTCCCCTATTTCCTCCCATTTTTTCCCCCTTAATTTGACAAATTATAACTATCGTTTTCTATACATTATTTTTGAGATAGTACCCTGGTTTGCAAGGGGTGAAAATTGGCCAGACAGAAATAATACCCTTTTTTTACGTTGAAACTATCACGGTAATTAGACAAGCTTTAGTAGATTCAATTTGACTATTAAAAAAAAATTGTGTCGTTTTTTTTTTTTCGTCGTTTATATGTTTTTTGGTCACACAGGTCAAACTGCTACATCTACAACTTCAAACTTTTTATCATATGTTCCTATCTAAACTTGGATCTGTATAGTTTTGTGGCATTATCGGGGAGTAACTTTTTTTTTATGAATTTTAGAATTTTCAAAAATACCCGTTAGAATGGCGGAAAAAAAAGAAAATATTTTCATTTTGCCCAAAAAAATGAAATTTTGCGTGTAGTTGAATTACATGTTGATACACATTTCTGAAAATTTTCAGTTTGATCGGGTCAGCCATTTTGAAGAAAAAAAATAAAATGTGCTAAATTGGTACCACTCGAAGCAGTTCTTAACCATTACTACCCATACTAGTACTATCCGCTCGTCTAACAACGCATATATGGCGTTTTCCTAGTTTAATATCTACGATCAGTCTTCCTTCTCTATCTCGGACTTGATGTAAACAAGACACCTGCTATTCGAATGTTGTGGATTTGAATGAATGTTGCTTGCAAGTGATGTAAAAAGTGAACAACAATAGTCCCACAGTCGATCCTATTAATGATGAATGACCAGAGGGAAAACGATACGAGTTTATTGGAATTGATAGTTCAATGTTAATTATGGTAATTCAAATGATGTATGTGTAGGGGAGTAATTTTTTATTCCCATAGTGATTAAGTGAATTTAATGAAAAACATGATAATCATGAATGTGCTCACCAATATATCATATATATTGACTAAGCAGACAGAAATACGAGTATCATTGCATGTTGACATATTATTTTGTTGAAACAAATTGATGAAAATTGGAAATGTGAAAAGATACGTTTGGTGAAAACAAGGTCTCAAAATCAAGCTCTTTGAAAAGTATCACCTTATTTCAATAATCATGAGCAATGTCAACCATGTGTCCAGCTATCAACCTACTCTAATACTCGATTCCTGAACTCATTATTGAGCCTGGATAATAATAAAGTATTTGAAAATAATGTCGGTTGATTATGTTCTTGAATCTGCTATCTTTTTACATATCAAATTTGTCTCCCTGTCGTTTTCGTTTTTCATAATCAATTTTCCATGGCAATTTATGTATTTCTCTTTCTTGTTTCCAATCATTATTGTCAGTTTACAAAATGTAGTAAGATATTGTTTTTCATTTATTGATCACCACTTGTTGTTTGTATTTGTTTAATTTGGCTTATAATTTATTATCCTACAGATTAGCTTTTTATATGCTTCATAGGTCTTTTGAGAATGAGAATGTTTTTTCTGTGACAGTAAGAACAAATCGTGTAATTTTAGTATTAGTTCATATTGATGGATTCCGATGAAATAGTTTGTTTTGTTTTTCAGTTTGGTTGCTGTCTAGTTCAAGCTGCTTTGACTATTCACTTATTTAAGTTATTCAGTCAGGATTATTCGAGCATAAAGACAGAAACTACAGACAGAAGAAAAAAGAACGCATATGCAAACGTTCAGGAATCGAAGAGAAAAAGGCGAGCAATCCAGGTTAAAAATGTTTAAACAAATGAATAAATTGATCTAGTTGAATAAATCGGGAAATGAAGACAATTCCAAACAATCTTATGAACTTTAAAATCACGCTGGTATATTCAATGTGTATTTTTGAGAACGTTGTCTTCGTGACTCAAATATGTACAAATCGAAGTTCACTGAAGTAGATTAAAAAACTGTCCGACATAAAAATTGTACCGAATGCCATTCCATAACCTGCTTCAGCTTCGAAAAACAGTCAGAAATACGCTTAGCATATATCAATGCAATTCAAGAAGGCGCTGGAGTTCAATCAGCTGTGTTTTGTTTTCCAACAATGTGTCATTGTTCTCTCAACAATGTACTGTCAGTTTAGCGTCACTAGACTGAAGACGGAAATCATATCGTTATCTTCATTCAATTGTATCATACAGTTACAACTAATTGTATGAATTATCCGTTTATCTTGATCAAAAGCACATAAAAACATTGTTTATTCTTTATAATAAAACAACAAGAACAAACCAACACAGACATAACGCTTCTGCATTCGAGATGAATGAAATAATCTCCACTTACTGCTTATTCTCTTCACAAACACTGAATATGATAAAACCAACCCCACAAAAGTGCATTTTCATATTCAACTCACTAAATTATTAAAGTCAGTAATGAACGATTGAGTGCTTCAGTTTATCTATTCCCCAATGAATAACACGGATAAACTATTTGTAACGAATAATTTACTTCACTATAGGGTTAACAAAACAGCGGTGCTTTTAAAATCAATACTGCGAACACTGATTTATATTTGTCAAGCCAAACTGAAATACATCTCAATTGTAGTTGTACAAACGAACTGTGTGTTATGTTATACAAGAGAAGATGACCTAGCATGCAATGTGACAGCTTCGTCTATTACTCCATTCACAGCCGTGTTTATTACGGTAATTTTTCATGCTTTAGCGTATGTATATATATATAAACAAATTGAAGCACTCGAATGGCAGTAAGGCGACTTTATGAGCGGGAGTGTGTATTCGGTGCGTTTAGTCAAGCCGGGCCGTGGCGTTTATACCCGATGGAGTCGTTACCGCACGCTCATGATACACACATGAACGATTTATATCCACTGAGGTTTCCGGGGATATACGAATAAAAACGAAGAAAAAAAAAGACTCCCGAGAAGTTGATCGGAAGAAAATGTTTGATCGTCGATTGAGAGAACTAACATATTATTAATATTCAGTAACTGCGGCGATGTTTGGAAAGTATTCATGGTGTAACGCTCAGTTGGGTGGAACTAAAACCAATGCGATGGTATATACCAACGCGAAAAAGAAAAAAAAAAGTGAAGAATATAAGCCAAGTTTTGTATAGGCAGGATTTGTGTTCGTTTTGAACAAGTTTTTATTTTTATTTTTCCTTCTCTAGTAGGAAAAACTTCTTTTCACCGTGAAATATGTGAGAGTACGATTTTAACTCGCATTTCACCGTCGTCGACGTCGTCATCACCGTGCCGTGGCTAGGTAGGTAGTAGGGACGTGGAACCGACGAACAACTATACAAAAGTTTACCTCGAAAGCGTCCATAGAACGAGTAAAGTTACAATATCTTGTGTCGGTAAGGGGGGAGGAAGGGGTGAGGAGGGGGGGGAGGGAGGGAATCTTGGTGTGGTAGCATTCAACAACTCAGGCTCGTCAGCTTCGTCCGGCACGGCGTCCAAATCTCTTTTACAAGACGCCACGACGCCACGACGTCGCTTCTCCTATATATATATATATATATATATATATATATATATATATATATATATATATATATATATATATATATATATATATATATATATATATATATAACATCTTTCTAACCCACTCATCCTCTTTTCATACAGTTTGAATATATAGCTCATAATAAGACACCTTAACGTCTACTAAATCATGTGCATGATTCAAGATCTTTTCAACTCATATTCGTTTCCACACAGGAAAATAAACCCATTGAAAGAAGTAAGCAATAAAGCAGAGAGTTTGTGTGTGGGTTTTGAGCACGGTGTACAATACTGCTAATAGGCTAGAGGACGTGACGTAGCTTTAGCGTATTCCACTTCCTCTTCTCTCTCTTGGCTTAAAATACTTTCCAAGGTATTATGTACAAGACACGTCGTGGTTTTCCAAGATGTATGACCTGAGCAGTGTTCTCTTTCTACCTTGTTTTCTAATGATAGTGTGTAATTCGCGCGATGTGGAATACGTTTCGACAATTAAGAGTTACTCTTACATTATTAAATGGGTTGATACGTGCTGAAGGGGTTTTATATGGTTAGACTTGGAAGAGTTATGGTAGAGTGGTTTCATTGAGAACGTTCAATGAGTATACACATTATGTTTAGAATTACGGAATATGTTGAATGAATTAACTGTCCATGTTTTGATGTGTAGTTGGTAGATTCAATTTGAGCAGGAAGATATTTGACACAACAATTCTCAATAGCTTCATGATTAACCACCAGTAGTTTATTATAATGGTATGATTTGACAATGTTCAAAAATCATGCAAAAATATATATTATATATATAATTACACATTGCTTTGGGGTTATGACGCATTTAATAAAAAACAAAGGCACATCCAAATATAAAATTGAATCAATATCAAGTTTAAGTATAATAGGCAATATTCATATTGAAACAATTTTATATTTGTATTTGTATTCGCATTCTATTATACGCGTCATAACCCCAAAGAAATGTGTAATTATAATACTGAACGCGAAAGTTCAAAGAACCTGATATATATTTAGGTCTATATAGACCCTACTAGTGCTCATCTAATAAGTATAGTGGAGGTGCCGAGTACTTGTGCCCTTCTAATGAGTATAGTGGAGGTGCCGAGTATTTGTGCTAATCCAATAAGTATAGTGGAGGTGCCGAGTACTTGTGCCTATGCAATGAGTATAGTGGAGGTGCCAGGTACTTGTGCCCATCTACTAAGTATAGTGGAGGTGCCGAGTACTTTTGCCCTTCTTATGAGTATAGTGGAGGTGCCGAGTACTTGTGCTCATCCAATAAGTATAGTGGAGGTGCCGAGTACTTGTGCCCATCTACTGAGTATAGTGGAGGTGGCGAGTACTTGTGCCCATCTACTGAGTATAGTGGAGGTGCCGAGTACTTGTGTCTATCCAATAAGTATAGTGGAGGTGCCGAGTACTTGTGCTCATATACTAAGTATAGTGGAGGTGCCGAGTACTTGTGCTCATCTACTAAGTATAGTGGAGGTGCCGGGTACTCGTTTTCCATATCATGTTTGCTACGCAATACGAACACTACCAATATGGCTATAATACACTTTATGGCGGGAAAGGTGAGCAGAAAATGCCCCTCCTTTGCCCGCCCATCACGACTTCCTTGGCAATGACGCTTACATCTTCACTTATAAATCCGTCTGTATTTTGATTTGATATTTTTTGTTCTGAAAGAATAATCTCATCACATCAAAGTGTGAGTTATTTATTCATTTGATTCATTCTCACTTTGTTTTTTTCAGAACTTCGACATCTTTTCTCTACTTTGATGAGAAGCAGTTGTCGCGTGGAAAAGATCAACAGTATATATATATAAATATATATATATATATATATATATATATATATATATATATATATATATATATATATAATTCATGATAATTTAGGAAATGAACCAAGTATTGTGTGGTGATAAAATATAAAATCTTTATCTAAAATCTATATATATATATATTCATGAAAATAATTCAATTACATATCGTATGCACTAATGAGTTTATATTTCAATTATTCATTTTCAAAATATATGATGTACAAATATTTCACAACCCTACATTTTAATTATTACAACTGCTTACACATTGGTGTCCACAAATAATGGACCATTTATCTGTAATCCAGGACCCTAACCACGATTGCCACTTAAAATAAGGACATAGGTATATGACTAGCTCCAAAGGACTATAGGATATTGATTGAATAACGTTCTCTAGGAAAGCTAAATACAATGACAATTCAGGATAATAACAAAGTCACGGTCTCTAAGATCGCAAAAATGTGACCTATGTTTAGCCCACCTGGAGAGCCGTGCTAGGACTTTGCGCCAACAACTATGGAAAGACATAATTAGGAATTTGAACCAGAAAATACACGATGTAGTGATACCAACTCACTTCATCATAATATAAAGAAGGTGTGCCGACTGTTTGCTTGCCGTCAGATCAGAGCCCAAATCCCCCATTTACCCTAGCGGACTCTCTTGTGAACTAGATGAGATTGAGTGGCTACGGTACCGGTGATATTGATGACGTAATTATCTGATCGCTATCAAACAATAATATGTGCATCACGCATGTTATCTATTGAGCCGTGATCAGTAGTTCAATATGAAAAGCGATAGTTGCGCTACAGGCAAATGTGCCCTCTATGACGGCGGACGTCCTCCAATTGGAAGGCTGAGTCGGACACCTTCTTTATACTAGGAAAACGCCATATGCGTTGTTAGACGAGCGGATAGTAAAAGTATGGGTAGTAATGGTTAAGAACTGCTTCGAGTGGTACCAATTTAGCACATTTTATTTGTTTTCTTCATAATGGCTGACCCGATCAAGCCGAAAATTTTTGAAAATGTGTATCAAAATGTAATCCAACTTCACGCAAAATTTCATTTTTTTGGGAAAATAAAAATATTTTCTTTTTTTCCGCCATGTTATTCTAATGGGAATTTTTGAAATTTCTTAAATTCATAAAAAAAAGTTACTCCCCGATAATGCCACAAAACTATACAGATCTAAGTTAGATGAGGAACCATATTGAAAAAAAGTTTGAGGTCGATAGATGTAGCCGTTTGACCTGTGGAGAACCGACAAAAAAACATAGAGAAAAAAAAACAAAAACATTAAAACGAACACCAATTTTTTTCAGTATGTCAAATTGAATCCTCGCTAAAGCTCGTCTAATTATGATGAAGTAAGTTGGTATCACTACATCGTGGAAAATATATACCACTGCATGTGGGTTTGCTTCAATTGCTTGTCTTAGCAAGTGTCTCATGTTTGATCTGTACTCGTGTCACGTGATCCAAGCAGTGCATTTGCAAGTCTTGCAAGCGTTGAGATGTGATCCCATGCTCTCTAGGTGACCACAAGAGATGGTCCGAATGTCTATCTGTCACCGTGATTAACTGTCAGTCTGTCTTCTGCTAGAGACTAGATGTGACGTCATTAATCAACTGCTAACTAGACAACCGATCTTCTTGACACCCTCTCACGAGACGAGATATTCCACCTCCGAACTCCGTGTTGGAAGAAAACTACTAATGTATTGTGTCGTTGGGATTTTCTCCAACAATTGGAATGTTTCAATGTTCTGATTAATCAGATATAATAGTAATTTTAGGCACTTCATCAATACTGATCCATTGAAAATAACAATACTCAACAATTTGTTTCCTGAATATAGTATACGTGCTCACAGTGAATGAAATTTTAGTAATAATAATAATAATAATGATAATAAACTTTTTATTCTCTCATCAGATTGTGATAGGCCTACAATATTGAGGATCGTCAAATATATATAATAGAACATTTGTTAAATACTGTACAAGTACACAATTATATACTCATAATTTTAACCACATAAATCTACATAAATTTACATAAAAATTACATGAAAATCACATCAAGTGGATTACGATGAAATGTGATCATGATGAAAATAGTTCCCTATATTGCGTAATCATTTGCCATAACGCTCATAATTTTCTGTTCAATCTTTTCCTACTTCAAACACTATAGTGCGCGCAGTGTTTCCATTGTCTCTATGATTGTTATTAATAATGTGTGTAATTTGTTATGTGTATGATAATATGGATATTACACGTTGAGATACGTTCGATTCACTATTATATCTCGTTGGTTCGAATTAATTAGGTCATTTGTGACGAAATCTTCATTAACTTAACCAAGGTTAATTACGTTGATTGAACTTGAACAGTTCGATTTTCATCTTATTATTGTGACGATCAGTTAATTTCTAAATTTGAATCACATTTGATATCCAATCTCATCAACTATTGTTTGATGAAGATTTGAGTGGAAAAAGTTGGTTAACCTGACTATTACCACATATATTTTAGGAATTATTGGCAGGACTAATTCTCGAACAAACGTGCTCTAATTAAGTAGAAACTTTCTAATACTGTTGATATAGAAAACAGAAATACGTTCTTTCATGTTGAAAGAGATTAAAAATCATTTTGTGAATATTAACGATGTAAAAAATTATAATTATACCAACTTATAACTACACACACTTTGTGAACGTCCTAAATAACGTTCAATTTACCATCCATTGCAATGCTTTCAGAAGTTCTGTAATTGAAACTTAATGACTGAATAAATGACATTTTTGATATTTACATCTCATAAATCGTAAAGCAACTTGTGCATGTCGCATTGTATAGAGCATCATTCAAATACATAATTTATATATATATATATATATATATATATATATATATATATATATATATATATATATATATATATATATATTTATATATAAATCTTTATTGAAACAAGTCTGTCTTATATACATAAGATTGTTCAAAAACACAGAATGAAAATCAATTGATTAAAATATCAAAAATAACCATAATGAAATATTTGAAAGAGTAATAAAATAACAATTGGAGTAACAAGTAGTAACAAGATGAGAAACAAAACATAAGTTAATTAAATCTAGGAATAGTTATAATAGAAGAGGGAAAAATAGAAAAATAATAATGATAACTTGAAAAAAGAAAGAAGTGAATAAATACGGCTAACAAAAATGAAAAAAGTGAATGAATACGGCTAACAATATTTAAATAAACAACAAAGAAAAAAAAATGAAATGACAAGAAAAAAAAATCAATGCTGAAGGCTATAAAGATGATGTCTTAAAATTTGTAAAGATCCTCAACATTACTGCAATATTCAATACATCTCAACTGAAGTTTTAACATTTCCAAAAATTAGTCACTTCCTTGATAAAATCATCTCCCCTGATCCAGAACGTCCCTAACTATGTTAGTTTAATCAGTCAATGGCTTGTCCAGGGATTTAGACAGGGATGAGAGAAGGAAACCTGGAACCGTAGAAACTAGATTCACTCTAAGATGGATCACCACGCAAAAGTATAAAGAAAAAAAAACCGCATGCCATAGCGTATTTCTTGCTGTGTTTTATAATCAACTTGGGCGGATGAAGGGGTAGATTTTAGTTACCCCCTCCTCCCCCTCCCCCCCTCCCCCCCAGCACTCAAGCTCGTGTAATTTCCCGAAGAATATTTCACTACGCCGTGTGCCGGATCTCTTAGTGGTAGACGGTGTGTCTTTTTTGCTACAAATACTCGAATAAGATGCAAGAAAAGCCGAGATTACATCGTCTTTTGCTGAATAAATCATCAGAAGGAACCATTTTTAATTTCTGCATCAAAGAAATACGACTATTGTCTGGATTCACTGAGATTTTTTAATTGTTTTCTTAACTTTTTAGAACTATTATAATGTGCTGCACTAGTTTTGACAGATTGCGAATATATTGCTTTTATAATATAATTTAACGAATCTTGCTGTGAATGTTTTTTACTATTCGTACATTTCGTATCTGTTGGTTGATTCATTCAACAATGAATAAGTATACGAAAATGTGATAATTTTATAACGTACGTTACCATTATGAAATAGAGTAACATCTGTTAGTAACGTATTAACAATAATTGGTAGTGACAAATCCATGAAATACGGGAATAACTGCATATGTAATCCACTGATACAGTACAAAAGTTTCATGTTGCTGAACTATATATATATATATATATATATATATATATATATATATATATATATATATATATATATATATATATATATATATATATATATATATATATATATATATATATATGTGTGTGTGTATATGTGTGTTGACGGAGATTCTCGTGGCCGGTGGTACATGGTAAGATGATTTCTTCGGTTGTGCCACGTCTTGTAGTTTGCGGAAAACCGCATTAGTATTGCATTAGTTTCCCGCAAACTACAAGACGTGGCACCACCGAAGAAATAATCTTATCATAGATGTATATATATATATATATATATATATATATATATATATAGTTGGATATATGTACATATATAACTTATAATTTATATATATATATATATATATATGTATATGAATGAATATATATATATATATATATATATACATATATCATATATATATATATATATATATATATATGTATATATATTCAACTTTTTTGAATCGCAGTTATGAAAATTACTTCTTGAATTATTATATTGCATTAGTTGAATTGAAATTCCATGTGAACATTTATATTTACTGATTATATCAATATTTATAATTTCTATTACTAATTTCGTTCATTATTCATGCATTTACATAACTCTCTACACTTTCAAAATTTACCTTGTAATTCACTGAACAAATCATAATTACAAAAGATTTTTCTGAAATATAATGACACATTTCAAATTAATTGGATGCTACATATTCATTACCGAGCTTGTTGTTGTTTTAGGGATGATTGTTTAAATTATGATATTTCCGAACATCTGAAAATACAAACACGCGTGTGATTTGGTTCGTGCATGGAACCAGATCTGTGCATGGATGTAATTAGTATGACATACGCATCAACGCACTTACACTTGTGCGTGTGAACAACCAGTACACTACAGAAAACATGCGTATGTATTCTGTATTTAGAATGTAATAATTTGGAAATTCAAATGTTCAATTTGGAATGAATGATGTATTTGCAGACGATAAAATAGTTTAGTTTTAACATTTTATCTTTTCAATTTCTTCATTTTCTTATTCTGAAGTGGTAAGATCGCCCCCGTGGTGCCCCGTTCAAACGATCTAATCTTCCATCCATAGCCTTAATTGGGGAACAATGATTTTGTATCAAGTTTCGATGTTATAAAAAAAAAAAAAATATATCGGTCTCATCACTCGATTCACTCAACCAATGAACGATTTTTTCTCGATGATCATAATAATATATATATATATATATATATATATATATGTGTGTGAGTAATTGTCAATACATTTCGATTTTCTCACTAGAAACGTTTCGATTTTATTCCCGAGAAATTGATCCAAACACGCAGTTCTAAAATTATTACAAGACTGAAATATTCTAGAATCAGTTTCCTCCTACCTCGACTAATCTAACGGTTAGAGGTTCAACACAGAACCTATTCATTATTACAAATATCCCCCTTGTAAAATTTAAATAATTCAACATTTTTAAGTGTTCCAGCAGAAGCTAGTAGGGTCAGGTTGGGATTATTCGATCAAATGCAGCTCGTTGTAAGCGTGGACGGATTTCGGACTTATGTGGGCTTATGAAAACCCGTGTGCTCATGCAGTACTAGTTAGTATTCTCGACCCATTGTTGTTGTCTGCTCCAACCAATGAGATGTGAGCTGCCTGCCAAGCAGAACAACATGCCGGATATACCTGCACAATACGGTCATGTGACCAGATCGGGTAACTGGATGGACAAAGACAAATATGAACAGATCAAAATGGATACTTTGTATTTAGTTTTTCGAATGTGACGCATTTTTAGGTACAAAATGAATTACATTCGTTTCATACGGTGGAAATGATACTAACTTAGAATACAGTTAGATTTAGAGTTAACAATATTGCGTTTCTGCTACTATAATAATATAATAATAATAGCTTTATTTCCAAATTTTTTTTTTACAAAATTATTACCTTATTATAAAGGTGTTCGGAAACTAATAACTCCGACTAATACACAATTTACAATACAACAACAATATAAGAAACTAATATTAACATCGATAACACAATATATATTAAATTAATATAAATATATACTGAACACAATTAAAATGAACCAAATACCTCACCCCACGAAACTAGCATCATATTGAATTTTGGATAATTTCATACAATGACGATGGACAATAATACATTGAATGTTATTACTCTTTTTGTTGATAATTTATATGATGAAATTAGATATTTTGCTACTTTACTAACTGATGGATTATTTATAACACCGATAATCGATGATTATTGGTCTTTTATTCAGATCAATCTGATGAATGTGAAATGGTGTATCAGAATCTATTTCACTCTAAGAAGTGAGTATTTCTAGAATGAGTTCAATAAAAATAAACTTGAAAATTAATATCAATTTTATGACTCAGCCCTCTCAACAATAATCTCAATCTTAATTAAAAATGCTTCAATCTATCCTGGTAAATATCGTAAGCTGGTAAATGACGGTAAATATGGTGAATAGAGTAGCTCTATTGAATCACTCATGAATCAGAAATCAGAGTAAAAACATCAAAAACTGCCACTGTTATCAAATTCATTATTTATATATGGAATACTGTTAATTAACAATGCCCACATATACTTTCATTATCCCGGTGTATACTTCTTTAGCGTGTTTACGACAATCTTTTATCGCTCACGGAGATTTGTTCAACTTTGGAGTATACATTCGAGTCGATTTAGCGGAATATCAATCTTTTTATGATATCTTTTGAACGGCATAAGAAATATAAATCAAATTAAAAGGAAACACTGATATTCTCAATACCTTCAAGATGGTTAATAACTATCTATTTCCATCCTCATAATTGTCACGTCAAATTTTCGTCAAATCAATTCTCGCGATTTTTTTTTTTTTTTTAAACGAATACGCCTGACAATTATGTGATATGAGATTAATAGTTACCATATATAAATACCATTCTGAAGGTATTGATGATATTAGTGTTTCTATTTGAATACTGATGTCTCATACCGTTCAAAAGTTATTACCAAATATCTGATATTCCGCTAAATCGACTTCCAAGGATTCCTAAAATCCTCTGCAAAAGCCCACTTCTTGCTATATACGATTCTTCTCAAGCATTCGCCGCGAATCTATAGCTAACCGTTCAACCGAGTATTTTATATATTTTTTCATTTTCCATTTAAGTTGTATCTAGTTTTTCTTTTCTATATCTTCAGCTCTGAAGCTTTTGCGGAAGACATTCGAAGCTTTGAGTTGTAGTATTGAAGGGATTTAATATACTATTAGCTTTATACTCGTGCTGGACACCAAGAGGCTTATTGCGTACATGACTTTCTCTAGTTATTAAGAGAACGTGATTATATTTCCACAATTGATACAATATTGATACAATATTCGCAATCTGTCAAAACTAGTGCAGCATATTATAAGAACCCAAACATTTCATTATAATTTAATTTCAATTTCAATTTCAAATCATTTTATTCTTGCTTTTTTTAAATATTTCCATTCATTCGTTTTATTTTTAGTTGTCATTTTCGTCCAAATAACTTGACAATGAAATGTGAAATGTACATACACTGATAGGCTTATTACGTACATGACTTTCTCTAGTTATTAAGAGAACGTGATCATATTTCCACAATTGATACAGTATTGATACAATATTCTCAATCTGTCAGAACTAGTGCAGCACATTATAAAAACCCAAACATTTTATTTTTTATTTTCATTTATTCGTTTTATTTTTGGTTGTCATTTTCGTCCAAAGGACTTTACAATGAAATGTAGAATGTACATAATTTCAAAAGGGAGACAAATTAAAGTAATATTCGTCACAAAGTGAGGCGTTAGAATCAACACATTATAAATATATACATAGGCATCACATACATCTGGCATACGTTATTGGCATTACGTATGTGACCATTTCAGATATCAATTTAGAGAACAATTGATTGTGTTGTTGGGTTAAATTGGCCTATCACCATAAACAACGCGTTCTAGAGAAGGAACCAGAGAAGTTCAGAGAAATTCTTCACTGTTACTGGTACTAACGAACTCTCTTGGAGTTTTCAAGATTGGACATATGTGATCGGCTAGTTTTCAAATTCAGACCGTTTCCTGATCAAACAAGAGGAATACTAACAAAAACTCGGGAGGTACTAACCGTTACTGATGTTTTACTAACGCTGGCCGCTAGTTACGCGTTATAACGGCGAAACCAGAAGAGTAATGACGAAACGAATTACGGTACTAACGGATACTGACGGAACAAAATGGTACTGGGACGAGTGGTTAATAAACTGAACCGTCATTCAGGAGACCGGGGTTCTATTTACGCCATGGTCGACCATCTTGACATTTTTTTTTCTTAGTTTCCCTCTGTAATTCAGGTCAATACAGGGGAGGGTTCTTTAATGACAGGCCACGACCGACTCCTTCCCAATATGAAAAAAAACACTGAAAAAATCTTCCATCTCATCATATCATATATCATTCACCGACGCCAATAGGTCGTAGTCATCAGTAAAGTGCGTCGTTAAACACAACATGAATAAATAAATAACAAAATGGTTAAATGATGCTGTCATACTCTGTTCTGTCATGTAGATGGACTAATAGCTTCTACTTTTGGTTCAAACGGTTCAATCCTAATACTTTTTCAAATGGAAATTCAACAACATAAAAATTCACAAATAAGAGTGATCGAAATCCTACACATAATGACTGTGGTTTCAATGTACTGAACATGTCCCTCACATATCACATTCTTGACTCAAAATTAATATTGTAACGCTACACGGACATGCTTATATATATATATATGTGTATGTGTATATATATATATATATATATATATATATATGTATATATTATTATATATATATATATATATATATATATATATATATATATATATATATATATATATATATATATATATATATATAGGCATGCACGTTTTCCAAGAGGCAAAACTATGACATAAATATGTCAGATCTGGTAATGATATTGTGTCGGAACGCGTGAGCCGACTGTGCGTACGTCGTTACCCCGCTGATGAGGCCCGAACCCTGACTGATTCTAGCGTGTAGAAACGGCGGAGTGATGGACTGACTGATTTAAACGAGGCTAACCCAGCTGTTCGAGATGGATACGCAGCATGCAAATGCCATCATACACTACCGGGCTATGTCTGATGCAAGCTAATCAGCTTGTTCGCATACGGCTACCCCGAGGCTGGAGATAGATACATACATGTAGACACAATCCGTGCATGGATGTGGAGGAATACGAGGAAACATGTTCATGCTCAATAATTTGAATGGTTCTTCCCTAAATATTCTTCTACCATTAATAAATACGCGTATAAGTTACTTGGCGCAAATAATGCACTATAGCCTTAGGCCTACATATTCCCATATAGTAACAAAGATACTTAAAAAAGTGAATTTTTTCAAAAAAAATCCCTGCGGGGCTGTGATGCGCCTTCCCCCCCCCCCCTCCCCTCCCAGTATCCACACGGAGACTACCTCTCCATATGATTGATTTAATATACGCAGTTCTAAATTTTCACTAATATAACCACTGGCTGCATATATGGTGATGGATGAGTGATAGAGGCATATGTGGATGGACTGTTATGGAAAGCTATGTGTCCACCTTGAGTTCAAAACAATTGTCACTGCCTTCTTGTTTTATTCACTTATTTCAATCGTTTTAGGAATCAATTGGTTTCATGTATATGCTCCAATTCTTGATGGGTTTCTCAATTACAATTGTTTATATATTTGAATTTAACGACGCACTGTTATGATAACTGAGATCTAATGGCATCGGATGAATAATATGAGATGATGAGATGATGAGATGAAGGTTCTTGGGTAATGAGGAGGATAGTGGGAAGGAAGCGGTCATGGCCGACTTATTGTAGGTATCATCCCGGCATTAGCCTAGACTACAGAGGGAAACCATGAAAAACCTCTGTAAAGATGGTCGGCGGCGGAGATCGAACTGGGTTCGGCATTCCCCTCTCCTCCCGGATCACATGAAGCGAGCGTGTTAACCACTGCGCTGCATGTGTAGATGTAGATGGAATGTGATGAAAAGCTATATATTTACCTTGAGTTCAAAACAATTATGTCACTGCCTTCTTGTTGTATTAATTACTTATTCTAAATTTTTTTAATCGTTCCAGAATTCAATTTCGGTAAGTGAAGACTTTCATCTGCGGCGAAGAAGTGTGGTCACAGACAGCGTAGACCTCTGGTGTCGAATTCATTGTTTTTAATTTGAAGTAATAATAAAATGGGGTGGTGAGATCACCCTTGTGGTACCCCGTTTAAACGATCCACTTTCATCCTTAGCCAAATAGGGGAACAATGATTTTGTATCAAGCTTCGATGTTATTAAACAAAAAAATGTAGTGGTTATAATTTATGCTTACATTCTTGATGGATTTCTCAATCACTTTCATTGATTGAAAAAGTATGTATATACATTTTTTAATGCGTCCCCAGTCTACATAGGGCAAAAAGTTGCCACCAGGATGAACAACTTATAAATATATTCTGAATGTTCATTACGGATCGACAAAATTTTAGCAGGTACTTCTCTGCAAAGTTTGAAGTAGTTTGACCAACAATCATATGTTCATCCGGAAACCACTATACGATCGTTTTGATGTTCTATGATGACACTGAATATGGTCACAAAATATTAATCTCGCATTAAATACATAGTTTGATTACTTCTTGAGATATCGCATCTGGTATCGATGTGTTCCCAGAACAACTGACATCAGGCTGATACTAAAAATAAATAATCCAAGATCAGGAAAATTCGAGACATTTTTGGTTGTTAATCGAGATAACAAGATCTATTTATTTGTATCAAAACTGTTATGGGTATGTTGATGAAATCTAGTTCATTCGATAGTGGAAGTTCACTCGACCAATGTTTTGAATGAATGATTGCTATAATGAGAAAATATGGTAGTGTTGTCATGGTCAAATTTCCTCATCTTTCCTCTTATTGAGATTAGTAGATTTTATTTCAAGTCAGTGTTGATCTCAGTTTATTTCAGTTTATTCAAAGAGAATGTTTTTATTTTGTAATGACCCAGTTGAGTGAGTTTATCAGTCAGCTGTCTAGCAAGGGATGCGAGTGACGGGGGTAGGTAGTGAAGGTCACAACAGAGCCAGTTCTAGTGACCACACGGTTAGGAGTGGTCAGGAATATACAGCGCGTGAGAAAAGAAGATTGTTTCAGATTGAAGTACATTGGTTTTAAAGTGATATAACAGCGTGTGCAAGTGTGGGCCTACAGAACATCAAAAGGTATCGTTATAATAATTCTTAATTTTCTAAAAACTTGGACTTGGTGATATATTGTAACTTGGTAGAGAAGTGAGTTGGTAAAGAGAGATGTAACACATAGAAACTGTAGTTTAAAGTCTCGCATCATACTGATTATGGGCCTAATTTTCTAAAAATCTACAAACTTTTTATTGTGGGCCATCTCTTTTTTCCTATTTATAAACTCCTCTAGGCCGCCCCGGTGGCTAAGTCAATTATCGCCAGCGGTAGTAACTGAAGTCACCGTTGGGCGTGGGTTCGAGTCCCGCATAAGGCATGGGTTTTGGAAACGTCCTTTCACCTATCATCATCGTTTCAATATCATCCGCTCATTAGTACCCCCGTGTAACCTAGCTGTTGGTGGGGTCGTTAAGCAACATTGAAAAAAAAATCCTCTATTTCCTCTATTCTTGAACTGATTGGTGCCCATTCCCTACCTTTTATTCCTCATTTATTATTGTTCTAATAAATACCACCCCGCTTCCCTGGCACACAGTACTGGACGTCACAGTGTATATTAGGCAATTTGGTTCATAATTCTACGTTATCAAATTTTAATTTGGCCATATTCTACGTCCGTGAAGTTGATTATGGAACCAGAAGTTGGATAAACCATCCACCTTGTTTCGTTGCATGGGATTCAACTGTTATCAGACAAAGAGTGAACAATATTTGATTTTCTGGCTCGGATTTTAGATTGAGTTGGTTCTCAATCAGTTACTATCATAATCAAATTATCGTGATTTGTTCGTAAGAAATGTTAATAGGGCATCACATATTTTTATTATTATGTTGACTATAGGAGAACATAGCAAATTGGTATCGAATGATGAGCGATATATTTATATGAAACTTTCTCGAGAGTCAAAAGTACACATTGATTTTTAAATTTAAGCATTCATGCATTAATTCATGCATTCATATCATTCCATTCTTGAAATTTATAAACTTTATTATTTCATGCCACCTGTTGATCGTTTTCTTGGCTCCCCATACTAGATGTGGAATAATAAAAAATACTGTAGCGTTAAAAAAAGATATTTTTGCAGAACATTTCAGCACAAAACGAGCGAACAATATTCCGTACAGACCTCCCATCCCCTCGCCAACGTCTGTAATTAGTGTGACTTTCTGTACACTAGACAGCGCTACAAGCGCGCTGGCGATAGCCAATCACAATCGACAATCCATATCAATGATGTTTTCCCAGCACATTTCAGAACAAAACGAGCACATTTCAATATCTCTAGAAAAATGTATAATTCAAATGTGTTTGTGTGTAGAAGCTGCGAGGGGGGGGGGGGGAGGGCGGGGTGGCAAGTTACTGAACCTTTCATAACGCCGAATAGCGCTCCATGCGGTGGGAAAACTGACTACTGACTAGTAAATTGATGAAGTAAAACATGTAAATCATACACTATGTCCTAGTTAATCAGAAAGGCAAATGAAATATATCACTTTACTGACTAGTGACTATACTAATATTACATTAAATTTATAAATAACTAGATTAACAATTCCACAATACCATAACTAAAAATATAAAACTCATTATATAATCAAATCTCGTATTTATTTTTAATTGATCAAAGCCTTTCATGAATAAGATTTTTTATTGCGATATTTTGTTATTTATTTTCTGCAGCCGACAGGTTGGAAATTACCACCGTTGCCTGCATGTACCCTCATCAAGGGTGGGCTGCTTTCAAAAGGCTCTTTCACTACAAAGCGGCGACGTACCGTGTTTTTAATAGACTTTCCAAGTGATATTAAAACCGCCATTTTGTCATTTGCTGGAAAATATATTTTAATAGAATAGATGAAGTTTCTATACACGTTTACATTATCGCAATGCGGGTACATGTTTGTTTTGTATTTTACTTTCATTGTTTTGAAAATTAGTTCAATTATGAAAATCATATCGTTTTAATTAGGTTTACTGAATTGAACTTTTCTTTGGGACTGAATTTGTATATTTTATTTTGTTGAGCATCATATAGTTTCAAAATGATTATTACTAGGAAAACGCCATATATGCGTTGTAAGACGAGCGGATAGTAATAGTATGGGTAAAAATGGGTAAAAACTGCTTCGAGTGGTACCAATTTAGCACATTTACTGTTTTAACTTCAAAATGGCTGACCCGATCAAGCTGAAATTTTTTGAAATGTGTATCAAAATGTGATTCAACTTCCCGCAAAATTTCATTTTTTTGGGATAATGAAAATATATATTTTTTTTCCGTCATGTTATTCTAATGGGTATTTTTGAAATTTCTAAAGTTCATAAAAAAAAGTTACCACCCGATGATGCCACGTAACAATACAGATTTAAGTTGGATGAGGAACCATATTGACAAAAATGTTCGAGGTTGATATCTGTAGCCGTTTGACCTGTGGAGAACCCCGTGTGATAGTTCCCCGTGTCAAAAAGGTCCAATTTATTAGACGAGCTTCAGAGAGGATTCAATTTGACATACTAAAAAAATTGGTGTTCGTTTTTATTTTTTTTTTTTTTTTTTTTTTTTCATGTTTTTTTGTCGGTTCTCTACAGGTCAAACGGCTACATCTATCAACCTCAAACTTTTTTTCTATATGGTTCCTCATCTAACTTAGATCTGTATAGTTTTGTGGCATTATCGGGGAGTAACTTTTTTTTTATGAATTTGAGAAATTTCAAAAATTTCCCATTAGAATAACATGGTGGAAAAGTAAGAAAATATTTTCATTTTCCCAAAAAATGAAATTTCGCGTGAAGTTGAATTACATTTTGGTACACATTTCTAAAAATTTTCAGCTCGATCGGGTCAGCCATTCCGGAGAAAAAACATAAAATGTGCCTAATTGGTACCACTCATAGCAGTTTTTACCCATTTTCACACATACTATTACTATCCGCTCGTCTTACAACACATATATGGCGTTTTCCTATAGTATTATTGACATCACATCTCTACAACTCAATATTGTTTTATTCACTGGCCATTTAATTACCCATGGCCATGTACGTCCTGCTCCAATCATTGGTGTGTCCATGATTGATCACATGGCTTGGATTATGTTGAGACCTGACCCAACACTTGGGGGGGGGGGGGGGCAGGATGACTGCAAAGAGCAAATAATGGGGCGGAGAATGGCGAGGGGCATTGATTGCAGTAATCGGATATTTGCGTATTTGTACAAAACAGTATCAATACACCTTGGTACACAAGTCTCAGTTGCTTATGTAATACTGGCATATTGATTTTAACACAATAGATTGTATGGTCAGGATTTGATAATTAAAAGACGTCACAACGCTGAAACTAGATTTTGATGAATGAGGAGGATATTTATTATCTTAATTTTAGAGAAAACTAGAAATCATCAATGCAATTTAAGAAATTATAATCACTCTATTGGTCGTTCAGGACCCGACCCTTTTTCTGAGTTGTGACGTAGACACGTTACTCAATTCTTGTTTTGTTTCTATACAGAACTGGGAATGCCTACGTCATGATTCATGGTTTCTGGGGGACAAAAAATTAGTCGTTATTTCTAAAATCGAGATGATAATTTCTGGTTTTCTTCAGATTTTAAGAAATAATTATCGTCGTTATTAATTAAAATCTAGTTTCAGTGTTGTGATGTATTTTAATATTGTCTGATGATCGGGGGATCTATACCAACTTATTCATAAATTTTGATATAATTGTTTGAAATTGTGAGTACATCATTGTTTCACGAGTAGTTTTTAAAAAACCCATTAAATAAAATCGCAATTTTCATCCTTATTTATGTATTTTATTTTCACAGAAACTGAGCAGATCCATGCTCGAAACTAAATTCCACCAAAATATATTTTCATAATTCTCCAAAATTTAATCCTCCAGCTTGAAGCCTAATATTTTATTAGGCTTTACGGATTAATACTGGTAATTAAACGTATTATTATTGTGTACAATAGAAATAAGAATAATCCCTCGTTACAATGGCCGTCAGACTTGTATTTAGGCCAAGTACGCCCCAGGCACCTGTAAATTCGCTTTAGTACGAAACGTAAACAGGTGTGTATTATTATTGCAGAGGGATTACGGCTTTTCTATCCCTATTCGGCCATCCTTGCTTACAGGGCTTAGTTATGAAGCTGTTGTAAGGTTTTATCTGCGCTAATCTGTGATGGACAATTTATCACAATACAAGTGGAACAGCGATGTATTAGTTACCACGCACGATAGCTTATGGATGACTGTTTTCGACATTATTTTCAATTTAATACTTGCCTAGGGTTATATATCGATCTTTCCTGCCCGGGTAAAATGAAATTACTGAATTATTTGATTAATTTTCCTCTCAGATCAGGCATGAGTGATTTGACAGAGGTTTTAATCGAAATTTGCATCATTGAATTGTGAAACTTTTATTAATTGGTAAACTTAATTGAGGTAATTCGATTTCTGTTCGTAAACAGAGGTACACTTTTTATACGCTTTATAGTGAAGCTAATTTCGGTTAGTAACTTTGTTTGCAAGTTGGCTTCAGTGTTTGTGTAACTTTTTATATTCTGGAAGACTAAATAACTTCTAACACCTATATGTATATTGAGATTCATCTGATTTATGAGATGACTTTAAACTAGAAATAAGAGATATAATTTACATAAACCATTAGTTTCGTTTCATATTTATAAAAGACGTATAGTCTAATCTATTCAAGAAGCTCTCTCGCGAAAAGCCTAAATTACCACCGTTCCAACTGACCAATGTTGCAATGCATCATTCTAAGTAAGCCGAACTAGCATGTTTCCTTTAGCTAAAAGCGTATTACCAAAGTAGAGCTACAACCGATGTTTTGGAACCCATTTAGGTAAATAGCTGCGAAAATATTATATAATACACGCGCCTAGTATACCATTATAACCCCATTTCGTAAATTGCTTTGGGAACTAAAGTCGAATCGCCTTTGTAATGGCTATCCAACAGAAACGGGGGCTGCAATTCATACGTGCTTTGGTGCTTGTAAGTTGTGCTTCGATTATTAATAAATAACGAGGAATAATTGAAACCCTAATAAAGAAGGTTTGAACAATAACTAAGAAATGATGACGTAGCAGTCATAGTTGTAGGCTGTACAGGGAATGTTAAACATGGACGCTGAGGGGTTATTAATTATTAAAATAATATATGCGGGATGATAATGATACACATATTCATTTAGATATTATATCTCTGTCTTTCACCTTCTCTCTCTTACTCTCTCTCTCTCTCTCTCTCTCTCTCTCTCTCTCTCTCTCTCTCTCTCTTCATATATATATATATATATATATAAATATATATATATATATATATACATATTATAATTTTAAAATATATAAAATATATATACATATATATATAAATATATAATATAATATATATAAAATATAATATAATGTATATATTATATATATATATATAATATAATATATATATAATATATGGTAAAATGTTTCCACGTAAGTTGCTGCGATTAGGGAAAGCATGTTGGGTCCTAAAAAGGACCGGTTGATGCGACGTTTCGCTGGAATTTCATCCAGCATCATCAGGCGACGGTGGTAAGTGGTCGAATGTCTGGGAGCGCTCTTCAACGGCTAGTTTTATACAAAAACGTTCTAACGTGAGACATTCGACCACTTACCACCGTCGCCTGATGATGCTGGATGAAATTCCAGCGAAACGTCGCATCAACCGGTCCTTTTTAGGACCCAACATGCTTTCTAATCGCAGCAAACTTACCGTGGAACATTTTTACCATCAAACATTGGCCGCGAAAATCTCCGTGCTCACATATATATATATATATATATATATATATATATATATATATATATATATATATATATATATATATATATATATATATATATATATATATATTACAAATTACAGATGAGTAAATTAGTATGAATCAGTGCATAAGTATAGTACAAATGAGAACTTATTTCATTTGTATTTGTTTTCAAAATTCAGCAACAAGTTTTCTGACGGATAACAATCACAAATGAAAACTAGAATCGTGGCTTACAAAATGTTATATTCCATAATTCCCAACACTTTCCACGGAACGGAAGAACCTTCAGAGATTTGGTTGTGCACACAGTGTATACACACACACATATATATATATATATATATATATATATATATATATATATATGCAAGTCTTACAATGTCTCGTTCGTTTTCCACCTCACGTTTTCGATTGGTTTCACCTTTTTCGTTTTGACTCGAAGAAATAGTCTGTACAATCACTTCTTCGATCACTTGAGTCTATCCCAGTGTACCAGACGTTCCAATAGTCTGTCCCCCACGGGTTTCAAACGATAGCACTCTCTCTCTCTCTCTCTCTCTCTCTCTCTCTCCCTCTTTACACCCCTCCTTGCACGGATCGCTATTCGAAGGGTGAGCAGGAAAATCTGAAAATTGACATTTTCGAAACTTCAGCATGGTACTTTTATTCATATCAGCATAATTGAATCATAATGAATCATATATAGGCCTAGACTTATATATTTATATGAATATATATATATATATATATATATATATATATATATATATATATATATATATATATATATATATGACTGTGTTGAATATACCGTCACTAAAGATTTTTGAATAGTTGTAATTTGGTCCGGCACTTCATTTGAAGAATTGTGAGATATCGATATCACGAGCTCTTATATTTCAAGCTAGAAGAACAAACACAAAAATGTGCTTCTTTCAAAATCTCATACATTGATTTAATTTGCGAATATGCTCACCCCTATAGCCAGAACATAAAAGCTTGACCTAGCTATATGCATCCTAGTTTCTAATGTTCTAAGTTTCTCCATTCTAATAATATAATAATCACCCATCCCAGATCACAATTGATGGGTCAGGGGGTAGAACACATTCCACTTGAATACTATGGCCACGGATCTTCAGGAAAGAAGCTGGCCAGGCCTGTTTCATCCTCTTCTTCATCTTCCAAGTCTTCCTTTTTCCGTACCAACTCCCTCCACCTTGTCCTACACCTACTCCACAGTCCTACTTCTTCCACTGCATTCCATATTTCGTCTCTTGCAGCAACATTCTCCTTGATCAATCCACTCCACTTCTCCATTGGCCTTCCCACCCTTCTTCTCCCATGTAATGAAGTTTCAAATTCACGCCTCGAAATTCTTGTTAAATTCATCCTTTTCATGTGACCAAACTATCGTATTGTCTCTCTCTACCTATTTGAAAATCTATTCTGTCTACTTTCATTTCTCCCCTAATCTTTCTAATCTTCATCTACATTATTTAGAAATATTAAATTTGTGTTCATGAATGTTCTCAAATATCTAAATCTTCATTTTTTAAAAGTGCGCCCCTTCGAATGATTATTCTCTACACTAACCTGTTCCAAGTTGGAAATGTCAAGGTACCCGTGAAAGTTTGTTGTCGATCAATCAAACGGTCCAGCCCTATACAAGAGAGCCGGGAAGAGCAGGGAAGAGCCGGGAAGAGTCATCAGATCTGAGTGGCATGGTTAGTATCTGCTTCCCACATCTTGCGAATCTAAAGATTCTGCGTGAGGTAGTTTCTCCGATATATAGAAGCTGGTATATAACCGACGATCATCTACCTCTGAGTATCTGATGAACAGCTGTTGCTGAATTAGTTGATAAACAAAGTGATGAATGGGAAATGTGGAGAGATACAGAAAGTGAAGTATAATGCGAGAGGGAAAAGTAAAATAGTAGTAGGAAAATTGAGGAATCATCAATTTGAGATTAAAAATTTAAAAAATCCGCAGATAATTATCCACTAGGTAAAGAATGGAGAAATCCTAATTTCACCGAATTCGATACTAACTCTTGATAATGATAATAATTAATTCATAGTATACTTGCTACAAGATATTCATAGTGACGGAATTGCCGATCCTCGGATCCTCGTGGATCCGAATCCTCATTGTATACATTTGCTTTCTCACGGTTCTCTCGAAAGAAATCCGATGTCCCTTTCACCACTTATTCTGTGCATCCGCTTTATACTCGGCAGTCATTGCCTTCTTCAAATTGGCTCTCCACTTGCATTATTTCTATACGAAGACGTAAATATCCTCATCTATTTTCACATCTCATTATATAAATATACATATATATACATATATATATATATATATATATATATATATATATATATATATATATATATATATATATATATTTATATCTATATATATATATATATATATAGGCCTATATATATAATATATATAATATATATATATATATATATATATATATATATATATACATATATATATATAATATATATCTATATATATATATATAATATATATACATATATATATATATATATATATAATTATATAAATATCATATATATATATATAATATAATATATATATATATATATATATATATATATATATTATATATATAATATTAATATATATATATATATATAATATATTATATAATATATATAAAATATATAGATATATATATATATATATATAGTATATATATATATATATATATATATTATATATAATATATATATATAATATATATATATATAAAATATATAATATATATATATATATATATATATATATATATATATAACATAATGTATATAACATATAATATATATATATATATTATAATATATATATATATATTAATATTATATATTATAAATATTACTATATATAAATAATATATATATATATATTATTACAGATATATATATATTATATACTATATATATATATACTATATATATGCTAACTTATATGATTATAATTAAATAACAATAATATAGCTTATAATATTATATATATATATAATCAAAAACTCAGTTCACAGTCCAATGGTTTCTATCAAATAAAATGACAGTAGAATAATATATACCTATAAAAAAAAAAAATGAACAGCGAATTTAAATTGTATATTCTGCATAAATATAATGATAACCCTCATTTTTACTGTTTGTTTTTCATGCTTCATAATCAAGAAGTTAAAGTTTAAATAAATAATCGCCAAGTAGAAACGCTATCTCATATCAATCCGCCGGGTCTAATTAGCAGTCTGTAAAAAAAGTCAAATTGAATCCGGATTGTTATTCGAATAAGTCTAGAAAGCAGACGTTAGAATTTAATTCTGTTCGTCGTACAATGGCTAACTTTGTTAATTGCGTTCTTGAATGTACATATACAGAGTATGAAAGTGCAGCGTAAGGCAGTTGGACCAACATTTCTAAGATCTGATTAAAAGATCCTTTCATCGTGCCTGGGCAAAGGAAACAAAGGACTCATGAAGCTACCACAAAGACGAACTATAGTAATTTGGCTTCGTTTGTTAGATATCTTATGTTATGAGGGTGAGATCTGTTTGAGAATCTTCGTTTTTGGTTCGAGACACACATTGGATGGGTTTATTCTTGTGATTCCTTTAGTCGTGGATCTTTAGTCAAGTCATCATGATCAGAATGTGGTTCCTGTAAAGACGCATTCTCAAAGTAATTGAGATATTATTATTATATGAATGAAGCTTATTTAATATTTCGTGCGTTTCTTTGGTTTATTTGGTAATTAAGAGGGAATTAGGAAACCTATAAATTAGGGGATGAAACGTGGTGTAATTTACTCTCGGAACGGATCTGGTTGGTTACCACTGGTTTCTTGTAGTTGGAGTGAAGATGTTTTTCTCTATGAAATAAGAAAGGGGTTTGGTTGGGTGAAGTTTAAAGGGTGAGTGAAGAGTTTGAAATGAGCTCGAATTGATTGTTGTGATGAATATCTACGGAGAGTTCAGAAGTGAAAGTCGGTTCTGATGATGGATAATATGGATGTTTGTATCTTTCCTTCATCCAATTATGTTGACGATATCATATAATTTTTGTTGTTTGAGGGATTTCTTGATATTTCTCTCATTTTCGTTGCGAAATTGTCATGTTTTTTGTGATCTCATTATAATTGGTATTCTATTTTTAAAATTTTGTGTTCAAATTTCCAACATTTTCGGTGAGATTTTTCAATGAAATGAATTTTTTCACATATTCAATTGATATTTGGATTGTTATTTTTTATTGCAATGTTTGAAAGAATTTAATTGAATTTGTTACGAATTTTGTGAACGGTGTACGCGCGTGAGTGAGTTGAGTGATACTACAACACTGCAAGCTGGGAAACTGCTGTCGTCTGCTTATTCTCTTATTCTCATCGACTATAAAAACAATATTGGTATCGAGATAGAATAAAAAACATTTTTTTGCATATAGCATGGGAATAAAATGAATTATTTATCTTGACGATTCGTTATAAGTGAAGAAATTGAACCGAAAAATATAAAAGAGGAACAAAAAAGATTTGGATGTAATAATAAAATCTCTTACACGATTTATTACTACCCAGATTCCTCGACATTATCCGCTTGACAAATCTAAACATTTTTAAATTATCTATTTACTGACATTGTCATTTGGTGGCACTGAACATTCAACTTATCACTTGAACAACATTTTTACTGTATTTTTATTACCATCATTTGGTCGCATTCCAACTTTCATTCCCAAGCCGAAGCCAAATCTCTGACCAACTGTGTCATCACATCGAAACAAGTGGTTGCTTTTATAGTTCCAAGATCTAATTGGTATTTACAGTTCATCATTAATTGTACCAAAAAGACTCGATGTATATTTACTAGGAAACATTCTACCCTCTCATCACACCCACCACGATGTACATATTGGGAAATTGAACCGATTGATTTTCATATCACTTCTACGATGTAATAATTCAGAGTATTGCCTCCAGACTTTTGCTATTCCATTTATTCCCACCATTTTAAAATAGAAGAACATTTCAAGGAACACAATTTTAATCAATTAATCAAATTTGCATATTTATTTGGCTCTCTGTAGATCTTCACATATACACGAAACATGATCAATCACTGACTTATGCTGTGTATCGCTGATCTATTTGGGTTATCTCAGTTTCAATGTTACCTCTACATCTTCATTCATTGACTGATTGTAACTGAAAGTCATGCTAGACGCTTGCGTTAAGTTTTTCTAGTCAGTCTTGAACGATTTCAGACGATAAATCTTGAACTAATCATTTAGAAGAAAAAAATTTTTTATCTGAAAATATGAATAATAATTGAATTCAATATGAATATTTCGGGACTTCCATCAAAAACTATGAATAATAATTGAATGGAATATGAAATTTTCGGCACTTCCACCAAGAAATATGAACAATAATTGGATATAATACCCAACTTTCGGCTCCTCCACCGATATGGTGTTTAACTACTATGAAAGTTCCAAGACGGTTGACCAGGTATAAAAGATACTCACATCACAAAACTCACATCACACTACCTATAACGATTATTTATTGCAGAAAATTAAATAATTTGAGAGGAAATTATATGAAATTAGGTCCTTACAATATCATCCAATCATCACTTCCCATCACATGTTAACAGATCAGAACGTCTGAATCGGCCACAGTTCATTTACATCTCAATTATCAACAATAATCCGTACAAAATGGCGTAGGTCTTAGATGAAGAAGATGATACCTGATTTAATTCATCTTCTCTGTATTCTGAAAGCGAGTAGTTTTTAAATATTAATTTCTTAACCGGTCTTGTCAGCACGCAGGTTGCCTAGTTTCCCACGAAATTTGCGCCTGAAGTTTCCAACGGTAACATGGAAATCCACTCTGGCTACGAGATTGCTTCACTCTGTGTGAGATACAGGAAATAAAAATCAATGGAGCTACGTTATGTTATCATTAATTAAAATATGTTCCGACAACAGGTGATGTTTCCTACAACTGTATATATGTATAACTTATATATGTATATATAATATATATCTATATATCTATATCTCTCTCTCTATATATATATATATATATATATATATATATATATATATATATATATATATATATATATATATATATATATATATGTTTATATATATGAATGAATATTTCAAACTTTCTCTCCAATGATCCATATTTGTTGATAAAGACATCTTTTGGGTGTTTTCATGATAACTATTTCATTATGGAAAGACCAACGTTCCGCCCGGAAACAACATTTTCATTGAGAAAACAAAAAGTTAGAAAACATTACAAATAATCGAAATTCCGCTAGAAAAATCAATAAAAATCAATAAACAAATGCAATATTATAATTTAAGGATTATTTCACATCATTCTGAAATACAGAAAAGGTTATGGTGAATGGCAATGTATTCACTCGGATAATCTATTCATTATTCGATAACATACATACGAAACCATCACTAGTAATGGACTGACTGGTAATTGAGCTGGGAAAAATGGCAGGCGGCTTCAAATTTCCTAGTAACTTTCGTTTAGAAATTCCAAACTTCCACATTTCCTCTCAGTGCAGCCCACTACTCCCATAGTATTGTTTGACTGAGATTTGATCTTCAGAGCATATGACGGTGAGGGGGGGAGGAGGGGCGGTAGAGGGGTGGACTGGGGGCATGTGATGGGGGCGGAAGAGATTAACTCTATTCAATTACACGCCACCTTGCGTACATATAACCTACATGCCAGAAGTTTTCTAGTTCAAATCACAGTGCGTCTGTCTGACTGAGTATACATGTATATTATACGAGCTTAGATAAAAAATAATTAAATATAATGGCTATAGAGTCAGAAAGCAGCATGAATTCTCTACAAAAAACTGATGATTATGATTATATGCAATTCTAAAATTGAAGAAAATAGTGTATATGATGGTCTATTATTTGGCCATCATTGTTTGATGTCATTGTTATATAAAAAAATATCGTGTATTTTTTCTCTGTAGCAGTCTTCTTTCTTTTGATAGGTTGCATATTCACTCTCTGTACTCGTGAAGTTATTCATGTACCGGGGCTGATTTCATCTCATCTCATTCTAGCTTTTGGTAGATCGTTGAACGCACAGAGTGAATCAAGGGTGTGGTAGACATCTTTCGTCATGCATGTAATGATCGATCAATTGTCACAATACAGTCAATTTAAATTCAGTGAATAAATTCGGAATATATATTATATTCATATTCAATATTGATATGCGCGTCTATATAATATAACCCATTTTGAAGTTTTTGAAAACCAAGGATAATAGGGAAAATAAGAGAATGAGTAGAATAATACGAGAGAGAAAATTTGGAGAAAATATTTCTATCGTGTGAATTGAAATTGTCAATGAATTTAAATAAAATAATGACACACATTTTTCCGGAATTTCACATAAATCAGATCAGCCGTTTCGTTGAAAAAAGTATAATGTTGGTCTTAACATTAATCAAAACTATTGAAATATCCTCCGGAAAATCCAGCAAGAATTTGACCAAGAGGTTTCAACAATCAAATGTCAGAACAATTAAAATAAGTAATGAATGAAACAAGAAGGCAATTACATATTGTATTGAACTCATCGTGCTTCTATCACGCTTATTGAGCTTCCACTACATTTCATATTAACATATTATCTATTGGGCAGAGAAAATTCACAGTTGTGCGTTAGTGTTGAAAAGTAAAACTTGTAAAAAGTTGAATAAAAATAAAGCGCGCGCATATTTTCATCAATGTCGTTGATCATTTTCATCATTCATTTTCATCATTTTCATCATGTTGACTTGATTTTGTGTAACTTTTGGTCGGCCATATTGCATCTAAAGCGTATTTTGTTGTTACTTTCCGTGTCGAATATCGTTCATCCAACAACGCATTTTTTTTTTTTTTTTATTATTATGTTGCTCAACGACCCCACCAACAGCTACGTTATACGGGGGTACGAATGAGCGGATGATAATGAAACGATGAAGTGATGATAGGTGAAAGGACGTTCACAAAAACCCATGCCTTATGCGGGACTCGAACCCACGCCCAACGGTGACTTCAGTTACCACCGCAAGCGATAATTGACTTGGCCACCGGGGCAGCTCCAACAACGCATATATCGCGTTGTCCATGAAACAATGTTTACCGTCAAAAGTTCCATGTCTAATATTCAGAGCAGCACTTTGGCGCCATTTTGTGCCGTGTTTCGTTTCCCTGAAGATCCAACAAAGAGCTCATAAAGTCATAAGTGCAATAGTTAAATGACTATCAAGGCGCTCTTGTTCGTCTAGTTCTAGGGAACACATTTCAGTAAACATCAATACATTGCCGTAATGAGGTGTTTCAAAGAGAAGTCAACCAATTACAACAGAGCATTGGCAAGAAAACGCATGCAGGGAAGCATATTAAATAATTAATTAAAGGGTTTAATTTGGAGAAGGTCTAAAATAATGGTTATTTCGCGAGCCACTAACTTTAAACTTATTAGAATCGTTCTGAAACACATTTAGTAATAGACACCATTTGAATATGACTAGAGTGGTAACATATTCGTTTAAATGCTAATTTCATTCTTGCTTACTTTTACGGAATTTGACGTTGTATTTTTGTATTTTGTATTTACAAGCTTAGATGAAGCTATCGTGACGATGGAAAGGCAGCAGTGTTCCTGAATTGGTGTTCAATGTTGTTCGTGAAAATTTTTCTGTTGTTGTTTTTGTCCTTTCTAATGCACCCAATATGTTTTTGTAATCTAATCACCTCCATCTACCCATTTATTTTATGATCATAATTGTATATATTAATCATTCATTCATTAACCATTCATTCGTTATTATTTTTTCATATTTCTTATTCATATTCTTTTTGAAAAAAAAAAAAAAATGACACCGGATGTGAGTCCAAAGCTGTAATTAGTAAAATAATAAATGATAAATGTATAAAAGTTGAGAAAAGGCTTTATCGTTTCACAAAATTCACTACTATCTTGTATGTTGCATTACTTATTTGACGTAAAGTTGAAACTATACACTTTATGCATAAAAACAGAGATGAAAATGTACGTAGGCCTATCCACGTAATTTTTTCATCATGCAGAATTTCTTCTGTTTGCATGGAAGTCTTTTATAAAATCTATCTCGTAGAAATTGCAAAAAGTGCACTTTTACTCAGTCGAGTAAACTTTGTGGATCACATTGATTTTACTATAACCAGTTATATGAGTGTACAAATTGGATATTCGTTCCATATTCTGGTTTAATATTAACTTCAAGAATGATTTACGACAATTTATGATTCACTCAAGAAATTCACAAATGAAATTATCATATAACTGACATCACGTTCATTCTTCAATACTGAAAATGATTTATATAGTTATCTAAGAGCCGATTGTATCAACTGAAGAATAATTATCAATTAGTTGATCCTTACTTAAGGTACAAAAATACCATATGTATTCAAGGGTACTAACAAGTTAAGTCGCTAATTTTTGCCTAATTCACTAATCATCACTTGGTACAACCGGGTCTTAATGCATACCATGATAGGCTCACTTAAAGGTGATCCCCACCAAAAACAAGAACTTGTAAAAACAGGGAGTCAAGCTTTGCTATTTCAAATCTTCAGCATTCAAAAGTAGTGCCATAAAAAGTGTTGGTCAAGTTAACTCTTAAGAGAGGGAAAATGCATATGTGGATAGATATTGGGTATATATATTGCAACATTTCGTTGATAATATCTTTGACATAACTATATCCAGCTTTGACTATATCCAGCCAAGCGGCAGCTCGACTATCTCCGTCGTAGCAGAATCTCTTCCGTAACAATGTAACAAATCAATGGTCATCTTAACATGATTCCTAATTAAAGGAAAGGTCGTTTTTGTAGCTCAGAACGGATGGTCGTAACTTTTCGAAAAGCGTCGCAATTGGGTAATGTTGATCAAACTTCTACGGCATGAATCTTGATTAAAACCAACAAAACTAATCTCGACTTTTCGATATCAAAAGCCAATGTAGCTTTTTGATTACATTTCTCTCTCTTGGTGGCCTTATTGGGTTTACGTGGTTAACTAGACCAATCACCCCTTACTTTACTGTACACAGCCATTGTGTGTAGCTCATCTCAGGCTAGTGTTTTATGGAACCAAAGTCAACAGTTCTGCGTACGCCATGGCAGTACTAAAACATGATAATATATGGCAAGAAAACGCTTCGAGTGATGAGTCGACATGGAGTTGTGGAATGAGCTTCAAAAAGGTTTCAGGGTTTGTTTCTACGAAATATTCTTATTCTTAATTTATTATCAAGTCTTTGGCTTGTTTGTTCAACTGGAATAAATAAGCTTGGCTAGATATTATTACGGAGTATACTGAGAATATATGAATTTCAAATTGGAGAATATAAATTAGATGAAATCCTTATTATGAAGAGACCCTTGAGATATTATAAAAATAGAATCCTAAAATATCCTTGATAGAATCCTTATTATGATTATACGAGTGATCAGTATGAATAGTTGATGAGTTGAAGAATTTACCTTTGTTTAGTCGAAATATCGTTCGATTCGATATAATTTCATATTTTACGATAAAAATCACCACAGATGCAGAGGTGCTTTCGCCACAAACATCTAACAATAATAGTCAATAAATTACAGCTGACATTGACATTTCAAAAATCATCAAACTGAAACTATGTCAAACTAAATTATATATTTGTTATGTCCAGCAATAAAATATCGATGCTCGAAATATTTGCGAACAAATGTTATATTACTTATATCAACTCACATAATTATTATAAAAATACAAACTTCATAATCATATGATTCATAATATAACACTTATACAACTAGTTTTACTTCCTTGTTATCTACGGAGAAGTTGAAATGATTGAGCAATAATTTTTCAATCATGATGATGTGAATATTGTCGCCAAGCTCGTTTTGATAACTATGAAAGGCTGCTAACTTTTCCCTTGAGAAGCAAAATTGCGTTATCATTTATAATACATAAGGTTCGTAAAAACATGACAATTTCACTGTAAAAATAAAGTTTTCACTTCCATATATAATTATTCCAAGATTGTAATTATTTTGTCCACTCCCAAATGATAATACAAGAGTATTCAATAGTCTGCCGAGCTTATAAATAACCTGACATAGAAACGGTTGTTTTAAACAAAGAAGATAACACATATCCACAGAAGTATTTCCCGACTATTTTGGGTCAACTTCATTCTTATTTGCTATAAAACGTAATTGATGCATGGTCATTTTAAGGGTCATTCCAGGAATTATAGTTATATCTTTTCTCAAAGTTTCAATGCTAAAATTCCAAGTCGTAGAAAGGTATCAGGAGTCCATGTGATGTGAAGAGTTCACTTTGTTTAGGAGATTCTTCTACGTAATGGTGGTTAGAAATAACCTCTTTCAACGTATATCTAATACTATATAACAAACGAAGAAAAAACTAGCACATTTCCTCAATTCTACTCTGAAAGAAAAAGAAAAAGATTCATTCTCAGGAAACGAATGTTGAACTATAAATTGCGTCTCATAAATTTAGATAGAATGAGATAAGAAAAGTTCGATCGATTGTTGAAACACTGACAAACAGGACATGTAATTGCATTTACCTTCTTTACCTTCACCCTCGTTCAAGACTCAGCATATACTGAGCAAGTGCTTCTTGATAAGGGACAGAACTGATAATATGCTCGATCTATTCGATCCTGAGTCAGTTATGGAAACATAAATGTAAAAAACTGGAAGTCATTCCTATCTGAGTTGAAGTTAATGAGTTCAATAATAATGATAATAATGATAATTGCTTCATTTCCAATTTTTTTACAAAATCATTACCTCATTATGAAGGTGTTCGGAAAATTATATGATAAATTATATGACCAATACACAAATGGAAAAAAAAATACATCACATATACACAATTTACTCCAACAACACAATATATATATATATATATATATATATATATATATATATATATATATATATAAAGATCAATTAAACGTGAAGAACGTTACAATTTTGGAACTAGATTGTAACTGATAATGCTCATATTCATTTCCCTAATTGTGAAAAAAACTGGAAATCATCAGATCAATTTATAAGTGCATAAATATATACCGTATTCACGAACTTGTGCTCAGTTTCCACTATCACCTATTGGGTTGATATTATAGTTGACTATTACCAGAATTTTTGACCATCAAATTGGAAAACAATCGATTCAATATGAACAAGATGAAACGATTTGCCAAATTATGTTTTTCCAGAGGGTATTTCCAGATAAATACCAAATTAGGTATTTCCAGAATAAGTTTTCAATAATTTTGTAAAATTGAGATCTCCGATACAAATATTGAGTGAAATATTAGGAAATTACCTACGAGATTGGCTACTAGATTGAAATAGTAATAATCACAAAAATGATTATGAATTTCATATTACAATCACTTTTCTGAAAAAAAAATTATAGAATTTATCTCCAGAATTCAACCAGTGAACTAATACAATAAACTTGTACCCTATTATCGTGTACTTGAAGTGCTGTGATAAAATCATTCCACATTACATTTTAATTAATGAAATACCCCATGCAGTAATACTACTGATTTGGTTGTAAATTCCACGCCTGAAGAATCCAGCTAACTTCAGAGGCCTCTTCATTTCCTACACCGTGTTGGGTTCACTTGGAGAGTTGCCTCTGATTGCTTATAGAAGTATCTACAGTGCATGTTAATAATTAGTGTATTGCATACGCTTACAGAATAATCACACCACAATGTATAATTACTCTTGAGACCTGTACGCAGACACGGGCAAAATACTCAAACTGGAAGTGTGTGAAGATACAGATACTTGATTCCTTGGTATTTCAGATACAAGATATAAAGATACATTTTCAAAATGTATTTAAAATACAAAATACAAGATGGTATCCTTGAGATACTTTCAAAAGATACATTCCAAAGATAATGTTTCTAAAATCAGAAAATAGTTGGGCGGAAATATCAAGAATATACTGAAAATAATATGTCAAAGTTACAATATAATTTTCATTTTTTTTGAAGAAAGTAGATTTGCAGCTGTGTCGGTAGCAAATAGACTCACTGAAGTCTGAATTCGACAGTAAACTGGTCACGAAAAGTGACTAGTCACGACGGGTCAGGAAAAGGGTGATCTCACCATCACAAAGATTTGAAACATAATAATATCGAAAAATTCAATTGTAGAGTCAATTATAGTTCATTATGAATTCTGTAATTGTGAAACATAAACCTAAGCGATAATTATATTTATTTATGGAAAAAAATACAAATAAATCAATAATACACTTCATACTGTTGTTATGCACAGGTGGACAATCCATTTCTCAGATATGATTTCATTTTTTTATTCCTCGTGATATTTGAGAAAGCAGAATTCATGAACTTTGTAGAATTTGAATGATTTCACTGACTTTTTCACTATTTTTTCAATTTGGTTAATCTGCTCTTTATTCATCTACTCTCACAAGAAGACTTCATCAAGTGTGAATCACGTTTTCAAAATTATATAATTGGGAATTTTAGAATTTTCGAGTCTCGATTGTAAGAAAATCATGACTGAATAACACATTTCTTCTGATAACTTTTTAAGACATTCGAGCTGGTCCTTTTCACCTTATAAAATACATGAACTAAAATTAATGGATTCGAATGAAGCACATTCCACGCTAATAATCTGAACATCTGTGACATCTTTATCAAAAGAATTCATTCCATAATATGAAGTATGATATTAATACTGATTAATTCAATAGGAAAAGTCAAAGGCTTCTTCTTCCATGTAACATATATAATGAGTCACATTCAATTTCAGTCAAGTTGATTTGAGTAATAAACTGACCCAATTGAATAGCATAACTGGAAGTTTTGGAAGGCAATTAATTCCATAATGAAACGATCTTACTTTTCAGCGATCACATAGTAAGTGTACATGCTCCATAAGAGATACTCCATACAATTTAACTCTCAAGATTTAAATAAACTCAACTTTTCAAAGTAAAAGAATACACACGTTTCTTCTTCTATCGTTAAGTTCATCTCTAAGGAAACGTACTCAAATATAATGCGGAATTTTCTGCCAATTTACCTTCTCTTTGATTCATGAATTCCAACATTAAGTCTTATATATACCCAGATGTTTTTTGCTCTCATTCTTTCTCAGGTTCATATCTATCCCAAAACCAGAGTCACATTTCCCTCCGTGTCCTCATTTCAATTCGCTTTCTATCAGCCCCCGTTGTCGCGTCGTTGTCGCGTTTCGTTCCTTTGTCTCTTCGCCGCGACTAACTTAGCTTCCCTCATCTTTTTCTGGCAATGGACCAACGCTGTAACGCAGGCAACTGACATCTTACTAAGACATCCGCTTTTGTTCTAATCAAACAATCGCGCGTTCGTTTCTTTCGAAAAACCAACACTGTTAGAGATTACCATTGATGATGTGATTTTCTATTCACTCACTATGTTGTTTTATATTATTCAGAGAATGAAACTATTTGAAAATTCCGTACATTACTTATCTACATCTGCAATATGATTCGTTAATCTAGAATTACTGAACTCAAGAATTGAGAACAAAAATCTTTAGAGTGATTTGGAAAATAAATTTCTCTCCACATATATTCTATATATATTATAAATATATATAAATTCATTCTAATATCGTTGAAAACGCGCTTAGAATTTATATTAAAACATCATACATTCAAATATGTTGTGCATGGTAGGTACTCTTCAAAAGGACTGACAAGAAATTAATATCTGCGCTGAAAGGAGATGTTATTTGAATATGAAACTCGGGAATTCTCTTAGGTACTGAACTGGATCTGATTTGCTATTGGTGGTATAAAATATGAGCTATTTGTTGTTATCTATTCAGCGAGCACACACGACACACGTATTCGTCTAGACTCTGGCATTCAGGTGGGTTATGGAATATCATACAATCTATTACATAATATACTTCAAACTTGTTGAGATGTGATCTAGACTGACCTGGTTGTATTAATAATTTCACCAGAAATCGCTCTTGATGTCACTATGGTATAGCGGTGAATGAGTAAGTGGCAAATAGGAACGTGAGATTAATATACTATATCCTATCCCCTATAATGATTTAATATATATTGAATGTATATGTATATGCTATCTCGTAGACTTATATATATATATATATATATATATATATATATATATATATATATATATATCATAAGTATGTATATATGTCGTATAGTTATATGGACTGTACTCGAAAATTCTATACACCTTGATTTGAAAAATGATTCAAAAATGGTTCAACTTTTTCTGTCCCAAAACTACAGCTCCAAGTTTGATAAGTCCGCGTGAAAACATGCGAACTATGCAGTGCTAAAAAAACAGGAACAAAGCTTCATATCCGGGAGGAATGGAAATATTCACTTTCACTCATCCAATCAATCTAATCATCAATTGAAACCTCAATAATATGATCTCTATAAAGTTATTACGTCAACACAAAACACATTCCCAACGTTTACCGCCAGGCCCAACACACGACTGTGCTACCAATCTACACACCTTGTGTTCTTATTGGCTCCCAGCTGATTGGACTCTGTTGTTTAGTTTGTGTGGCGATATATCACTTTCCTGACAGCGTTGCCACGTTCAACATGACAGATAACACACAAACTTACTTCCCACCACACGTTCAATGATAACAATCGTAATTAGTTACATTTCAACACTTAGGCTGGAAACTAAGAGACATTGATGAACCTTTAGATGCTACGCAAGTGATCGTTCATTTTGGAATTGAACTTTATCTTATACTTTGGATCGAGTTGAGGGCGTGGTTTATGAGTTTGGTTGACCCTGGGGGATGGCTGGAAATAATTAGTGCAATAGAATGATATGTTATAAGATGTTATAAAACTCGAGTCAACCAAACGGGGTGTCTGAAGAGCCTATATCGGAATAAAATCAACTCAGTCGTGTGACTTGGGTTTGGAGGTCTAATCCCACCTGAAACCTGACCACATTTCATTGAGAAGTACCCCGGAGCCCATGTCACACGATCGAGTTGACTTTATTCCGGTACACACTCGTCAGCGCCCCCAACCAAACCTTAACTTACAGTTTCTCTGAGCCCTAACCAATTACCAGAAATATTAACTCTTACGGCATCATTTACTTCATATTTTGATTCAGTATTTTATATAACGAAGCAGTATTTTGGAACATTTGAAAAAAATCATTTCACCAAGAAAAAAAGTTTGACTTCAGCGAGATTCAAACTGGCGATCTTCGGGCTCATTACACTTCATTCGGCGGAATATTCAGTTGGTAACATTGTGATGTTCTGAGTTTCAATGTCTTGTAGTATCTTCCGAGATATCGGGGAATCGAAATAATCATAATGTGTCCAAGACCTCTGTGATGAAATCAGAGGTAAGATTCTGTATTCCGTGAAGAAATTCATTCCCATTGAATATATTCAAATACTAATTCTCAATTTGATAATATTTCTAGGTATCAATAATATCTATTGTTGTTACTTATTGTCACTTCAATTTTATATGATGCGGCATTTTCAATTGAGTTTCGAAAAATTTATATTCAATTTTATATAGCTCCTTCATTTATATTTGAATCATGAACAATTTTTCATCCCCAGTCTTACACTACATTTTTCAACAATACCAACTATGGTGTTTAACTATTACTATGGGTTACCAGTTGATGTTCCAAACAAGTTATGATCTGTAGCTTACTTTGCGTACATAAGATCATATCTCTCTATAACCTTTTTCAGTTCTAGAATCCTCTACCAATTCTAGATTCAACGAGTAAGCATGAACTAGTAAATTCCCGTATATACTACATCACAAAGGAAGATACCATCTCTACTCACGACGTTTACCCCTGAAGGTACATATACTCTGTACTTGTACATTTCAAAATGTTGCTTTTATTATATATTTGGGTCAAGTCAAGACATCGGAAAATAATAATTCCCTTGGTGACTTCGGCGTACAATTTATATCAGTGCTTTGTGACCAGACATAAAAACCCCTCATACCAAGGTAAATACATCGCATTGAGTCTGTCAGAACTTCTTTTATCAAATTGAGGCCTGGTTCACAATTCAAATATGGATTGGTCATTATGAAATAATGAGTATGTCATTATGTGAAAAGGAAATGGGTGATGGTGTTTCAATAAGAAATTGTGTTGGAGTGACCTCCTATTCTATTTTCTTCTATCAAGAAATATCTATTCTATAAAATATATCCATTCTATATCTATTGTATTGAATATTCTATTTTTTGATTATGTTTATTGGTATAGAAAATGAAATAAATCAATTTCTTATGACTATTCCCTTATAACCTTCATGACAATCCTGTTTCTGACCAATCAGATGATGTTACCACTGAAGTCAAGAGACTACCGTTTATGTATTTCGGGTATTTTATTTTTCAATTAGAGTCAAATCAGACGCTCCCGAGAAACAAATTTCGAAATAGTTCCAAGGTCTTCTATTTTATTATGATATGGAATGATACAAGAAAATCAATCAATATAAAATGCCGAAAATGGCAGATAAAGATTCAGGTTGGCGGTGAACCGCATCTTCCGGTGAACTGTTGGCGGACCTACCGTTGAAAAACGAAGCTTTGTTGCCCACCTATGTTACAATGACACTGTAATTTCATAATGACTTATTAGACGAGCTTTAGCGAGGATTCAATTTGACGTACTGAAAAAAATTGGTGTTCGTTGTTTTTTGTTCGGTGTTTTTTTGTCGGTTCTCCACAGGTCAAACGGCTACAGCTATCAACTTCAAACGTTTTTTTAATACGGTTCCTCATCTAACTTAGATCTGTATAGTTTTGTGGCATTATCGGGTGGTAACTTTTTTTTTTATGAATTTTAGAAATTTCAAAAATACTCATTTGAATAACATGACGGAAAAAAAATCATTTTCCCAAAAAAATACATTTTGATACACGTTTCTGAAAATTGTCAGCTTGATCGGGTCAGCCATTTCAAAGAAAAAAAAAATGTGCTAAATTGGTACCACTCGAAGCAGTTCTTAACAATTACTACCCATACTATTACTATCCGCTCGTCTAACAACGCATATGGCGTTTTCCTAGTTCATATTTCAATTCTGAACCAGGCTCAACTCAACAATGTCTTTGTTTTATTGTAACTAAAAATATCCTCTCATATTAGTTTGTAGATGTTACTATTCGTATTACTGTTTCAATATTTACTTTCATTCCGTCATCCATCACTCCATCCATATCTGCTGATGGATGTATCGGGTCACATCGATACGTCTCATTAGTGTAATGTGACAGGCCTAGCCAGTGTTTCTAGTCAATGATATTCCAGTACACGCGGAAAACATTTCTCTTACTATCATATTCGTGTTTGTTTTGCCGGGTCTTTTGATCCAACTGCACCCTAACCATAAATATCTATAGATTATATGATACCTCACCACTTTTTATGTGAGAGGGGAGATTCCACACCGTGCTGTGTGTGTATGCTTATTATTCATGTTTTTAGATAGGGTAGATATTCCTAATAAATTCGAAATTCAAAAACGGAATTTCGTTTTTTTTCCTGTTGGGAAATGTATTCCACGGAATTATATTGTTGTATGAACCAACTGTTTTTGTTTGTTGTTTTTGTTGTTGTTGTTGTTTTGATGTAATCCTAATTATATCTGGTAAATTAGAGGTCGTTGCCAAATATTATTGTAGAATCACATTATTCACTATCATGAGTGAGGAGAATGACAATGTGTGAATCGAACCCCGGTCACCTGGACTGGATGACATTTCAATGCGTTATGAATTGATCCGTCACTCTTTGTCGTTAGGTACGAAACTATAGTAGCACATGGACTAGGAAGTTATCACTTCTTTTATCATATATAATATATTATATTATTTTTATATATGATAATCAAATATTATGTTATTATATTTCTTTCACTATAGCCCAGATTTAACAGATGACAAAAAAATGCAAATAACATGAAAACTATAACTATCAAAATGAATTAGGAAGGGAGAAAGCAAATTGCGTATAACTTTGACTTGAAACACGGCACCTCCACCAAAATCAAACTTCAATGTTCACATGATTTTACAGTGTTTTTAGCCGTTTATTATGAGATAATGACAATTTATGAGTAGAATATTGTTTTATCATGATGAAGAGATTATCCAACGGTATATGAAATATAAATACATTTATTAATGTACAGAATAATTCCATTATCTATCAAGCTCATTCAGCCAGACTTGAACTTTTGTCAAGATATATGGTGCAAATAATACGTTGTTCCGAACAAATGATTTGTTTTGAGAGCATTATCAGAACCAACATTTCAACATGGAAGCATCGCAATAAGTTGAGATAATATATGTATTGTTCAATAAAGTGTCAGAAACTCAGGTCACTTGCGAGAATCACAATTCCCATAACAGGTGAAAACAAATGTCAGCAATAATCTTCAATGTGGTCATTTTTTACTGAAATAGTTCTAAGTGTGAGTGGCTTTCGATATATATATATATATATATATATATATCTGTGAAGTCTGTAATGTGATACAATTTTCTATTCAACAACCAAATAAACGCGGCAATATGTGTTATAAAAACAATTGACTTATTCGTTCGCAGTTTTACAACCATCGTTTCCTTTTTTTTTATCTTCAATAAAGTTTTGTGTCAGTTTCAAAGAGCACGAAAAGCTATACATGGTAACGATCGGAAATTGAAGAAGAATACAAGAAAATTCCGGAGCAATAGAAACGCTTTTGTACATCTTACACAGCTGAATGGGTAAATAAGCACGTTAAAAGGACAAAATATGCAAGTTTTTTAACAGAAACTCTCTGAAACAATATTCAAAAACTTTTGAAGACTAGACTCAGAGATATCATATTCGTAAGTTGTATTTTCGTCTGATGGAAATGAAAGTGTTGTAATTTTTTTCTCCATCTACATCGAAACTTGATACAAAATCATTGTTCCCCAATTAAAGCTACGGATAAAAGGTAGGATCGTTTGGACTAGTCACCACAAGGGCGATCTTGACCACCTTATTTTATTTATTCTGAGTGATGAACAATGGAATTTGACACCAGGCCTACGCTGTCTGTAACAATATTCCGCCGCAGATGAAAGTCCTCCAGTTTCCGAAAGTCAGGAACACATAATAAGTATAAACCGTTCTTCTGATACATCCGGACATTACCAGCATTGGTATTGAGAGTGAACCAAACACACGAATGTTGATTTCTTTGAAGTAGAAAAACGCCATATATGCGTTGTTAGACGAGCGAATAGTAATAGTATGGGTGAAAATGGGTAAAAACTGCTTCGAGTGGTACCAATTTAGCACATTTTATGTTTTTTCTTCGAAATGGCTGACCCGATCAAGCTGAAAATTTTTAGAAATGTGTATAAAAATGTAATTCAACTTCACGCAAAATTTCATTTTTTTGGAAAATGAAAATATTTTCTTTTTTTTCCCGTCATGTTATTCTGATGGGTATTTTTGAAATTTCTAATATTCATAAAAAAAAAGTTACCGCTCGATAATGCTACAAAACTATACAGATCTAAGTTAGATGAGGAACCATATTGAAAAAAAGTTTGAAGTTGATAGCTGTAGCCGTTTGACCTGTGGAGAACCGACGAAAAAACATTAAAAAACAAACAAAAAAACATAACATAAAAACGAACACCAATTTTTTTCAGTATGTCGAATTGAGTCCTCGCTAAAGCTCGTCTTATCAAGTATCTTAGGCAACGTTCACTTCTTTCCATAACATCGGATGTAATGTTTATTCAAGTGTAATTGATGAAATGAACTCTCGATATATAGTATAACCTTCTTTATTGAAACATGAACAGAATCTAATAGTGCTTACGTCACGTCTCAGAAAAAGATTCGGATCCTAAATGACAAATCAATCGTTTTATAATTCCCGAAATTGAGATATTAATTTCAAGTTTATTCCAAGATTGGGGGAAAATATTGCGTCATTATTCATCAGATTCCAGCCCTAGGGTTGTGATACCCTTTAAGAACTCATTGGCTACTTTGTTAAAGGCATCGTTTATTCAGACACATCTGGGCAAGGTAACTGGTAATAATAAGGCCATATCCGGTTAATAGCGGTCGACCACTTAATATTTCAATAGCTTCCGATACTAGATTTATCCCTTCGATTTGGGTAATGGGATTTATTCCGGGAGACAACATCGCTATCACTAATTCCACATTGCAGTGAATACTCACACTGTTTTCTAGAACCAAGAAAATCACCGCAAATAGAATATGTTAATATGTAAAAAATAAACAAATCCAATATTTTCAAAATATCACATTTTTACTAGCGTAACGCAACATATGCGTTGTAGGTTGAGAGACATGGCCATATATAAAATTGAAATTAATATTGGGAAGCTATACGCAAAACTTGATTTCAAAACTATTATAATTGCCTTTGTTTTATCTTCTCTCATTTCAACCGTTCCACAATTTGATTTCACTTGTTGCTCTTCCTAATAGATTATGTCTTCAATCAATTTAAAAACAACCATCAATTGTTTTCTCGAGACGGCTCATTCGATTCATGTGGAACTTTGTGGTGATGTGTATCACTTGTATGCGAGAACAATTGTATTCATTGGAAGAAAATATTGTTTTCAATTTTTGAAAATTGAGTATAAGCTTCCCTCATCCAAAAATGATGAATTTGAATCTCAATGAATTGATACTTTTGTATATTAAAACTCTTGAATGAATAATCAACATAAACGACAGTAGAAGAAAATTCACACTGCGTTCATTGGACGAGCTTTAGCGAGGATTCAATTTGACATACTGAAAAAAATTGGTGGCGTTTTAATTTTTTTTTTTTTAAACTGAAAATCGGTGTTTATTAGTCGGTTCTCACAGGTTCAAACGGCTACACTACAATTCGTCAAACTTTTTTTTCAATATGTTCTATCTAACTTAGATCTGTATAGTTTAATGGCATTATCGGCGTATAACTTTTTTTTATGAATCTATTAGAAATTTCAAAAATTCTCATTAGAATAATTTAGCGGAAAAAAAATTAAAAATTATTTATTTCCAAAAAAAAGAAAATTTGCGTGAAGTTGAATAATTTTGTACACATTCTAAAAAGTTTGTAAGTCATTCGAAAAGATCGGGTCAGCCATTTCCAAGAAAAAACATAAAATGTACTAAATTGGTACCACTCGAAGCAGTTTTTACCCATTTTTACCCATACTATTACTATCCGCTCGTCTAACAACGCATGTATGGCGTTTTCCTAGTATACATTTCATTCTGTTCAACTAAATAATATTCAACTTATAGCCGTATTCATGAGAGATAAAGGCTCAAACCACCTGTGCGTTAATGGTGCGGTAGATGGCCGGGAAACATTCGAAACCTTCATCTATCAAAAACACAAGTATACCTCGTCTGTGGTTACACAATATTCATATATAAAAGCACCATATTTCTCTGAGGGTAGATAATATATTTCGTTTGACAATGATTTCCATTCCTTTGCATGACTTTGTTATACATACCAGACCGACCATAATCTTTTCATCCCGCCTATATTTTAACTAAACATATTCATGACTCATTAAAAAGACACATAAGCGGGAATCAAAGAGTTGGTACGCAATTGAGACGCCTGTAGCGCGTAGCGTAACTAATATGACAGTGTGGTATTTAGTTCGCAGTCAGTTTGCGAAAGTGTGCTTCAAAATGTGGGTTTGTTTGAAGAGAGAGTATAGTTATTAGATGAGAGACAGCGAGGACATTCATCCCATTCTTATGGAGCTTTGTCTGTGTGTTTTTTTCTGGAGCTTTCTCTGTTTTTTTTTTCAGTTTGTTTGTACCTACTGTACAGGTCGCAGGGTTTGACCGATCAACATGACACTTTTTCTGTGCACGGGAACTTATCCTACTTGGAAAGGTAAAGTTTTTGAGAGAATTGGTTGGAAATTTTCTGAGAAATACCATCTCAAAGTGTCTATTAACCCCATAAGATCAGACTGGGCAAAGAAATTAGAGAAATAAAATCTTTCCGAAACAATTCGTATTTTCACTGAATGTAAGCACAAAAATGATACACACTGTTACAAATTTGTATATAATTCGGACCAGTCGTTTTGAAGAAAATAATTCGAAAATGGTTTTTACTCATCAAATAGATAGAAATAATGGCAGAAAAATATTGCAGAGATAGATTCACGACTTCCTAGATTCGATCGTAACCGAATGACGTATATTTTACATGAGTCAAGGTATATATAATTTTCGATTATATTTCATTTCGATATCTCGCTCATATTCTAATGTAGGCCTATCTTCGATTATCCATGTTTGATGAATATCTGACAAATTTATATTTTTGGATGAGCGAAGCGAAGACTCAATTACACTTGACTCGAAAAAAATGTACATGTTTTTTTTTTTTTTTTTTTTTTTTTTTTTTTTTTTTTTTTTTTTTGTTCGCGCTCTACAGGTCAGCCGAAAATTCAAATTCGATTGAAACTTGGCATGCCCATGTGTCATCATCTGGATTGAATCCATTAGTTTTTTATACGCAATCGGTTGCACCACTTCTGAGAAAACTAATTTTCCATTTTCCAACTAACCCATAAGAATAAGCCAGAGAAGAATTTTCATAAAAAAATGTCCTTCAAAAAATTTCAAATTTTCACCAAATTTCAATATAATAATGATACATATTATTCCGAACTTTCATTGGAATCCAACCAGTCGTTTTGATATAAAATATTATATGATGACAAAAAAAAGCAAAAGAAGAATTTTCGTACAAAAAATGTCTTTCGAAAAAATTCAAATTTCACCAAATCTCAATATAATGATGATACAGATCATTTCGAACTTTCAATAAATCCAATCAGTCGTTTGGATATAAAAATTATATAATGACATTTTACACATCGTTTTGAAGCTATTAAGGAAACCTATTAATCCAAGCAACAGTGTCACAATTAATGGAAAACGATTAAAACAAGGCCTTTTTATTAAAGAATATTTAGAGAGTAATGAATATATACAAGGTGTTATATGTTCTTAGATTCATATATGTATACAGCTGAATATCACGAATAATAATCTAATATAAACATTAATTTAATTAATTTCAAACATCAACTGATTTACTTTGAAATAGTTCGAAACAACCAACAATGGAATTCATTTTAGCTGAATGCCATAAACAGCTTTGATATAAAATATGAAGAATTCAAGCTAATTGCTTACCCAAATGCGGAACGTATTAAGCCGTTTTCCGATTAATGGAAAATGTAATTTGCAGGATGATGAAAGTTTGGTGAAGGCAATGAGTGATTAGAGTGGAGTGTTAGGCTGAGGAGCTTTTAGTAGAATGGGAGGTTTGGTGCAATGCCATCGAAAAAAGTAAAAAACTTAAGTCAAAGTATTTATTGTTTCGTATTTAGAATGGGAAAATAAGTCAATTGAAATGGCAAGATTCTAACACATGGAATTACCGAGTACTTATTTTCATCTGAGTTTTGTTGGAACTTGATAGATTTTTTATAAGGGAATATTGAATTTAAATTAAAACGTTTATAGTACATTTTACTTGAATTATTACAAATGTATTATTAAGTTTTTTTTTCTGTCTTTATTAATTTATCATAACAAATACTATATATAAATGTATTATACGTTTCAAAATGTTTTTACTTGATGCTATCATGATTATTGCGTCGCAATAGATTATTCAATTTGAATATGTTATTTGGAAGATAGCTATGTCAATCAAGTGAATATTAATTATTAACTATATATATCTAAGTATTATATTATATGATAATATAGTATTTATATAGCAGAAGAGTGCACGAATCCTGGAGGACCAGGTCCGAAGGGGACTTTTGGGAACCGAAGGGTTCAGTTTCAAGGATGCGATTTCTAAAGATTCATTTGAATTTATTTCCATTATGTATACATATCATATTGATTGAGTTGGTATCAAATGGTATCAATTTCTGTGTTCAACAAAAAATTACAAACATCATGAAAAATAGAACGTTCTCACATGATTTGAACCTGTATTTCACGGTACCTGAGATTCATGTTATGAATAGAAGTGATTTGAAAATATTTTTTTGGACAGAAGATAATCTTTCTAAGGACTCGGCATCAGTTTCAAACTTTCGAGATCGGTAAAGTATTCCAAATTTGTTCTACAATTGAGAATGGTTATTAAAATAACTTATCGAGTAATTCATTACAACAACCAATTTCTCCCTAATTAATACAATAGTATCGATTATATCGATTTCACTGGAGACAGTCTCAGAAAAAAAATTATGTCGATTTGAACAGTTTCAAGTGTACTTTATTCAAGAAATCACTTTTTCACATGGCTAAAATAATACGTGATGCATTGTCTTCTTTGTAACATATATTCCCAAGTTGATGTTTATTTATTATTGCAATGTGAATATAAATTAGCGGGATGAATGAAAGTCTTGCGTGAGGCATGTATGGCTTGTGAATATAGATGTGTGCGTGTCTTCAAGGCATGAGGAAGCATCTTTATGAGGCTAGGAAGATGGGATGTTAGGGAAGTGGTCAATGTTCCATCGAATAAAATAAAATAAAACTTCAAGAAAAGTATTAGTTTATTATTATCGAATGAAAATGTGTATGATGTAAATCTATGAAATGGCAAGGGAGCTCCAAGACAATATAACTACCGAGAGAGTATTATTAGAAAGTTCAATCTAAAGAGCGATTTTATGAACTTGATAGCAACTTATACCTTGAAAGGGTATATTGTCATTTTGAGAAACCATTTATAGGCCTACATACATTCATAGCATAATTATTCATCATTTTTGTATTATTTGTATATTATTTTCATATTCCTGTTCAATTGATACTTTTTTCATTATTTTCCATCATCATTTTTTCACTGATAATTCATTCGGGATTTATTATTATTCCAATGCTTTTTCACTTGATTCATTATCATTAATTATTGTGCGTCTTTCTACTTGATTACATTTTCATCTGATTGTTATTATGTGTCTTTGGCAATCATGCATGGTCTTTGTTCAATCAAGTTTCATATATATATATATATATATATATATATATATATATATATATATAATATATATATATATATATATATATATATATATATATATATATATATATATATATATATATATATAAATATATATATATATATATATATATAGTTCAGAAGCAATCACAATATCCCGACCAGTACAGAACTTGGACATCGAGTTTTCCGGTCGAGTTCCACTATTCGGTTGATATCAAACCATTTCTATGCAATCTCTGTTGATCAAAACCCCACTTCCAAGGATTGGTTTGCCATACACTTCCATAGAAAAGTATTTACGAAAACCTAGAAAAACTGTATACTCTCCATTTCCACCAGGTAGCGTGTCTAAAACCGATTCCCCGTTGGAGTGTCTAGTATTTGAGGTGATAGCGGCGTTATGATGGTTCCTGCTCGTCCCGTCTCGCCTTTCGTGTCGCCTCGGTTTCGGGGCAGCTCGGTTTCACGCGGCGGAAACACACGAACGTGGGGGGTTGGCAGTGGACGCTGATCGGTGGAGGGTAGTTGCGACGCGGTATTAAAATGAGCAACACGTCGGGTGTTTTTACCGGAACGCAAACGTGTTCGACTGGCGGCGAATTTCAGATTTTAAGTGATTGACGTAAATGCGTTTTTTTTATGATGAACTTAATTTCCGCAATATATTTATTATTGTTAAGCGGCTTGATAACTATTCGACAAAATTAGAAAAAATAATATTTATGTTGTATATTCATATGAATATATACCACCTGTACGAGAAATGAAGCAATTTTATTAATAACATTTAAATTTCACAAGAACGTCATAGTTGACTCGGATATACATATATCGAATGTTGAATTTTTTAATAAATACAGTTCCATCACTTAGTCTAATTGAAATCCCTACCGTGTGACATTCATAAACGATACTCCTAATTAACTATCGGAATAACTACTATAATTAAATTACATTTGTATATATATATATGTCCGTGTGTCTTTTTTTAACAGCGTGTTCTGAACTGAGTGCATCGAGTCAATTCAATTATTACCGTGAATGAGATTGAACTATTGATACTATTAAACTAACCAGTTTCACGTCACCATTACTATCCCTACATAGCTGAATAAAACCAACCTAATCGAGTGTTATATTAATTGTTATATAAATATCGAACAATAATCAATAAGTAATGCATCTATTGTATGTTCCTAACTTCACTCCGGTCTATTCGGTACGAACATAACTTGAATTTGAATTGGTGTCCCTCGTTTTCGTATCTGTTACCTTCACGAGTCCTCGCTAGCAATGCGTCGAACAATGGCCGGATGGTATTTCCTCTTGCTTGTCTGCGTCGTGCACAGTTCTTCCGCCGACTGGGACACCGATGACGATCCTGGTAAGATTTCTGGAAGAATTACTTTAGTCGAGAGATGTGTAATTTTTGAAAATTGATCGATTGTTTTAGATACATTTTCAGTGAAAATAATGAAGATCGAAGAAAAATAGATGAACAATAATAATATATACTTTAAAATATATATATATATATATATATATATATATATATAATATATTAATATATGATGATATAATAATATAATAATGATTATAAATATATGATATATAATTATTATAAATAATATGAATTTATATATAATGTGAAATTCTGAAAATGGTTTCAGTGATGGATAAGAAAATATTTCAACTCGATTTCGTATACAATATTTGTAGATTTATCAAAAGAATGAATTTATATGATAACTGTGAAAATTCAAAAGATCTGATATAGCTCATAGCGAGAGAGAGATACAGAGAAAAGTGAGTTCGTTGTTACTCGTTTTCACGTATTACACATATTTTGTAGAATGACGTATTTCAACAATCAATAAAATCTCAAAACATGCCAAAAGTCTATCGATAGACCAACACTAATGAGTAATGACTACTGAGTCCATTGAGACTGCAGTAATTGTTGTAAGGATCCAATATTCCTATTAAAGAGTTCATAACTTCATTCTCACCTCTCATCGTTATACCCAGAGAGCATCGCAATTGATCTTTTTTTTTTAATAACATCGAAACTTGATAGAAATCATTGTTCCCCAATTAAGGATATGGATGAAAGAGGAGATCGTTTGAGCGGTGCACCACAAGGGCGATCTTATATCAACCCAAAGAATAATTAAAAAATTATATTCAAACTGAAAACTTTGCTACAATCATTGATCTCCTGAAAATGAAACTGTTGGAAATATCTTCGACGGTCATATTTTCAGATAACACAGGTGCAGTAGAAGAGAGTCGAGAGTCAGTGTAGGAGAGAATAATCATATTCGTGATGCGGTCTGATACAATTGGGACGTTATGGCGAGGATTTATTCTATCTCTCAGTTTATCAAGATTGTTTCAGTAATCACCAAAAACTACATTTCTATCTCAAAAATTGCCTGAGATACAAATTGTATCTCTATTTTATAGTCAAAAGTCAATATTTTGAGAAAATCATATTCGAAAAACATGATTACACTTCACAATATTTATATAAAATCAACTTTTTTCATTCGTGCTATTATTCCTACATACATTTCAATCCATTCCAATTCATCTCAATATTTCCGAAAAAATAATACATCATAATTAATATAAAAAAAGGTAACAAAAAACAGAAAATCCTGTTCTTACAACTTTTCTCTTCGGCGTGAATAACCTCGCTGTTGAAGCGCCGTAAATCAAGACAATTCAATTTTACAACTTTTCCCCTGTTTTATGATATCTAGCGAATAGCCAATGTACAATAAGGTTCCAATTGTCTCATACCGTATCAAATATTCTCAAGTAATGAAGTAACCATAATTCATCCCCGTCATTATCATACCTTCCATTGAATTCACTTTATCATTCATGTATCATCCAGACCCTTATGAACCGATCTGTTTGTTTTGTTATCAACAATGATCACCGTGTTTACAAGGCTGGCTGTATTTACCATTTGCCCTACAACTTGTATGAATATAATATGAGAGAAACAAATATATAGACACGGTAAATGTTGATAGCAAACTTCCCTACATATTGTGATATTCGATAACAGTTTATCTAGGAAAAGTTCCCTCTACTATTTTCTGTGTCAATATAGGGCTGTCTGGTGTTGGGGTTAGGTGTTCCATATAAGCTTGAGTTTTAAATCTATTTAAATATTTAAACATGATAAGATATAATTATGTCGAATAACTAGTTTATTCGTTAATTAATGCAGGAGCATTGACGTGAATTTGATATCAACTAATAAGAATAATTCGAAATATTTTGTCCTGTTTTTCGCCGTTTACCGGTAAAATAACTGAAATGCTCGTTGCATGCCAGAATTCCACGAAAATGATTGTAAATTTTCGAAACTTGCCAAAGTTGATAAGCTGTCATCAGATGACTAGAATTTGCATAAGTCCACTCTCAGTTCTATTGATACAGATTTATTTAGAATCCCATGAAATTTGGTAAAAATTTCTTTGTAACTAAAACGTCAATCATAATCAAACGGCAAGACATGAAAATTACAACTATCTGATGTCATGCCAATTAGTTTGAAAATCAACATTGTCAATTTTCAACTGCTCACAATTATTATTGCTGTAGAATTCCCGTATTAATCGAGATTTTCATTTATTTTGCCGGTACACGGAAAAAAACGTGCCCAAATAATGTGTATTATTTTTCCATTAGTCCAATATCAATTCATTCCATGGTTCTGCATTAGTTGATTCGAAATTAATTCATTTGTCAGAAGTAGATTTTCTCATTCTAAGATGGACAAATAGCCCTAAGACATACATTATTAGTGTGTAGTACTTTGTGGCCGCTTCAAAATGGTCGGTTGGGTGCGATAAAAACGTTCGCTCACGATTGGGTGGTAAACTGGATTAAAGTGACGATCCCCAGACTTATAAATAATAGAGCCGCCATTTCAATAGGCCGTTACCCGTTTGATTGATGCGTGACATCTCGGATCACATTAGTGCTATCTCGTGTACATGTGAGCCAACAAATATCGACGTGGTTCATATTTATATTTACTTCATCTGGCTAGTATATTACTGGTTATACATTGAAAGTTCTGGTCAACTATTTCGTAACCAATATTATTGTGTTTACAAGGTAAATTGTGAAATAAACTAATCGACGGATGTAATAATATCCCGGACTGTGTTTACGTATACGTAGAGTTTATATTGGGAGCTATCAGACATTGACTTACTCATATTTATATTTACTTCATTCGGTTTATTTGGATTTTGAACAGAGGGTAGTACACTGTATTTAGGTAGTGAGATTAGAGCGGAAGTCCAGTAACAAAATAAGGCTCACTACCAGCATAATAATATCAATTACAATAGTATAAAAATTAATAATGGCAAATGAAATGAAAATTAAAGTGATTAAATATGAAATATAAATGCCTATCATGATCTATAATCTAACATCTACAAAGTTTCAAGTATATAATTGAGTAACAATTTTCCAAGTTTTCCACAAAATACATGAACAAATTATTCGTTCTCAAACTTACAGCTATAAAAAGTGACAGATTGAAAATAGAACTCTTTTTGATATTGTGTGGTCCCGGCAAATATAGGTTCCAATGTAGCCAATTGAAAATCACATGTATTCATATTCGGTTCATGTGAATTACTTGTTAATCATTAGAAAGTTCTAGTTAACTATTTCGTAACTACCATTATTGTGTTTACAAGATGAATTGTGAAATGAAGCTAATCGTCGAATGCAATTATGTCCCTCACTGGATTTTACGGTTTGTACTTTGATGAATACCATTCAACTTTATCGATTCGAGAGAAACTTGTGGAATATAATTATACATTATTATACTTTGTGGAAGTTTTTAAAGTTTCTTAAACGTGGAAATAATATGAAAAAGTTTTCTATTCGGCGCTGCCACAATTTGTTAGATGGTTTCGTGTTGAGGTTGGCTTAAAACATCCACGGTGATTTCCAGATATCGGTTAAAATTCAGTGTTTCTACTTTTCGATTATAGGAAAATAAGATTCACGATTGCTTTGTACGTTGTTTAGGAATAAAAAAAGCAAAAAGGAGAAGGAGAATTATTGTCGCTATCCCAGAATGAGACATCTTTGAATCAGTCCTATGGCCTACAAAGTACACAGAAAACGTACACATTACTCAACACATTATGCATAATATATATATATATATATATATATATATATATATATATATATATATATATATATATATATACATTGTACAGAAAGCTATATTTCTTCCTTCACATCCAGTTTCTTAGTCAATGTGATTTCGATACTTTGAGAGTGACGATGCCTTTCATCACTAGTTTCTTATTATCAATTATTGTAAAATCATCGAATGGATTGAGAAGAATTAATACAAAGATTGATTCTACATCTTATTTCCTTCCAATGTTCTTCCAATATAATAACCAAATTTACCCTGAGAAGTTTCCTACGGCAATTCACTCCACCTCATTCATGAAATTCCTTGATCTGAAGAGTCGAACAATCGATGAATCTAGCTAGAATGTTCTCAATAACAAGTTATTACTGAGCAATTTCAACGATTCACTTGACTTGAGAATTATCTCTCAATATATATTATACAATCTCTTGTTTTCACGAACCATTGTTGGATGTATTCTTCAACAGTGGTCATGACAACGCTCACTTATCTTCACGGCCTTCTCGGTTGTCGGTGCGAAAACTTGATCTCAACTTACGCTGAATTAAGATCTCAGTATAATTAGATGAGCGTAGCGAAGACTTTCACTCAAGTCTTACGGAGCTTTGTCTGTGCTTTTTTTTTTTCTTTTTGTTTGTTTGTAAACACTGCACAGGTCGCAGGGTTTGACCGATCGACATGAAACTTTTTTTTTATATGCAAACTTATCCAACTTAGAACTGTATAGTTTTGAGGTCTAATCGGTTGGACCATTTTTGATAAACATCATTTAGAAGTTTCTAAAAACCTCATAAGATTTGGCTGGGCGGAAAAAAATTGGAAAAAAAATCTCTTCAATACGATTCAAATTTTCCACAAATGTGAACACAAGAATAATATACATGAATAAAAATTTGGTTTGATATTCGGACCAGCCGTTTTTGAGAAAATAATATAATGAATGTATTTTATTCGTCGAAAAGATAGAAATATTAGTTGAAAAATGTTGCATTGTCGAAGTCACGGCTTTCTAGATTCATTGACATCGGATGAAGTCCATTTCAAATGATCAAGGTTTGTAGAGTTTTCGATTATACTTTATATATACATCTCGCTCATCGTACCACGGCCTCTTCCACTCCGTTTATCCACTCATCTCGGTCTTCCCGCCTTCTTCATCCCTTGCACCTTGGCTTCTTCGAACTCTCTCCGAGGTATTCTCCCTCTCTCCATCTCATCATATGACCAAACCAACGGAGCCTTTCCCTGGCCAATCTAAAACTCAGGTCTCGCTCCCTACCTCCTTCCTGATCTTTTCACTCTTTATTTTATCAAGTTTTGTCACTCCTGCCACACTTCTCAGAAATTTCATTTCTGCGGCTTGCATTTTCCCTTCTTCTCTTCCCCCATTGGCCAGGTCACTGCTGCATATGTCAGTATTGGCAAGTAGTATGTCATATATAAAGCATATATATCTCAGTATAATAATAAGAGAAATTCTGTTTTCATTGTTGCCGTGAAATATTCGTTGCTGTCATCAATATGGACCTGTAGAACAAGAATACACCAATAAAAAGCATGACTAAAATGTGGGATTTTCAGATAAAGATCATTATTCTCGTTCATCATTAAAATACATTACTTCTGTACGTGATTTTTATCGTCAGTGAAATGCGTTGGAGAGTCGTTAATAAACGCCAAAATACAATCTGGTGCGATATGATTAATACGTTAGATTTGTTCATGCAATGACATGTAGAGAATGCCATGCTAGTATGTTTGGGATTCTGAAAATAATCAGCTTAGCGGTATATGGTGGCATGTGCCTTTTCTTGATTATGGTAATTTGTTTATGGTGATTTAACAATTACATTTCATATTTTTTTTCTTCTTGGAATCGATAATTTGACATTTTTTTCATTGTTTTTAAGGGTGACGATGTGGGATTGTTTCGGCCGGGGGCACCACAAGGGCGATATCACATACATTTGATGATATGGATTCGTACATATATGTTGAATATAAATTTTGACTATCAGTGGAAATAAGTTATCGGAAAAATGATATCAATGTAAGTATAAAAATAAGTATTTGAATGATTTTTATACCCCGAATTAAATACTCGAAAGCGTATCGAATACATCTTGATCCAAACTTTTGAATTATCCATTTGTGTTCGTAAATAAATCATTTGTAGACCAAAAGGGGTGAATAATTGATGTATTTCGGAAGACTTTTGGGTTTATCTGGTTTATAATTGAAAATATCGTTCTGTATATTATTGCAATCCATGTCTTTCGGAGAATTTTGCACTCATATTTTCATAGTCTTATCCACAATTACAAATCTCAGTACCCTATTCAAGGTCATTGAACTTATTCTGATCGTTCGGTTTCACAATTCATGCGATCAGATCTCAGTATAGCACAATTTATTCATTAGGTAAACATTATTTCGAGCACCGGCTGGTTTATATTGATTTGTTGTTGAGCTGTTAAGACCCGAATAATGGGTGTTATAAATTTGGTGAGTTCGTCACCGCGGAAGAGGATTATTAATAAAACTTGGCAACTTGTTAAGAATGTTACGAAGAAATTCGGTGGTTCAGAAGTGAGAGCCTTCTGAGAAGAAGATCCGCTTCTGAAGTACGCGATGAAACCTAAGAAATTTACATAATATTCATCATTAAATGAAACTGTTGAGAAGTAGAAACGGTATTGGATTAAAATTCACCTTCAATTCTTCAATTTCTGTTTCGAGATTTTATAGATATTCATCATGGTTTTATAATGTCAGGTTTTGTGGTATAACATATACTTGAACATCTTCAATTTTAACACTTTTATTCCCGAGGTTATGTTGAAATATCAAAACATTATGCCTCAAGTTTTAACTTTGTTACAGGTAAAAGTTTTAGTTCCACCAAATGTATAATGAAATTACACCGCGGAAAACTTCCTCGTAGTGGAAACGGTGTCGCTTTAATTCGAATTGGAAGGAAACGCTTTTCATATCCACCAAACTTCGATGTGGATATTATATTTTGAAAGTGAATGGTTGGAAAATTAATAAAATAATATCAGTAAAAAAAGATGCAATCTGATTGCTCACATACATACCATATAATAACTATGGATATTTAACTTTTTCAATTTGTAATTCACTTTTTCCATTATGGAAAGTGGAACATCCATTAAATTATCATCCTTCCTATATGTGCTGATTATATTCTCAAAAAAATGAGGAAAAGTTCCATATGTTATAATAATAGTGAATTAATATTAACATTGGAAGGCAACAGTTCTCATATCGACCAAGTATTATATAATATTATATTTTAAATGAAAATTGTTGAGAAATCAATAAAAGTTCATCAGTAAAAAAAGGGTGCAATGAAATTGCGCTCATACAGATAGTATAGATATACAATTTTCTATTTTTTTTTGAAAATTCCTCATTATAAAGTGAAACAGTATCATTATATAATCATATATCATTTTTTTCTACTTCCAAGCATATCAATGTTTTCTAAAAATGAGAAAACAGTTCCATCGTATTATATATAATATATTTCCATAAAAATGAATGATTTTTCTACGAAACATATCATGTTGTCTCTTTGAGCTGATGAATTCACATGCCCAAAGGATTTCATACTTTCCAATTCTTCATGCTTCTCTCTTCCATAAGTTTTTTTTCAAACACAGAATAGCTCCGAGGGATTGTATTTTTGATAAATAAAACATGTACTTTTTCTCTACTTTTTTTCTCTCTCCTTCACATCGTATTCGGATAACAGTGAAATTAATTATGAAACAAACGGTGACTGTTGATGTGAAATTATTAAGTTAGAAAAAAGTTTCTCTTTTTCCCCACCAGATTGCGAGCCTGTAGTTTTCAAACCTTTATTCAACAAAGCTTTGTAATTGGTCAATTCGTATCACCGGAAACAGCATTCGTTTCTATAACTTTGATAAGTTTGAATGTTCATGTGGAGAAGTTTTCATCGGATATAAAGATTATAGCTTTATACCTGTAAGATATGTACCCTCACGTATTTATTCCAGTATTTTATATCTGATAATTTTTGTAGACGGTATACGTGTTCGATCACTAACTGTTGACTAAACTTTGTATATAGTTCGTAGCCGATAGGTGTGGCATTATGCAAAAATATTCTTTCCACTGAAGTTGATCCAATATCAGCTCACGTAAGCCTACTCTTCTTACCTCTGCACACTTGCTCGAATATTACTCGTACATATTATTATCTGATAATAACTTTTTAACTGGTCCAAAATTAAAAATAATATCAAAAAGTTGATACGCTAAGTCACGTTTTAGCCATTGCACATTTGTAATTATACATCACGCCAATTTACAGAGCTCCAAGCTTTATATTTTCAGATGGGCGATAGAGAATACCTCTATCCCACTCTTATGGAGCTTTGTCCGTGTTTTTATTTCTGTTTGTTTGTATACCCACTGCACAGGTTTCATGGTTTGATTGATCGACATGGAACTTGTTCTGTACACGTAGATTTATTCAATTAGGATCGTTTTTAATTAAATCGGTTGCATCATTTTCGAGATATAGTATCTCAAAGTTTCGATAAACTGGGCAAGAAAAAATGAAGAGTAAAATCACTCAAAAAACAATGTCGTTTCGAGGAAATAATTTGACGATCTTCTTGAAGTCATCAAATGGATAGAAATAATAGCGGAACAAAATGTTGTTGAGATTAACGACATCCTAGATTCCCTATTTACCGAATAAAATATATCTTCTATGAATCAAGGTGTGTATAGTTTTCGATTATACTCCATGTAGATATTTCGCTCATCTCACAACGCATATTCTACGTATGCCTATTATTAAAAATATCCTATTCCCATCTTGAACTTCGCTATAGAACAATTCACGTCAATAAAACTGCTATAGTTCAGTTTGAGGTCGCGTTTGAAGTCGTTTAACGCTGGATTGGTGTAAACAGCTGTGCAGAATGAAGGAACGTCGGTACAAGAATATACGGGTCAGAAAAACACCGTTCAATACGACCAAAAGATGATATTTTGTCATCGAAAAGAACTCTTTCTGAACCAAGACAGTCTGGGCGACAGAAATAATACGCTGATATTTGCCAAAGAAATGTTTTATGTGTGTAATGAAGTGGAAATACAGTTCCAGGAGGAATAGATGGGAATTTTTTTACTCGAAATACGAATTCCATTCAACTTGATTGATTAGGCAAACAGTTCAACTATTCAATCAATTGAGTCAATATTTTCTTGTATTCAATTTTTCCCTTTCGTTTAGAATGTAAATATATTATTTTTTGATTAGAGTCACGGTTTAACGTACTATAAATAACAACACGCCTGAATTAAACTGAGAAAAATATATTTCGAAAATAAAATCATCGAATATTCTCACTTATATGACGTGAGTCGACAGGAATATCGTTCATCTAGATCTAGTTGCAACGAGCGACGCGAACCATCCGTGCGTTAGTGGTGTGGGATGAGGGAGACGGTCAATCGGAACCTTCGTATTTGTGAATATTCTCGTGTATTGATTCGGTTATCTGTATTTACATCAATCAATAGGTGACTTGCATGCAATATCAGTAATTATTTTATGTAAAAGAACACAATTTGAAGTTGATTAATCCGGATGGATGTTCACTCTTCTTGAAAACTGTTGAATACATTTTTTTTTTTTTTTAAATCGTATTGTCCACATTTTCGAGGTCCGATCATGAATACAATTTATGAAGTCGGCTATCATCTCAGTGCTTATGTTTTCGATTTCAATTGGATTTTCCACAATTATGAGACACATTATATACATATCTTTATTTTATTTGATAAGTACATTTACGTTCCTTGCATGAATTAAATTGATTGAATATGATTACTGGAACTGTTTCCTGGATCTGTAATTAGTTAAGTGATGCATCACACTCTTCAATGTTATAGAATGTTTATGTTCATAGCATGTAAATGAATCCGATGAAATAGATTACAAATAGTTCTCTCTGTGATGAAATGTTTAATTGGTTCAGATATTTTCATGAATAAAATTTAATCAACTCACTTTGATACATATTTTGTTCAAAGAACTAACATGAACTTCTAGAGTGTGCATACAGTATGTATTTCATCTAACAGCAAAATACCCTCAACATTTTCTACACACCCACACATATATATATATATATATATATATATATATATATATATACATATATATATATATATATATATATATATATATATATATATATATATATATATATATATATATATATAATTTTATTCTCCCATCACATTGAAATATTTCCACATTGCGATTGATTACCAACCCTTCTGGCGTCTCAATCTAATTCCTATACACAAGTTAATTTCCTGTAGTGAAATAAACGAGGAATGTCACGTTCTGAACGATTCGTCGGTTTGCCTCAGTCTTGCCAACCATCGTGTGTGCAATCACGTGATCTGTATTAAGGTTTCGTCTGAACTGCCGTCGACGTTTCCTGAAGAGGTTGATAACATACCTTAAGAGTCCGTGCATAGGAATTGATTCAGAGGAATATCAGTATTTTGGTGATCACTTTTGAACGGTATGAGTTATCAAAATTCTGATGTGAGTGAAACACAGATATTTTCAATACGTTTAAAAAAATGTTGATAATATATATTTATCTCATATCGTCCAATTGTCAGGCGTATACGCTTAAAAATACACAATTTTCAACCGTGTACGCCTGACAGTTATACCATGGAGTTTTATATAATGGAGGTCTATCTCAGCGACGAGCCGTGAACCAGATCCCATACTTCCGGTTACTTCGAAACGGCGGCCATGATCTTTTTTCAACTGCCAGTTGGAGCTACTCCCACGTTGGTAATTCAGCAAGGCCTTCTTTATTATCACAAATTATGTAATAATATAGAAGGCAAGGCCTTCTGTATTATTACATCATGTAATGTTATAGAAGGCCTGAATTTAGACACTAAATATAAACCAAGTTTCGTTCGGCCTACACCTGACAACAATATCAACTCGAGTAGGGAACATGGCTGCCGTTACCCACTATTAGTTGTGATCAAGTGGGCCGAGTTTTCAGCACTGATTTATACCTCCAGTACAATACAACTCCATGATTATACGATGTGAGATGAATAGTTTTTACTCAAATCATTTCGAAGGTATTAAAAATACCTTTACTTCCTCGTTCTCAGAATTCCGATATCTCATATCGTTCAAAAGTTATCATCAAAAAACAGATATTCCGCTAAATCGACTTCCGTGGACTCTTAAGTAAGATTGCGATCGTTTACGTTGATTGTGTTAGTCGAATCACGCTCTGGGAAAATGCTTTGGAAAACTCTCGAAATGTTTTGCTGCGGAGTGGATTTACGAGATGACGTAAAATTACTCGTCCTGAATGTAGTACACGGTTCTCCGTCATGCACTTAATGGCGCTACCAACATGTAGGTTAACTCTGGTTTACCTCAGTACTGACGGATTAATATTGGAGATCGGTTTCATAGGATCGGGAGAATTAATTTTACTTCTTTTAAATGGTTGTTCCGATAAGTGGGAATAAAAGTTAGTGCATAAGGAAATAATTGGAAACTGGTCTGATTGGAATTGTTATGGTTTTATATTTTTATGAACAAATATGTTATCTCAATAATTTTCTGGAAGATTTCATGGGATTAAGTGTAATAAGGAACGAATCAGGAATATTATTTTTCTATTTCTGAACTGAACATAATAACTGAAGTATAGTAAAATATATAAATTTTTATTTAAGACTATGGCATTGCCGTCCGACATGTAATGATAATCAAATGAAAAATCAATGAATCAGAAAAAAACACACAATAATAATAACTCGCACATGAATGATCATTAAAAAAATGATGGTAGAAAATAATGAGAGAGTATTAATATAAATATGGAGAACAGTATAAACAGTAATATGGAAATAATATGAAAATAATACAAAACTGAACAGTCATAAGATGGTCATATAGAAATAGTTTTCATTGAAGAAAACTAATTATCTTCAAAATCGAAAAATAAACACAAAATAATATCAATATATAATCACCAACACTTCATACATTGAACACGTACAGAACATAAAGAACAGAGAAAGTCGTAGAAATAATATTCATTTCTATAAGATAACTTATATATCGTTAGGAACACTATTTAATTTCATTTTCTCTGATATTGAGGAATCCAGCGATGTATGATACTCGCATCCACCTACGTTCGTATAGATTCAGCCATTTTGAAGTTAAAACAGTAAATGTGCTAAATTGGTACCACTCGAAGCAGTTTTTACCCATTTTTACCCCTACTATCACTATCCGCTCGTCTTACAACGCATGTATGGCGTTTTCCTAGTGATCTGATTTTTTGTTTCTATTCTTTATTCATATTATTCATAGTATATCCATCTCTCAACAACATATTCTGTCTCTGATATGTGAAAAGTTATTCTAAGTTTCATGAATGCAGATGCACACTCAAAATTAGGCAAATGTCAGACTTTGAGGCGTCGCGACGCTATTTCCCGCATCGAAATTGAAAAATTAGCATGACATTCCTGATTCCTTGTTTCATTAGCAATCCAACGATATATGATACGTGTTTTCACCTCAATTGAGCTCAAACCAGGCTTTTCACTCCTCTGGATCGAGGTCTATAGGTCTATTAGATTTCGTTTCTCAACCCACACAACATATTTTCATTTATTTTCTATTATATTTTCAAATAGAACACATAAAACAACAAAATGAACAGTCTTCCACAAAGCCTCTCAAGGAGGCTCATCTGTGGCATAATCAGTTGAATTAAAGACATGTAGAAAATATAAATAAGTTAATTTCAGTAAGGTGCATAAGTGAATTTAATATTGAAGATTATGTGATTTAAGAATTCAAGATTCAAGATTTAAGATTCCAAATTCAAGGATCAAGTGAAATCAAAATGAAAATATATTCAAATCTTTTTCAGACACTATAAAAAGATTGATATATATATATATATATATATATATATATATATATATATATATATATATATATATATATAATATATATAATATATATATATATATATATATATATATATATATATATATATATATATATATATATATATATATATATATATATATATATATATATATATATATATATAGTTCTGTTTGTTCCTCCATATTCTTGGTGTTGAATATACATCAACCATATAATTATGTAGCAACAGTATATAAGCCCTTAGCAACGTATGTATATATCTAACAAAAGCTTTCTGACATAGCCGTATGCCAGAGTGGTATGTAAACAAGGGATCGAGCTTTACATTATTAGTCTTTATAAGTCTTACCATTTGTAATTGGTTGAACGTGAGACTGAAGTGACCTGGTTCGGATTATCGTGGTGTACACCTGACATGTTCACAGTCATCGGTTGAGAACAGTGATGGTACGAATCACACACAAACAGATCTGTGATTAGGTCGAATATTTCACTACACTGTATTCAATTGGATTAGTAAACAATCTACCGGTAGGAAACAGGGAGGTACACTTCATACTGAGTTTAAATAATTAGCATAGACTCTTGAAAATATGTTGAACTTATTAGACGAGCTTTAGCGAGGATTCAATTTGACATACTGAAAATCATTGGTGTTCGTTTCTATGTTTTTTTTTCGGTTCTCCACAGGTCAAACGGCTACAGCTATGAACTTCAAACTTTTCTGCAATATGGCTCCTCATCTAACTCAGATCTGTATCGTTTTGTGGCATTATAGGAAAAAAAAATTGTTTCCATGAATTTTAGAAATGTCAAAAATACCCATTAGAATAAGACAGCGGAAAAAAAAGAGAATATTTTTATTTTCCCAGAAAATGAAATTTTGCCTGGAGTTGAATTACAATTTGATACACATTTCTGGAAACTTTCAACTTGATCGGGTCGGCCATTTTCAAGAAAAATTATAGAATGTGCTAAATTTGTACCACTCGAAGCAGTTTTTACACATTTTTACCCATAGTATTAGCCTACATCCGCTCTTCCAACAACGCTACGCTATCAATCTACGCATCTACGCTATCAAAATCTAGAATACCCTCTACACAACCTAGTACTAAAGTGCTGTCGGCTGTCACTGTACATGAATCAAAGTGCAATGTTCAAAGTGCACATTTAATTCTTTCCTCAGCTCTAGGCACCTCTACGACATGCACTTGCAGAATAACAATCGCAACAAACATACTTAAATTACATTCAGATTTCCTTCACATTATTCTCTCGAGCTTTCAAACATGGAAAACTTTCTTGAAATGTTATTCTCGAGAATATTTCACAAGATATCATCTCTCTCTTTCCATAGTTCTGATGCAGTTTGAATGTTTACTATTTCCATTCAGTGTATTATTGTGGAGACTTTATACAGATACCACTAGACTATAGTTTTTATTCAAATGTTGGTATTACTCTTGTGGTTTACACTTTACAATGCCGGATCCCCGTTGATCATGGTGTTTGTTACACCACTTGTAATTGGTTGTAAACATGGGGTTCTCTGCCCCCTTAACCCCCCCCCCCCCCCCCTCTTACGACCCCCTCAGCTCTCTTCTTTGTCTTAGTCCACTCGTGTAGAATACGTAATGAGGCGGCTCCTGCTAGTTATACATGCCCGGATAGGCCGTGTCAAGATACGCTATGTCTTCCGCCTTCGCCCTCAACAATTAAAATGGACCATTATTCTAACGAATACAAATTAATACGTTTAAATCAATGTTTAGTAGTGTATAGTGGCACGTAAGAATATGGTTCAAGAGATAAACTATTATCTATTACAACTGCATTCTTGCATTGTGGGTGTTTTACATTTTGTACACCATGTTGATACTCAGAAAACCATATTGTATTCATGCCGTATTTAGAACTTTTTACATAATAAACTGTGACCATGTGATATTGGAAGTTTAAATGTGTGTTATATGAAACAGAATGAAAGATTGTTTATGTGAATTTGAATTATTGTATTTGTTACATGTGCGACTGTTTTTTTATTCATCGATTGACGTTACATACATTCTACATAATAAATCATTGAATCTGAATCAAAATCAATATATTATATATATGATATAAATATGAATATAACTCATCATCTATATGAGATAATGATAATAATAATATGGTCCTAGTAATCACAAGTCAAATTTACTACCATTTCACGCATTTGTTTTTAATTCCCATTTAATAACTGTCCTAATTTGGTTCTCGTTCCTGAACAATGTTCGCCATAGCATGATGTAACATCAAGTTTTAAGTTGAACGACCTCTATTGACATTGTAATCATTTTACTGCCACAAAGTTTTATTGCCCATGTATAACATTATGACGCGAAGTTGTACAAGGTGAAAACTTTACTTGTTTAACTTTTAGTTAACGACGTATAGAAAACTAGCACGGTGCTTAATGAATTTTTATTCACAAAGTTAAACTAACTTTTAGTTGTAATCACTTACAAAGATTGTACAGTGATACTTGACTTCCGAGGCGTATATATCTTCACTGACATGTGACATATCGTTGACTTTATATGATCTTTATCATTTGGATGAGCGTTAGCGAAGACTCCCATCTTACTATACTCTAATACGGAGCTTTGCCTATGTTTTTTTAAGATCACACGTTTTGATGAACAGATCGATATGAAACTTTCGTTACACGCAGACTCATCCAACATAGAACTGTATAGTTTTTGGGTCAAATCGGTTGGATTAGTTTTGAAGAGCATCCTCACAAAGTTTCTAGAAACCTCATAAGATCAGGTTGATGGTAAAGTGGTATTATAATCATAATTTTCGATATATTTTTTCAAATTGTAGCTACAAAAATGAACTCAACAAGAGACACAAAGACGTATGACACGGGAAAATATGACAAGATGCAGTATGACACACGACAGTATATGACATGGGGTAGTGTATGAGATGGGGCAGTATAGAACATGGGATAGTATATGACATGGGGCAGTGTATGACATGGGACAGTATATGACATGGGGCAGCATATGACATGGGGTATTATATGACATGGGGCAGTATATGACACAGAGAAGTATGATAAGTATACGGTTTATCCACCGACGTTACGTCACCAATTATTATAATGAGTAAATTGCATCATTGATCTTTTGTACAATTTCAGATTTTTTTCTGATTTTACATTGAAATCCTACTGCTTATCTTCATAACAGTATAGGCAAGATAATACATCATATGCTTCCTTGCAATATCATTCATCATGAATATAAATGAAGCGATCAACGTGATATCATGATACTATCACAGCGTAATTGTTTTATCATGAAATATGTAATTATGTTTATCGATCATCTTTATTGCTTCACTACATTCAATAGGATCATGTTCTATTTTCTTGCAAACTACCCTGAGACACGGCGTGTATAATTTATAAGTCACTCTGTGATTTATGTAAATAAATACTATGACATCAAGAAACAAATCTTATCCAAGCTCCACATAATAGTTTTATAATAAGTTGAGAACTTGAATTTGTGTCTGCATGAAAATCGCATAGTCTTTGTGCACATAAATCAATGGAGTATTTATTGCTACTGGATTATTAATATAAACCTGACATAGGTTATAGTTTAAAATACAAATCTAGTAAATTGACTATTTCATTATGCATTGAAATGATTATAAGGTTGAGTCACCCATGGAGATAAGGTTTGGTATGGGGACCAATAAAAAGTTGGGACCGTCTCGGTCGAGTTGAAGATTTTTGGTGACCGTATATCAAGTACTGAGCGTTACTTTTCATTCTCGTTTCTATTCCTTCCTAGTCACTTCTCTCCTCGACTATTTTCTTCTTTATTCTCTCCTTTCCTCACTTTTCTCTCTCTTACTTGCTTCTTCCATATGATTGGAATTTTCTTTTTGTGTATTATACTGCTTTCTCCATAAGCTTAAAACCTCCATTAAAGTTGACAACTATGTCAAAGTAAACGGATATTATGAACAAGGCACAAAATGACCTCGCTGTCGACGCGCCTCTGAAACGTAATATTAATTCATTCATCAAATTTCATCAATGAATTTTATTGACATTTTCAAGGAGACAATACATACATTCCATACTAGAGCCTACAAAGCCTATTTGGGCTTGTCTTGGGCATATACGTGATGATCAACAAAAAAACGTGATATCAAATTATTGTGATATTTCATGTTTTGTATACGAATCCTCTCACTAATTTCTACTTAGAAACTATTACAAAAAGAAATATATATATATATATATATATATATATATATATATATTCATATATATATATATAATATGATATATATATATATATGGAATATATATATATATATAGATATATATATATATATATATTCATATATATATATATAATATGATATATATATATATATGGAATATATATATATATATATATATATATATATATTCATATATATATATATAATATGATATATATATATATATATATATATATATATGGAATATATATATATATATTTATATTTATATATATATATATATATATATATATATATATATATATATATATATAATCATTGGATGTTTTATTAATTAAAATCAATGTATAATATCTCCCAAGAATAGAATACACGCAGGTAAAACCTAATAACGATGTTATTCTGTTGACGTATCAGACAGCTATATTATGACTGTCTTCACTCCTCTCCTCTAAGATCCCCTCACCCCTCCCCTCTCGTCATGCCACAATTACTAGACGATCATTCAGGGGTTAGGGGCAGGGGGTGGTGGGGGGAGGTTTCTTAGCTTAATCTACATGTCAAGATAATGACGTCACTAATTAGTCATCTGTTAGTGACGTAGGAAAACTGAACATCACCGTCAGCGAGATCACGCGTCAAATACAGAGCCAGTAGTTGAGAAACTGGCTGGATTCTGTAAGATACTGCATCGCTTCAGGGGCATTATATTCAGATTCAAATGCATGCTGCAAAACATTGGTTCTGATAGGATTGAATACATTAGAATCTTCTCGAATTATATTAATATATTGTTGTTAAAGGACATCACAATACTGGAAATAGATTCTAAAGAATAATGACGATATGTATTTCACTAATTTAGATGAAACTAGAAATCATCATCTCAATTTCAGAAATTATGATCAAAATATTTGTCCTCCAGGTACTGTTCTGTTTTAAAAATCGTGACGTAGATATTACTCGATTCTGTGTATGTTTCCATACAGAACTGGTAATGCTTACGTCATGGTCTTTGCGAACAAACACATGATTTTCAACATGAGAGGATGGTTTCTAGTTCCTCTGAAATCAGGGAAATAGCTGTCGGGCATTAATTATTGACATCTAGTTTCAGGGTTGGGAAGTTCTTTGACGTGGAGAGATTTTTTTTTTGAATATTCAATAGTAATAATAATGATGAAAATAGAAAGTCTGTATTCATCATGAATACCAACAACGTCAGTAAGTCAAAAAGTAAAAAAAGTCAACAAGGGCGAGGTTCGTTCAGCTGACCATTCTACCACCTAACATTACTTCAATTATGAACATCAATTGAGAAAGTGTGAAAGTGAGCAATTCATACAAATGTTGTGGAAACAAGTCATTACAAGACTCGAATCACAAGTACAATAGTCAGTCTGGGCAACTTTTGAAATCATAGATTCTCTTCAAAAAGGTTACAAATAACTACAGAGTGCCAAATGAACATATTTATCCATTCAGAATCATTTTGAATAATTTTACGATTCTTCGGTATGCAATCAATAAATCATAGCGTTATGATTCTGGAAGAGAAAAATAGGTTTCAATCCCCTAAAAACATTTGTTCATACTAAACTGACTTTACAATCGTCTTCGAAACAGCTAAAACCCCGATACGAAGATAAACCCATTTCAAGTTTTTATAGATTGAGATTCCGTGTAGTTCTTATAAAATGTAGATTTAGGAATAAGTGGACATTAAAGTTGGTATTTTCTAAACTTTATAAGTTGCTGTTCGCTATAATATACTCCTAGCATGAATGTTTCTAGGAAAGAAACTTGAGGGTAAAAACATCTATAGGTTCCATATATACTTGGTATGTTTATAAAAAGAGCGCAATTTAAGAAAGCGAAAAATATATTTATAGCTAGCTGGTGTGGCCTCGATCGAAAAGCAATATAAACCTATAGCGCACATTTTCAAACAAGAAATGAATAAAAAGTAAAATACACGAAACCTTCGCGGCGAAGTGAAGATGGAAGAATATAAATAGAATGTAAACATGGTAATACTGCTGATATGAAAATACTTTAACTATTCCGCAGAACGATATACAATGTTTTATTCACGTTCTAGAATGCACGATATATCATGAAAACTAAATACAGAAGCAAATTTAGTTTTATTGAAGTTTGAAAATTAGTTATTGTATAAACTTGATGAAAATCTTTGATATAGATCGACCCGTTTCATAATGAAACTTCAATTTGAAGAACAGTATCAAACATTTTTGACATCATATTATTATTCCCAATAAGTTTCAATCAATTTTACACATACCTTTATCAATAATGTTTTCCCATTAAAATTTCTCATTAAAATAAAACTTTCATTCGAAGAATAGTGTCGATAATTTTCAAGATGATATTATTTCTACGTTCCAATTAACTTCCTCACATTTCAAATCGAGCTAAATAAAGACTCACCTCCACAAATATTTCTCACAATTACAATTAAACCAGAGCCTAATTAAATGCACCACTACACACTGTCAACTCGATGATTATCTAGGTCAAGTAGACATTCAATTCGTATATCCAATTATTATAACAACATCTCAACAATTAAGAGTGTCCAGATTCGGACCGTCCAGACCCTTGATCGTTCATAGAAGGAGCAACAATCCATTATGTCTCATTAGGTATTGGGCTGTTGGCATCGAGAGCCTGATGGAAACATTGTGCTTCATTGTACTGATTGAAGTGAGCTTGAATGGGGTGTTATCGGGAGGAGGGGGGGGGGGGGGGGGGGGGGGGCGGAGAGTTTTATCGCGTAAAGTGTGTGTGCTCATCCATCATTATCAGGGCATGACTGTATATAATGCCAACATAACCAGATTAAATGGTGCCTAGTGAGTTAAAAGGGGTTGGAGTTTACGGTATGCAAATTTGGTGTAACTGGAATAATACAGTGAAATGGACGTCACATCTGTGGTCTACCCCTCTATAGGCTTGATTAGACGGTATTAAACTCATATCGATGCACACTGTACAGGATGTAGACTATCCTCGCTGCCCCTTCGGTCTGGTATTGGGTTACAATCTCGTATCGCCAGTTTCAAAGTCGTATAAATGCGAGATTACTTTGAACATTCTGAAGTTGATGTCGATTATAATTATAATTTTATGTGTTTCGATTCGAATACTGTACATTAACTCTTACTTCTGTTAACATTTAACACTATTTAATTATAGTAAAATTACGTACTTGAACATTTGCATAGTTATTTGAAGTATTAGTTTAATCACATTATAGATTCTGTTACGGTAGCTCAACCACTTGTATGTTATTTTCAATATTCTTTGTTTGCAGAATTGAAATAACGTTCCAATATATCATGATTATCCCAAATGTCTCATCTGATCGTCATCTTATTGAATTTATCGACTGAAAACAATCAAGTCATGAGAATTCATCTTATTGTTCATCACATATATTTTTTGTGGATAAGTTTCACTGACGTAATTGACAACTGTATTCCTATATATATATATATATATATATATATATATATATATATATATATATATATATATATATATATATATATATTTAAATGTTAACGTACGTCATACTACTTGAGAATTTTAACACAGTTTCACTCTCAATTGGAACCAATTGAATCGGACAATTCATTTATTATGTTTTTGAGATGCATGTAATTATTGTCATTCATATATTTGAGAAAATATACTTGAACACCTTGTACCCACTACGTTTGATTTCATACACAACCTTCTGATTTTATGATGATGTATTCTTTTTATGATAAGAACATTTATGTACTTGGATTTTGTTTCAAATACCGTACCCATTAGTTAATGTGATTACTCTTCAACGTTAATGTATTGACCATTGACACGGAACGATATGTCTATTACAGTAAAGAGTTATCGATAATTGAAATGGCAAAATATCATACGCGACGTTATTATATTTTGAACGAAGTGGAATCTTATATTTTTTCTAACTCGTTGCTTTTTGTCTCGTCTCTTCATTCCTCTCTCTCTCTCTCTCTCTCTCTCTCTCTCTCTCTCTGTCTCTCTCTCTCTCTCGACAACAGCTGCCGTCCTCTTGATAGGTAGATAGAGTGAACGTGAAAATTCCTCTATAAAAACATCTCCAGCGTTTTCCGTTCCATCCAGTTCATCGAAACAAACATCACATGGATTGAAAATATGAATTTGATTCAATTATTTCACATTTCATCTCTAGTTTTTTTAGTTTTTATTCTGAGTTTATTTGAATCCAACTTCACCACGTTGATCCAATTCAATTATTTCTTCACTCATTTCAGCAACTTTCTTATTAAGCACCAATCTAAGTATGTATATATATATATATATATATATATATATATATATATATATATATATATATATATATATATATATATATATATATATATATATATATATATATGGTAACGAAGTCTTTACGGTAATCTGCCCTCTTGGAATGAGATGTGGTGCTAAAAAGGACCTGTAGTCCTTTTGGTCCTAAATTCCCCTTTGGTCCCCTTTTGGTCCTTTTGTAGTCCTGTTGGTCCTGAAAAGGACTACAGGTCCTTTTTAGGACCACATCTCATTCCAAGAGGGCAGATTACCGTAAAGACTTCGTTACCATCCATCAGCGGCCCTGAAAACCTTCGTTCACACATATATATATATATATATATATATATATATATATATATATATATATATATATATATATATATATATATATATATATATATATATATATATATATATATATATATATATATATAAACCTTATGTAATTATATACATCATGGTATATATATATATATATATATATATATATATATATATATATATATATATATATATATAAACCTTGAATAATCATATAGATCATGATATATATGCATGGTTTTCATATTTCACATCACAAAAATGCGCTCATCCATATTAAGGGACATTTCCGACAATATTTAAATAAGTTTCCATTTCTCTTTTCTAGGGTTTCTAACCCACACATCTTCCACAGTACGTGTAAAAAGTCCGTACAGCCAGATCTCCATCACTCAATGTTCTATTCCAGCCAATGAGAACTAGTCTAATCAACGTTCTATTCCAGCCAATGAGAACTAGTCTAATCACTCTGCTGAACGCACATCTTGTAGTTAATGGCCTCTTAGATCCTACCATCACTCACGGCTTATGTAGCAGTGATTAGCACAGGTTACCGGTTCATTCAAGCAATTCGCTTCTTGCTTGTTTATTAGATGACAGACTCAACACATGCAGATCGGTGGATCGTGGTTAGAGAAGCGCGTGTGATACTCGGCTTGGGCAATACTGTAATTACAGTTATCGATTTACATCACTTACATGTGTGTAGGGAGTTGAATCAATTCGAGTGTAAACGTAGCAGGTATACGCTGCTAGTGGTGATGAGAGGAACTTGTGAAAAGTCAAGAAGTGAAGTTGCGCTTAGAATAGGAAAACGCCATATATGCGTTGTAAGACGAGCGGATAGTAATAGTATGGGTAAAAATGGGTAAAAACTGCTTCGAGTGGTACCAATTTAGCATATTTACTGTTTTAACTTCAAAATGGCTGATCCGATTGAGCTAAATTTTTTTAGAAATGTGTATGAAAATGTAATTCAACTTCCCGCAAAATTTCATTTTTTTTGGAAAATGAAAATATTTTCTTTTTTTTCCGCCATTATATTCTAATGGGTATTTTTGAAATTTTCAAAATTCATGAGAAAAAAGTTACCACCCGATAATGCCACAAAACTATACAGATCTGAGTTGAATGAGCCCATATTGAAAAAAAGTTTGAAGATGATAGCTGTAGCCGTTTGACCTGTGGAGAACCGACAAAAAAAAAAAAAACATAAAAACGAACACCAATTTTTTTTAGTATGTCAAATTGAATCCTCGCTGAAGCTCGTCTAACATCAGTGACATTTATTGAGAATTTAATATTGTTGACTGTTGATTTGTAATTTTTAGTCGGCCATATTGGTATTTATAAGTGCATTCTGTTGTTAGTTCTAGCGCTGAATATCTCGGACTAGATCAAGTTTCATTCAAGAGTCCGGGGTTCGATTTCCGCTATGGTTGACTACCATATTTTATTCACGAGTTCATGTATTTTTATGTATTATTAAATTTTTTCATTTTTGAAGTACCCCGATTTTGACTCATTCTTTTTTCAAAATCCTCAATTTACTGACACCATTTTCAATGAACAGCGAAATTAGAGATTCTCAAGATTGTATTTCGAGAGGCCGGGTTTCGATTTCCGACATGGTCAACTATCCTGCCATGAGTTTTTCAGGTTTCCCTCTGCCGTTTTGATTGATACTTTGATTTTTCCTCAACGTATCGGATAATGAATGTCATCTCATCATCTCATCATCATTCACGGGCGCCAATAGATCATAGTCATCGCTAATACTCCAAAATGGACTTATACTCCATAGTTTCATATTATGGAATTAAACTGGCTTTTATAATGCAGATTGATCAGACATTCGTCTTTATGGCCTGAAAACTACTTCATTATGGGGATGTTTTGCATTGATTCGAAAGTGTAAAATTATTGCGCTCAACTTTGATTTGATTCGATATAAATGGCACTACATATAGATATAAAACAAAATTATGTTCACGTTATTTTCGAATATATCAAAGTCGAGTTAAAAAATAATCCCTCCCCCCCCCCCAAATAAAAACAAACATTCACAATCCATCACGCGATTATTGGTGGAGGTGCCAGTTTTTTCCATGCATTTTTCTTCCCACAACAAATTCTCCAACTTCAGCCATATTTCTTCCGTTTCTTGTGTCATGAGAACAATTTATATATTAATTACGTCTCGAATATTCAAACAAAATCCAACTCAGCACGCAACCTAATTCAAATCCCCACACGAGCCGAGATTATTAACTACATATCAGAGTTATTATTACATTAAAATCTGCTCAGGGATTTGCGAAATACTTTACAATCCTGATTGGTCAATCGGAAAGGTGTCTTAAGTTTGCATTATTTCTATTATTGCCTCAAACACGCATATGATTGAGTGTGGCGTGGGGGTGGGAGGGGGGTGGGAGGGGGTGGGGGGGAGGGGTTAGCACGAACGGGTGTGGTGTTGTAGATATAGACGTGCAATTTCCGCCTGAGTCGCGGCAACCCGCAACTCATAGGGCGTCTCTCGGAGCCGTCGCGGAAAACTGATGCTCGGGATGTTTGGTCGTCAATCATTTAAGATGGGTGAGAACGTGCGTTCGTTCACTCATTTTATAATAGAAATAGGTATATTTATATAAAGTAAGTAATATCATGGAAGTAGTGTGGTATCAAGGTCACTGCTGGGGGTCGAAATGGGGTTGACGGATCCACGGTACGGGGTTCGAATCCTGGCTATGAAATTACTTGGCCATATTATCTTGTCTGAAGACAGATATTTATAATGGTATATTTAACGATGTCAACATAACATTTCATATTAATGTATTCATCTCATTTCAATTCATTTGTGATAGTTGTAATTTTCTGTACTGATTGTAGGCTGTATATATTTAAATATTGTGATAGTTATTTCCATTCTTGGAAGCATTTAATATTGTTCTTCATTCAAATATATGACTCATACCCATTTAATATACAAACTTTCATGTTATAATGATTTATTTGTTAGGTTAAGGTTCTAAACCTTGAGTACTTCAATACTCAAGGAGGACATATTCACATCATACTTATTATATTTGTTTAATCAATATCGTATTGTATCAAACAATAATTCATAATTTGTTTTTATCAATTAGACTGGATTAAATTGAATGATCGAATGTAATCAACATGGTTCCTACACGCATGACGCCAACACTCTGTACGCTTGAATATGGATCGACAATTTTAGTTCATCAGGACAATGAATGAATTCATAGACCGTCTCACTAATCGAAATAAATTCCTGGAAATCTATTCAATGTATATATGGGCCTACACATCCCTCTTTTTTCGCATGCCAATGATTAACAAGCGTATTTCCTGTTATATTTTCACTCAATTTGTCAGTGGTATAACGAGTATCACGCATTCTAGCACATGAAATCATCGATAAACCAAATCTTTGAAATTCCATATCTTCTAAAAACAGATATTAGAAATCTCTTATCATCGAAAAACCAAATCTTTGAAATCGCATACCTTTTAAAAACAAATATTTAAAATCCTTTATCATCGGAAAACCAAATCTTTGGAATCCATACCTTCTAAAAACAAATATTAGAAATCTCTTATCATCGAAAAACCAAATCTTTGAAATCGCATATCTTCCAAAAACAAACATTAGAAATCTCTTATCATCGAAAAACCAAATCTTCGAAATCGCATATCTTCTAAAAACAAATATTAGAAATCCCTCGTCATCGAAAAACCAAATCTTTGAAATCGTATATCTTCTAAAAACAAATATTAGAAATCCCTCATCATCGAAAAACCAAATCTTTGAAATCGTATATCTTCTAAAAACAAATATTAAAAATCATTTATCATCTAAATATCAAATCTTCCAAACACAAAATCTCCTAAATTCTATATCTTCGAAAACCAATCCCTTCGACAGTCCGACAATTTGGGTTTTCGACCAGATGGGATTTCGATGCAATTGCTTATAGCCCATTTTAGTCACTGCAGGCTGGTATGAAGAGAGAAAGTAACGGCAGCAGAGAGAGAGACAGAGACAGAGAGAGACAGACAGAGAAAGACACACAGAGAGAGAGACAGAGTATTATGAACAAGGTGTCAACGGAAGCATTTCTAGCCTCCACCCAGATTGCGAGCCTGCGGCCACGTACTGTACATTCAACATTCAACACAACAAAAGAAAATATACTGATTTTATTATTTTAGAATTTTCCATTTCGTGTTCCATGAAATTAATTTGAATAATTTTCATAAGCGGATGGAAAATTTCCATTATTTTGATATTGATCTGACTTTCTATTCATAAATAGTCTACGGTTGGCATACCTTGTGTCAGAATTTACATAGACGCGTATGATTCACATCGTACGGTACATAGTTTGTCTTAAAACGTATAACGGTGGAAGTAATTTAATATTTATGAGGTGGTTTTCATTTTGGTTCCTTCATAAGCCTTCATGGGGAGACATTATTAGACGAGCTTTAGCGAGGATTCAATTTGACATACTGAAAAAAAATTGGTGTTCGTTTTTATGTTTTTTTTTTTTTTGTCGGTTCTCCACAGGTCAAACGGCTACAGCTATCATCTTCAAACTTTTTTTCAATATGGGCTCATTCAACTCAGATCTGTATAGTTTTGTGGCATTATCGGGTGGTAACTTTTTTTCCATGAATTTTGAAAATTTCAAAAATACCCATTAGAATATAATGGCGGAAAAAAAAGAAAATATTTTCATTTTCCAAAAAAAATGAAATTTTGCGGGAAGTTGAATTACATTTTCATACACATTCCTGAAAAAGCTTGATCGGGTCAGCCATTTGGAAGAAAAAACATAAAATGTGCTAAATTGGTACCACTCGAAGCAGTTCTTAGCCATTACTACCCATACTATCACTATCCGCTCGTCTACATACATGGCGTTTTCCTAGTTAAACTATTACCATTGTAATTTTTATGACCTACAAGAGCTCCTCCAATATAAGTTCATACATTGTCCATTTTCATTTCATTCATAGGTTTTTCAAAATGTATTTAAAGGACGTCACAATCCTCAAATTAGATTCCATCGAAAAATGACGATATTCATTTCCCCAATTCAAGAAAACAACTAGAAATCATTATCCGAATTTCGGAAATCAAAATCTTTGCACTCCTCCTCCAGGACTCGGCCATTTTCCGAGTCGCCTCGTGTATATTATTCGATTGTTGTCATGTTTCTTCACACGACCGGTGATGTCCACTCATGTTCTCTGCAGGATCAAACTACAACTTGTGGTTTCTGACATTGAGATAATGATCTCTAGTTTTCTCCAGTATTGAGAATTTAAATATCATAACTATCCATTGAAATCTAGTTTTAGGGTTGTGGTGTCTTCAAATATATAATAATAGAATGTAAAATATGATATTCTGATGTATTTTTCCGATAGTCACATTCAGTGAAACTTATATTTCATTTTTGAATCAACAAAGAACATAAAATCAACCAGACTCAATCAATAAAAACCATACAAATTTCTTCCATCCTGTTTGCGTGGGATTTGAACTGAAACGTCTTGGATTGGAATTGAAACGCGTTGCTATAGCAACACCTGACTGCTGCTAAAACTGACCGGTGGCTTCTGTTTTCGAAATAAACAATAATTAACTATTTCAAAATCATTCTAATTCATGTGAAGAATGATCGGAAAAATACACCTAATATTATAAAAAATCAATAACAGATATGTTGTCACGATTAAATATTCATTTTTACAATTTGTTTCACACAGATATGAGAACAAATGTTTGTCGTCGAATGAATATTGACAATAAAATACAGCAAATAACGAATCCGTGTCGATGGAGTTGAATACGGGTTGGAGCGTTAGCATTTCGAGAATAGAACGAATTATATTTGGTTCAACGGTTGTGTTGATTTAAAAATTGTCGAATTATGAAACTTTGCACAAATAAACTGTGTTGTTCGCCTGAATCAATTCACAACATCAGTAATATAATATTTCGAACATAACTTTGGTTAGATGAACATTGATGCAATTTTTTCTTTCCTAACGCATTGTATATTGCTGTAAGTGTTCGAGGAGCCATTCCGCAGATTTTAGTGTTTTTGTAAAATTTGTGTTAGATAATTCTTCGAAATATAAGATTGGAATATCAGCTTCGGAGGATTCCATATCCAGAAATCATCCATAATCATAACTACTATATTCTACTATAACTATAACTACTATAATCACTATAATCATACATAACTATGATCTATAACTACTATCCTTGAGTGCAACATACATTTCATTTTTCAAATTATCATTAGTGTCCTAATTTTTTTGGTTATCTCAAATTATCTAGAAAAAATTCCAATCCCATATCATGTTTATATTCAATTATGAAATCATATTTTAATATTCATTCCCATGTATTTTATATTGACCATCCTATCGAGTTTGGAGTCAAGGACCAACAAATGAGTATATATTCACACACATTTTATGTTCTGAATTATTTACAATTCATCATTCTCGACAAACTACATTCCATCAACATCAATTCATCGCAATACAATTTCATTTCGTCACGAGTGAACTTCAGTTCTCCTTCCACTCCACCCTCTGAAAATAATTGGCTTGTTTTCAAGTAGTCTACTGGAATGCAGGCAACCTTCCTACTCGATTGTGGCGGAGTGATACATGAAGTCATCACATACTAATGAGAAATAAGCTTCCGCTCAGAAGTAAAGTGATGTTTGCCAGCACTAGGAGGAGTACTTGACTCACTCATACACTTGTGTAATATACTTGACGACGTGAATACTTGACGCAAACACCACGATACTGTTACCAACGGGTTGGCCATGAATTCAAATTTCATCTTGACACATTCGCAAGTGATACAAATAGATAGATAGTTAAGAGGGTTCATATACGGTGCTTGTGAGAAGGGAGAAAATTATTCTTTACAATTTGTTTCTATGTTTACTGACCAGTGTAATTGAATTTAAAAGTATATCAAAACCAAGGTAATTATGCCCTCTAATTAATATGACATTCCATTTTTGTAAAATTCAATCAGTTTTTAGATTGAATTGCATCACATTGTTGGTAATCATTGACGTATCATCTTAGAACTGATTGAACTCACAGAAATAGAATGTCAACTTAATTGAAGAGCATAAAACTATCTCGGAGTTGATATACTTTTCATTCAATTACACTGGTTTGTGAACATGGACAAAATAGTAAAGATGAATTTCTCTGTTCTTACAAGCACCGTGCATGCACTGCCTTAATACTGAAGAGAGAAATAGAGAGAAATAGAGAGAAATAGAGAGAGATAGAGAGGAATAGAGAGAAATAGAGAGAAATGGAGAGAAATAGAGAGAATGGAAGCAGACCGTCTGAGCAGAGGAAACACATTCCTTTGCTAGTTTTCCTCTTCGTTGCTGTCTGAAGGAGAACCCATAACCACGTTCCAACACATAAGTTTGTTGCCATCATTGAATGTCCCAGAGCCTATTTGTTACGCATTCAGTCGATACTTCATTGATAAAGACTAGGACTTGAGCTGAAAATAGTTCTATTAAATTCGGAACGAAGTTGAGAGAGAGAACTCAGCAATGAATACTGAATACTAAAATGTTTGGTCATAGTTTAACGAAACAATACAGACAAAAATTACTATTTTTGTCAATTTATTATATAAATGCTATTAGATGACGATTATTGTTTGCCTAACGACCCCAGCAACAGCTAGGTTATACGGGATACGAATCAGCAGCTGATTATGAAACTCTGGTGTGATGATAAGTGAAATGACGATTACAAATTCCCGTTTATTATGCGGGACTCGAACCCACGCCCAACGGTGACCCAAATTTCTGGTTCGTTTCCTCATCTGACAGCTACTGCGGTTTTACCTTCGATGAAATCAATCCAAGTCCGAACATAAATTTGTAATTAATGTTCCTCCACATGCTAACTAGAGTTTTTTAAACCAACTTCCATAAGCTTACACGGACTGTTTTCCAAATAAACGTTCATGGCAGAAGTTAAATGCAGTAAACTTCCGTTAAGAGAATATAAACGTTCGAGTTGACCAAGCTTGTCTGTCATATGGTCTGAAACTCGCTCAACGAAATTGCTTTAATCACGGTAAATGATTTTGAATTAGTAGACAGCTTCCCTTACAACTGCAATCAACTGGACCGTGGTTCTTTCAGAGTCGAGATAGAAACGTGAAGACGAATCCAATTGTTGAAAACTAGGAAAAAGTTCGAGATCGATACACAAGTGAATCAAAATGGTTAATTTGGATCTTACGTGGTTAGTTTATACTTTTCGGAGGTTATTTTTTGTTAGACGAGCTTCAGCGAGGATTCAATTTGAAATACTGAGGAAAATTGGTGTTCGTTTTTATGTATTTTATTTATTTATTTTTCATGTTTTTTTTTTATGTTTTTTTGTCGGTTCGCCACAGGTCAAACGGCTACAGCTATCGAGTACAAACTTTTTTTCAATATGGTTTCTCATCTAACTTAGATCTGTATAGTTTTGTGGCAATTTCGCGTGAAGTTGAAATACATTTTGGTACACATGTCGAAAATTTTCAGCTTGATCGGGTCAGCCATTTTGAAGAAAAAACATAAAATGTGCTAAATTGGTACCACTCGAAGCAGTTTTAACCCATTTTCACCCATACTATCACTATTCGCTCGTCTAACAACGCATATATGGCGTTTTCCTAGTATATACATTCAGAAACTGAAAGGGAATGAAGGTGGAACTGTCATTCAACGCATCGCGACCAATTCTCATTTTTTTACATCCTGAAAAAAGTGTTTTCTATAAGATCTATTGGATGAAGTCACAGTATATGTGGAATTGTTATTATTTAATAGTTTGAAACTCACTTAAACATGATGAATTGGGCATGAAGGTAGCCTGAATTACATTTTCAAATAATTATACGATAATGATAAAATCTTGATATTAGTTAAGTATGTGTTAATAACGAAATTGTTGAAGTACAAGTCCGCCACACATTTGAAATGCAAATTAAAACAGAAATTCGAATGAAGAAATGCATACATGAGTGGAAAATTTATATAAGAATATATCAAGAAAATAAGAATTGAACAATACGAAACTACTGCATTTTACACCTTTTGAACACTATCGCATTCTCAACCCTTACGCGACTTCCACTTAAAATAAAATAACGTCCTAGGCTTAGCTAGCTTCAAGAGTCTATGACTTTGATCAACTATTGATTACTAGTAGAGCTAATCTCTATGGAAACATTTCCATTATTGTAAGCACAAATTCGAGACATTATTTTATTTCTCTCTCATTATTTCATTATCATTCTCGTCAAGAGTGCATAAAAACTATTTCAGTTGGTCGCTAGAAAATAATCACTCATAAACCTCCGCCAGAAGCATATATATATATATATATATATATATATATATATATATATATATATATATATATATATATATATATATATATATATATATATATATATATATATTATATATATATATATATATATATATATATATATATATATATATATATATATATATATATATATATATATATATATATATATATATATATAACAATAAAAACATCTGAAAAACACAAGAAACGAAATTGGTCGCAATGCGATCTATGACAATATTACCCAAATGAATCAAAATGTATTTCTGGCTATACCTCATGCAAATCAAGTCGAAGTGGTTTATCTACATTGACCTTTCGCTATTTGTGTGGCGTGGGTTTAATTTCAAGCGTCGACCGTTGTTCCAGCCTACAACGGCAGAGCGGTGGGATATCTTCCGAAAAGAGAGCGCGACCGCTTCCTACCCACAGTTCAATCATGCCAACAATACTACATTCTATCAATGTTGCCAATAGATCGACATAATCACTATCACTGTCGCTGCACCATCATTAGTATAGAATTAAATCCAGATATACAATTCAAATAATTCAATTCCAATCTCGAAAGCATAATATTTCATACATTTCATACATATTTATATACTTTTGTATATTTTAAATTCTATATCATATTTATTATTATTTATTTATTATATTATTTTATATTATATTATATAGTATATTTTATATTTTAATAATTTAATTCCAATCTCGAGAGCATAATATTTCATACATTTTATACATATTTATAAATTTTTGTATATTTTATATTATACATTCAAACCAAACTATCATCATGTTATATTCATTGAAAAAATTCCGGAAAACGAATTAAACCCGTGTTTCGAAACAGAAAATTGATAACAAATTCATACGCGAATCATTTTTCTCCATTCATTAACACAAAATAAAGTAAACAAATAATTATTCAAATTCAGATCGTTTATTTCTAACCATTGTACATAATATTCCATTGGTATTTACAGAGTGCTAGAAATAAGTCCACTGGCAATAATAATTGTGTAACCCAAACCCATTAGAGGTGCATGGATGCTCCAGTGATAATTAAATTTACTGGTGTGTGTATGTGTGCGTGTGTTTATGTGTGTTTGTTATCGACACCATGCGAGGTCTGGTGGGTGAATACACAACGGAGCTCTGAGGTCGTTTTTCGGTCCGAGGTCTTTTTCCGAGACCTCGGATTATTTAGCATTAGATTTGTATTCAATTTGATATTTAGATGATTCCATTTGATTTTTAGCTTGGACCTCATATGGCCCCTTTTGTCAGATTTCAATTTTCACTTAGTTCTAGTGTGTACCCACCAGGGCCGCGCTCGAATAGCCGTCACACACACTTCGCACACATTGTGCGTATTTCTTCGATTGATTGAGGTCAAATTCAAATCTTGAATCGACCAATCATGTCATTGTTGCTCTTTTGAAAATACACTCACTGTGCGTATTCGCTCGATTATTTGAGGTCAGATTCAAACCAATCAATATGCGATTACGTTTGAATCAGCCAATCATATATTGCTCGAGTTCATTTGAAATATGCACTCTGAGCGTATTTTGTGCATAAAGAGAGACCATTTTATTTATATAAACATGGGTCTACAAAATAGCTTAAGTTGAAAATCAAACAAATTAAACGAAATATAGTCGCCTTGTTGTATTTCTATATAGCCCCCTACAAGTACAACAAGAAAACAACAGAAAATTTAATAAAAATTGACATAATTCTTTGAATATCATTTCACACAGGCTACAGCAGCTGATGAATATGATGTCACAGCATGTGTGTTTGGCCGCGCAATTGATATTCATCAGTAACACATTGTATGTAGATTGTAGGTGATTGGCGGTAATTACTGAAACTTTAATTGGAGTCAGGTTGAATGAGTAACGAGTCATGAATCAAATTTCCCCCAAATAAAGCAAATAATAATGAGAGTGAGACAAGACAAAGCAGGCCTCGGAATAATATCATACAAATTGATGATATATATTTTTTGAGCCCTCGGTGGCTCAGTCACCTGACACACTGCTCCAGAACTAAAAGTTGTTGGGTTCGAGTCTCGCATAAATGGCTTTTTTAAAGCGTGTGTACTGCGTACCGGTGAAATTTTTATACCTGCAATAAGTCATTTCATTTCCTTGGGATAAATACGCCTCAATTGTCCCGTGAATGAGTTTTGAGTTATTCTATTCTTTGAGTTCTATCTCGGTTTCTATCAGTACGCCTCAATTGCCACAAGTACGTTGAATTTTTAGATTGTGTGTGAGGTCTTTGAGTTCTATCTCGTTCTATCTATAACGCCTCAATTGTCACAAGTACGTTGAATTTGTAGATTGTGTGTGAGGTCTTTGAGTTCTATCTCGGTTCTATCAGTACGCGCCTCAATTGTCCACAAGTACGTTGAATTTGTAGATTTTTTGTGGGTCTTTGAGTTCATTCGGTTTTATCATCGAAAATTTTCCATCTTGACGGCGTCAGCCCATTTTGAAGGAGAAAAAACATAAAATGTGGCTGAATTGGTACACTCTGAAGCAGTTTTTTACCATTTTCACCACTACTATAAAATCCGTCGTTCTAACAACGCATATATATGGCGTTTTTCTGGTATTACATCAGAAAATGAAGGGGAATGAAGGTGGAACTGTCATTCAACGCATCGCGCCAATTTTCATTTGTTACATCCTTGAAAAAAGCAGGTTCTTCCTATAAGATTATTGAAAGATGAAGTACCAGTATATGCTAAATTGTTATCATCATTAGCTTTGGAAACTATCAAACATGATGACTTGGGCCTGAAGGTGGCCACTGCGGAATTACATTTTTCAAATTAAGATACATAATGATACAATCTGATATTAGTAAGTATGTGTTATAACGAAATTGTTAGGAAAGTGAAAAGTCCGCCACACATGTGAAATGCAAATTAAACAGAACTTCGAATGAAGAAAATGCATACATGAGTGGACAATTTATATAGATATATATCAGAAATAAAAACTTGCAACAATACGAAATACTGAATTTTACACCTTTTTACACTTATCAGCATTCTCAACCTTACGCGATCTTACACTTAAAACTCAATAATAACGTCCTAGGCTTAGCTAGCTTCAGAGTCTTATGACTTTTGATAACTGGATTTACTAGTAGAGCTAATGGTCTTATGGCAACATTTCCATCATGTAAGCACAAATTCGAGACATCATCTTATTTCTCTCTCATATTTCATTATTATTTTCGTCAAGAGTGCATAACAACTATTGCAAGTGTTCGCTAGAAAAAAATCACTCATAAACCTTCGCCAAAAGTATAGATATATATATAAATATATATATATATATATATATTCTATATATATATATATTATATATATATATATATACTACTATACTATATATATATATAATACTATAGATATAACTATATATATATATATATATATACCTATATTAATATCATAATTATTTAACAATAAAAACCACTGAACAAAACAGAAAACGAAATTGGGTCCGCATGTAGCGATATAGACAAGATTACCCCAAATGAATCGTAATGGAGTTCTGTCATACCCATGCAAACAAGGTGGTTATGAACTTGACCTTTCGCCTATTTGTGTTGGCGTGGGTTTAATTGCAAGCGTCTGACCGTGGTTCCAGCCTAAAACGGCAGGGGTGGTGATATTCCCGAAAAGAGAGCGCGACCGCTTCCTACCCACATCTAAATACTGCAAACAATACTACATTCTATCAATGTTGCCAATAATCGACATAATCACTATCACTGTTGCTGCACCATCATTATTATGGAATTAAATCCAGATATACAATTCAAATGATTTAATTCCAATCTCGTAAGCATAATATTTCATACATTTTATACATATTATACTACTTTATATTATACATTCAAACCAAACTATCATCATGTTATATTCATTAAAATCCTCCGGAAAACGAATTAAACCCGTGTTTCGAAACAGAAAATTGATAACAAATTCATACGCGAATCATTTTTCTTCATTCATTAACACAAAGTAGAGTAGAAATAATTATTCGAATTCAGATCGTTTATTTTCACCATTGTACATAATATTCCATTGGTATTTACAGAGTGCTAGAAATAAGTCCACTGGCAATAATAATTGTGTAACCCAAACCCATTAGAGGTGCATGGATGCTCCAGTGATAATTAAATTTACTGGTGTGTGTATGTGTGCGTGTGTTTATGTGTGTGTGTGTGTGTGGTCGAACTTTCCGCAAGGGCGAGCTGGTATAGTAACCCAGGCAACGACCACAAACCTCCATAATCCAATAACCCTGTCGGTAATAAATCGGGTATTGACTACATTCACTTAAAGCATATCAATTTTATATGCACATCATTGGCTAAACGAGACCCAATGAGAATTAGCTCGAATGCGATTGGATGAATTTGCGACTTTAAGTAAGATAATAATTATAATATTGAGATGAGAATAATCCTGGTTTCGACGTCTTAACGTAGCATCGATCGTTAAATTAGTAGCACTATTATACCGACTTGGTTCGTATCTTTATGACTTCCAGCGCCAAGTAGGGCAAATTCATTAATTTAATTCTGTTTTAATGGATCTAATTAAGTGGACTATCTCGATATTACGAGCAATGCAATTATTTTATGTTGTCCTTATAACTGATCTTGATAAAAACTCTTAGGAAGAGATTTATGATATTATTGATATAGTTTGAATCTTATTTAATTTTCAGAGTCTAGACAGTAAAGAAATATGATGATAAAATATTTATTGAGCAAATGATAACTTAGAGAAAATTAATAAAGTTTTGCAGTGACATCTTGAAATATTCCGTTCGGAAGATTCGTTTTCTATATTTGCCCTCTCGGGTTATTCTCATGAGGGTTTTCAAAATTTCGAAATCATGTTTCTCATAAGTGATCAACAGATTGCGGCTCAAACTTCCCAGTTTTGAGTTGGATGTTCAAGCTAGATGTGCCCATTCATCGAAATCATTTCTTTTGTTTGACATTTGAAGTGCGAACAAAAAACGAGAAATACAAAGTTCGAGTACGGTAAAATTGAGTCTTCTCTTCGCTTATCCAATCACAATTGGTTTAATGTCTGATCTCGCCTGTACGCGAAGTTTCGTGAGCAACATTATGAATAGATCCATCATTTGAAAGAATGAATTTGTTTAATGTTTCGTGTTTTAAATGTTTCACCCATATAGAATGGGGTGATAAGATGGCCCTTGTGGAGCCCCGTCCAAACGATCCTACCTTTCATCCATAGCCTCAATTGGGTAACAATGATTATGGATCAAGTTCTGAAGTTATTGAAACAAAAACATATATATATATATATATATATATATATATATATATAGATATATATATATATTTCAATTCAATTGTCTTTATTTATTCCGAAAAAAAAAAATTGCGATATTCAGATATCAGCATTGCTAAATTATTCTGCTCTTCCATATAACCAATACTATTTTAACTTATAACTAAGAATAATAACTGAATGATATTATGGATTCAACAAGATGGTATGAATGAATATTATGATGAAACAGTATGAAATACGATGTATAATGAGAACTGATGGCTATCCTTCTGATCCGATCTATGTGTTATTATGTACATATAGTCTTTTCACTGCAGCTTTGAATGCATATATATATATAATATATATATATATATATATATAATATATATATATATATATATATATATATATATATATATATATATATATCATATATATATATATATATATATATATATATATATATATATATAGTATATATATATATATATATATAATATATATATATATATAGAGAGAGAGAGAGAGAGAGAGAGAGAGAGAGAGAGAGAGAATTTGTATCTCTAGAAATCTCTTATCATATTCATTGCAAGTAGAGTACATCAACTTTCATGATTCAGTTCTCTGTCCTGACTTTTTGTCTCAGTTCTCGTCATGACTAAACTTAGGTCATCTGTGACGTCACTACCATGATTCATGACGTCAGGTGACCCCCAATTCATCCATCAACTGCCAAATCGAGGATATAGATAACACCATATCTATCTTGATCTGGCGTCGCGGCGCTACCGACGCCATGAGACGTCTCGATTTGGCGGTGAAGGATGAAGACTCAAGTCAAAGTTGCTCCCTCAAGTCTTTAAACAGCGAGGGAGTTTTTCTTTTTTTGTCTATCGGTTGAATAGAGCTATATCGGTTTCCAATAACTTAAGCATTATATGAGATCAACGTTTCTACTCCGTGGTTATAAAATGCGTTACTTTTTATGAAACAAAGTAGAATAACAATAAAAACAGAAACACATTATTTTTCTAGAGTAAAGTAGAGAAATGTTTTGAGTATTTGGAGAAAAGGAAAAAGGAGCCACTTCAGTCCTCTATTTAATGACTTTATTCATCTAGTACATGTTGTATTATACAATTTGAGAGGATGTGTGCATGGTGCTTATAGAGAAATTAATACAGAAATTAGAGATAAATCAATAGAGAAAATAGAGAATAGAGAAAATCATCTATACTATATTTTCAATGTTCAAGAACCAATTAATAAGATGGAAAAGTATATACCAACTCCAAGATAATTTCATGGTTCTTGATTATTAGGACATTCTTTTTTTCTCAATTCAATCAGTTCTAAGATGATACTTGGGTGAATCTTATTACATCATTAAAATTCATTCACTTTATCTTCAAACCGATTGAATTCCTAAAATAGGATGTCATATAAATTAAAGAGCATAAAATTATCTTCAAGTTGGAATAATTCTCCATTCAATTTCACTGGTTCGTAAAAACAGAAGAAAATGTTAGATAATAATTCCTTTTTTTTATAAGCACCTTGATTGCACCCCTTGAGATCTTTTGTACATTCACTCTGCTGCAACATTAGCAAGAATGAATGCATTGACTACTTCAGCCAGACGAACTGGCTATCGTCATATCTGTAAATATATAAAAGAGTTCACGCTTAAAGTGTCCTGCATTCGAGTAGCACGTTCCCAGAGAGTCAAGAAGAGTCAAGTACTGACCGATCACATTCAATGATAATGTCACTCTTACTCGGCACTTTTCTCTCTCTCTCTCTTCCTCTCTCCTCTCTCTCGTAGCCTGAGTCCGTGTTGAGACTTGGTCAAAGAGCAAACAAAGTACATGTAAAGAAAGATATATGTGATGTGTATCTACAACTCATTATTATAAACGTGTCTAGTGGTGAAATGGAAACCAATTCATTGAATTATATATAAGTGCATTCTATTTATATATTCATACGTATATACCTTCTTTATTCTTTGATGATATTCAAGTATATGTGCTAACGGAAGTTCACACGGAGATTTCATTAAAATATTATTCTAGTTTAACGGTACTATAAATACAAACTCAATGGCGTTGACATTAAAATATTCCATGAAACTAATAAACCAGATGAATAAACTAATGAAACTAATAAAAACATTATCACCAATATGAATAACGAGCACTTCACAAACTAACCAACAGGTCAAAAAACCACAAGAACTCAGGCCTCATTCAGAACTCGAACCCAATTCTTACTTGACTTCAATTCCCAAGGCATTACCTCGACTACCTGAGACCCGATCGAGGCTAAAAACCTAACGATGAATTAATCAACTCCTAATAGAATATTAATTGAGTGACCTGTAACTTGACCGAAGCACAAAGAAAGTCCCTATCGATTGATATTCCACATAGCATGCTGAAATTCTTCTGAGTATACACGTTACACGAGATCCCACATATTGTTTCCATTGAGTAAACACTCGATTCCAATCACATCTCTAACTTGATGTGATGAATATAAACTCCATGTTTTCCCAGTCCTAATGATCAACGCAAATATTAAATAACGCTAAATCGTCTTTTTTTAACGAGGTTATCTGAATCATTGAACCAGTAATGTAATTTCAACGTTATCAAATAACCGATCTAAGCTATGTAAACCATATAACCTGACCGTTTCTCGTCATTCCGAAACCTAAAGGGAATAATAGATCTAGTCTGTATCAATATACCGTTAATGTGACTGTATAAGGGTATTCTATAGAATAAGGGCGTAACTCTGATAGGAATTGATGTAATGGCATCATTATGATAATACCTTGGATTGAGTTCGATAAAGTGGGGATTATTTAGTTCGGAACACCTTTAATGATTGTTGGAAACTATAATAATGGTAGCAGGTTTGACAATAACGGGTCATTAGAAAATGGAGTGAATTTACGTTGATACTGTTATGTTTTGGTTAGGATTTATTGCCGTCAGTTAAGTTTGGTTTCAAGTCGATATATGATTTATGTCAACTAGAATAATTGATGTACTGAATTATGTAATGAATGTTACGTTCGTGAGTTATTGACTTTCGTGAGAAAATACTAAAATACATGTGGATTAAGTTTCGAAGATTTGGAAAATATAAGTTTATTGATGCTAATTTTGTGGTGTTGTAGGATTTCAACGGTGGAACGAGAAATCAATAAACACGTTTTGTTCACACTAATTGAGAATTAATTTGACTAAACTCAGAGAAAAATGATCTGCAATTCCGAATAATAACGTATTTATGATAGATATCGATATGAGTGATGAAAATCCATTCGAATTCATTTTCTCCTGCGGTAACGCCATAGCTGGTGTCACTGTCAGGCGTGCAACATATTTGTAACAATCAAAAATTCTATTTTTTCAAAAAAATGGATATGCTTACCAATCGAATAAGTGAATATTGACAACATTAGACCAATGAAGCAATGATAAAATTTCATGAACAATAATGCTTTCACATTTTCCAATGTTTGTTTGAGATACTTTCATGTTTTTTCAATTATTCTGGAATAATTTTTCATAACGTGGTCAATATTGTATCCATTGTGATTCAATAATTCATTCAACCCATCAGACGTCATATTCATCATCCAATCACTGAGTGGTAGTTGATTCAAAAAGCTGCGCTAAAAACACTTTGATATTAATTGAGAGGATTTTTAATACATCGAAACTTGATACAAAATCATTGTTATCCAATGATTTCTACGGATGAAAGATGAGATCGTTTGAACGAAACACCACAAGGGCAATCTTACCACCCGGAAAAATATTACACAAAATACCGGAAAATGCGAAACATACGACTGGTAAATTCAACTTTCCACAATCGGACACCTTCTCCCTCCATTCATGCTCTCTCTTCCTCCTGACCATGCACACTTCGGGCAAAACCAACAAGAATATAAATTGAACATAACTCAGTCAATATTTGCACACCAATGGTCTGTGTCGGCCATTATCTTCTTTGCAATGTGGCTTGGTGGCCCGTTAGATAGGAAACAATTCCACTGTTACACATTATCTCAATATTTATTCGCATATAATAATACAAGCTCGATGAGAGGCAAGTACTTGCACCGCGGGGGTAGATAACTTCCAGTCACGCTTCACTATCGTTGTTTTAAATATAGCAGTATCACTTGCTTTATTATTGAAACTAATTAAATTATAATGTTGATATTAGGTTCATTTGAGTAAAGGAAGAAGCCGCTTCCGTGACTCAGTCAACTATCGTTGGTATGTTGGGAAATTTTAATTCTGATTAGTTTCATTATTGATTATGTAGCATATAAAACGATACTTCAAAGAAAACGTGATACAAAGTAGCGTTTGTTCTGATCATCAAACAAAACTCGGCACCTCCACCGATATCTTTTTACAATACCAAATGATCACCGTTAGCTAATTTATGAAAAAAAAATCGAAATTATATCATATTCGTTTCATTTTAATTATATCAAATATAATTGCACTCCGGGATAGATCGAGCTAAATCTGTCCTAACCTCAGATATACGTAATATCATCAGAGGGCTCTGTCAATTATCGTTAACGACAGAAACTGAAGTCACCGTTGGGCGTGGGTTCGAGTCCCGCATAAGGTATGGCTTTTTGTAAACGTCCTTTCACTCATCATCCCTTCACCGTTTCATTGTATCCCACTTATTCGTACCCCCGTATAACCTAGCTGTTGGTGGGGTCGTTGAGGACCATGAAAATAAATAAAAATCAAAGGATAAATGTGGTTCCGATAGGTAATATGACTTGTATTCTTCCGTAGTCTGTCGAGATATCTTTGTTCTTATTTCCATCAACAACGATATTCTTCAATGTGATTATTGAAAAATGGTGAGTTTCAAGAGTTATAATGTTCACGATTGAATTGAAATTCAATAACATTCCTCACTTTTCTTATGCAGTTGTGGCAAACCCATCCAACAGTAAAAATAACCAGATAACTGAAAGTTTATACGGCCAATAATAAAATTGACGGTTACGGCAGTAGAAATAAATAAATAAACGGAAAACAATACAACCATCCGATAAGGGTTAACTACATGCAATAAAGGGTAATCATCCCTTCCTAACCAAACCTTATCTATACTTCATACCCCTATTCTCCGTCCTCGAAACACATTGTTCCGGATTGAATTGGTCCACATTAAACACGTCGAAATTTGATCACAGCTTCCATCTCTAAACAGAGATGAGGGAACATCTCTGTTTAAATTAAATAGCCATTTGTAGGATGCGGTACAGGTTGTTGATCCATGCCCTGGAGAGCAATCGAGGCCGGGTTCGAACGATGTGATTGGGTGGCCGCACGATATGCCTGCCCATCGCTGTGGGGATTGCGATAGGTTTCAAGCCGGCGTTCTCGTCTATGAGCCCGCGTAAGTACGTCACGTACGGGAACCTATGAATTCTCGTCGATGATGCGCGCGAGGCGAGTGGGTCCGGGGGTAGAGCGCAGGAGCGAGAGAGATGAAGAGGGAGTGAATGAGAGATGGAGAGTAGATGAGGGGGGAGGAGAGAGAGGATGTGAGGGAGTGAGTAGAGTGAGAGGGAGGAGTTCGACGCGGAGAAGGGAGCGGGAGAAGGGGGCTGACTGGGATCCGGGTGGCAATAGGGGGTGGGAGTGATTGTTGAGGGGACGACTTCGAGAGGGTCGGGTAGAGAGTCTAGTTGGAAACGTGAGAGGCGGAGATTAGGGAGTGACGGGGAGGAGCCGAGGACGGGAGACGTGTAGAGCGCAGTGCAGCCATAGGATGAGGGAGCCGGTAGCGAGATCCGGAGAGGAGAGGGCAGGAGGGAGAACGGCGCCGGGAGAAGGAGAGACACGGCGGGACGGCGCGCGACCGCAGAAATCCGCGCTGGAGATGGGATGGACGACGGGGAAAAAATCATAAATGAGCCTGCAGCAGGGAAAACCGACCGAGGAGAGAGAGTGGAGGGACTAGAGATATAAGGAAACAAGGGAAAAAAGCAAGTCGCTCTCGGCAGGAGAGGGGCGATGGAGCCGGACGAGTGCAGACCGGCGGGAAGAGAAAGAGCGGGGAGAGGAAGGCAGAGGCAGCCCTGCCCCCAGAGGATAGGCATTTGCACCGCCCCATTGGAGCACACCAAGTAGGAGAAAGGAAGCCCACAACGAGGGGAAGGAAGACGAGACCGAAGCGACGAAAAAAATAGGAGAAGGGGAGAACTTGGCCCAGGAGGGACAAACTAGAGAGAAGGAGCGATAAAAAGAAAGGGAAGGGGACGGAAAAGAAAGAGAAAGGAACGAGAGAGCCCCAAACCAGAGACAAGGACCCCGGAGGGAAGGAGCGCAGAAGGACTCCCGAGAGAACGAGCAAGGCACCCCAGAGGGGAGACAGGAGGTGTCTTTGGCGCAAGAGAACACCTGGGACAAAGGAAAAAGGGAAGGAGGAAAGGCTCAGAGAGCGGAGACGGGATGGTACTAAGGAGAGGACGAGAAAGGCTTGAGGATGAGAGGGGAAGAGGAGCGGTGAGATCGGGACCGAGCAGGAAGAGCGGGAGCGCGGAGGGAGGGAGGAGCTCGATGAGTGAGGGAGGAAGGCAGGGAGACGAGGGAGAGGAGAGCGAGTAGGAGGAGGGCAGGCAGCCCAGGAAAAGGAAGAGCAGTAGAGTGGGAGGGAGACGAAGAAAGACGGAGGGGAGATAAAAGTCATTGGGGAAAGATGGAAAAGGGAAGTAGAGAGAGAGAGATGGAGAGATGAAGTATGGAGGGAAGGAGAGAGGGAGAGATGCGAGAGAGAGAGACGAAGAGGCGAGGAGAGAGGGAGAGAGAGGAGGTAGAGAAAGAAGAAAGGAATGTTGAGATGAGTACTCGGTTAGAGACGATAGCAAGAGGGAGAGGGAGAGAGTGGGGAGAGAAGGAGAGAGGGAGACACATGGGAAAGATGGAAAAAGGGAAGTAGATAGAGATAGATGGAGAAATGAAGATAGGTAGGGAAGGAGGAGCGATGGGAGAGAGAGAAGGACGAGCAATACGGAGACATGACCACATAACGTCCACAAAGTGCGATGAAAGGGTTATATGCGAAGAAAAGAAGTGATGTAATATTATATCTTTTTCACTCTTTTTAATTTTACTACTTTCCGTTGTGCAAAGCCATTCATGAATATTTGCTACATTTGAAAAACTATATTCTATGCGAGAACTGATGAACAGGATTACAAGAAGAGGAAGATTAGGATTTACAAAAATGTACGTAGAAACTTACAGAGGTCAAGTCAAATTATATAAAATTAACTGTATAATGAATTACCAGAAGCTGTTAGAAATTTAGAATCTTTGTCGTAATTTGAAATCGAATTGAAAAACTCTCATAGGTACAGTTTATTATTCCTTCAATGAATATATGTTAACATGACTTTGGTCTAGAATGTATCTCAAATCATACTAAGTGTTTCATGTTTTGAATTTTGGACGTAATTAATGTTTGAAATATGCTGACCTTTCTCAATCAAAATGCAACTCATCATAATTATTCATTGTTTGAAATAAATTCTCAACATCCTTTAGTAACATATTGTCAAGTGTTCTATATAATTATTGTATGTGGTTCCAATCGAGACAATGAATACATTATCATTATTACCAATATTATTAACGAATAATAAAATTGAATCATAGAAAAATGCTCGATTAGTCGAAGTTATTTCCAAACTTTCCCCCATGTAGCAGAAGATATTATGACGGGTCTCTGAAGTATAAACCTGGGAATTTGTTAAACGTTCCAGTTTCCTGATGATTAATGACATGAAATTTCACTCAATGATTAATGAACGCCCAAAGAATTTTATTGAAATTCAGAAACATCTGCTCAGTGTCAATTAACTAAATGAAAATATCGAACATCAGAACTTTCAAGTTTGATCATTTTTTATTTTTCACCTTTTTAATCAGTACTTTATAAGCCAATACAGTGGAATGCCTCGATTGAAGTATAGCTGGCGCTCGAATTCGAATACGTTTAATTAATGCTAGAGTGGATATATATAGGCACTCAAGCACTCATGCTGATTGTTAGAATCAAGGTAGAATGTATCGAACATGTTGTCTTTAGCTGGAACTGCCATTATCTCACCTTTGTTCCATTAGTATTCTCGATGTCTAGTTCACGATTATTTGAAATTGCATTACATTACTATTTTTTGTTATCAATTATTTCTGTGCCTCGCAGTATGGATTGTTGGAATTGAAAGGGTGTCAATCACCAATTTATCAATTTTTGATCAATCAGTATGTACTATTGATGTCATCAATATTTCCATGAATCCTCAATTTGAAAAAATATACTATGTGTCATTCAGCCGAAATACTTTTAGAATCAAAATGTTCCAATACTGGTTACTCTTGTTAGTAGAATGTAATAAACCATGCAATGTTTTATTCTTATTTCTTACTCCAACTACTTTAAATATTACTCTTTGGGTATGTGAAATATCTTCGATTTTGAATTTGTACTCATCATTCACTATTTTAACCCCATTTTAAAGTCTTTGTGGATGTTTTTGTTGTATTTGTGATTTTCTTTCCGTATCAGTGTTTTCGACCAATGAAAAAAGAAGTATTCTGGGAAACAGTGGTATCCATGGAAATGAAGTTATACATTTCATCCTCAGAACTTTTCATGAAAAATATCATCAGGTACATTGAGGAGAGCTAACTCTCTGAAATACTATGCACAGTACAAAATGATAGTAATTAAACACTTGAATGAAACCATATTCATGAACTTATCGCCTGTGCAGAATGAATGCACTCTGAGTAGTATTTTCTTGAGTATTTTCCTTACAATTGGCTCAAGTTGTCATCAAGTATTTTCACTCAAAAATATTGATTCTGTATTCACTTCCCAACGAATAAAAAAAATGGGATGAATATTGCAATTTTCCATATTTCATTGCAACGTCGTACCCTTTTTTATTCCTCTGAATTGATCACCCCTCTACTGAGACGAGTAGTCGAGTGGGATATCATACCGAACCGTCATTCAGGAGATATGGGTTCGATTTCCGCCATGGTCGACCATCCTAACATAGGTTTTTCGTGTTTTTTTTCTTTCGTTCAGGTGAATAATGGGATAGTTCCTTAACAACAGGCCACAAGACACTCTTCATCAATATCCAAGAACACATACACTCATCATCTCAAATATCACTTACCGACGCCAATAGATCTTAATCATAAGTACAGTCCGATTATATATTTTTTAAATCACCCCTTTCCCTCTTTTTCTCCCTCTCTCACTCTCTCTCTCTTTCTCCCTCCCTCAATATCTCTCTCTCTCTACCTCTCCCTTTCTATCTCTCTCTCACTATCTCTCTCTCACTCTCCATCGCTTATATATATCTCTCTCTCTCTCTCACTCTCTCTCTATTTCTCCCTCTCCTCTCTCTTCTCCCTCTACTCCTCTCTCTCTCTCTTTCTCCCTCTCTATTTCTCCCTCACTATCTCTCTCACTCTCCATCGCTTATCTCTCTCTCTCTCTCTCTCTCTCTCTCTCTCTCTTTCTCCCTCCCTCAATATCTCTCTCTCACTCTCCCTTTCTATCTCTCTCTCACTATCTCTCTCTCACTCTCCCTCTCTCTCTCTCTCTCTCTCTCTCTCTCTCTCTTTCTCCCTCCCTCAATATCTCTCTCTCACTCTCCCTTTCTATCTCTCTCTCACTATCTCTCTCTCTCTCTCCCTCTCTCTCTCTCTCTCTCTCTCTCACTCTCTCTCTCTCTTTCTCCCTCTCTCTCTCTCTCTCTCTCTCTCCCTCTATATTTCTATCTCACTATCTCTCTCTCTCTCTCCATCGCTTATATATCTCTCTCTCTCTCTCTCACACCGCAGTACGATAGGAACAGTCATCACGTCATATTGATGGCTTCTCTAGAAACGAGCGTCCACATTATTTGCTTGAGTCGGAAAATGTACTTACATGAAATCTCTCATCCATGAAGATTGGCAATTGTTGGTAGTACTTGAAGAGAGGCGAGTTGTTAGGTTGGTAATGGAATTGTGTTGCCACTACCCAGCACTCAATGCTGCGCGTCACCTCACCAGAATATTGGTAGGTTGGTACTCCTACACTTGAAAGGATTGCCAGTTCAAGTAGACCCACTGTTGTCAGCTTGGATGGACTCGGTTCTATATAGAATATAACAAAATGTTATTTTCCTTCTTCGTCTTCTATCTCTCATTCAAGATGTAAGAATAATATTTGATAGATTTGCTGAGAAATGGTTAAATTTCTCTCGATGCTTTTTGCTTATATCCCAATCCAATTTCGAATGAAAACAACTTTTGTGGATGTCTAGGTGATGCAATTCTCGTGAGTCCAATCAGAAAATGCAGCGTGTTTTTTTTGGCGCGCAATTCGTATGTAATATTATGAACATATTTCCATCGTTATTTCGCGGTGGTTATACGACGTTCTCTTTCGGTTATAGCTTGAGATGCCAGCGTATGTATACACTGTGTTACTTTAGACTGGGCAAACGCAGCATATGCGTTGTAAAATGAGCAGAATATCCCTATGAAGTTCACCCGGAAACTCATCGAATCTAGAAAGCCGTGAAAATTGAAAATTAACTTATGATATCCAGTTGATGAAAAAAAAATTTCACTTCATTTTTTCAGAACGGCTGGTCCGAATTGAAACAAATTTGTAAAAATGTTCAACATTTTTGTGTTCACATTCAGATTCAGGTAACAGTCTTGCAGTTGAATCATGTTTTTCGAAACTGATTTTCTCAAAATTTCAACTTTTGAATATAGAATGTGAATACAAATATTGTATCTCGGGCAATTTTAACGATGGAAATGTAATTCTTCGTGTAAAATGATTACAAAAACAAACCTAATAAACTGAGCTCATAAAACGAGAATATATTTTCCTACCATAATGTCTCTTGCCTCAGACCCCATATAATCTAATGCTTTTTTTCATGAAACTTCCTCAATTATATCTTTCATCAAGGTTCACATTCCAACCATACGATATATTCTAAAAAAAAAAACATCTCATCACAAATATCCACGTTATTATTTTCTCCAGTTCCACAAGCTAATAATAGTATATCTCCCATCGCAGTTTTACTATCTCATGTATTATCTGATGTAATCTCGGCTGAGAGGTGTTGAGGCTTGTAAAGCTGGTTTATAGCACCTCAGTAAGGTGTAAGTCCATGACGTCACGTATATATATATGTGTGTGTGTGTGTGAGTCAACGATAAATGACCCATCTTGTACGGTTACCTCATTTGTTGTGTCTTGACAAGGGTCCACTAACTTGTACTGGAGAAAACTCTGAGAATCTGCCTTCTCAACCCCAACGCCTCCCTCTTTTTCACCTCCCCCCCCCCCACCCCTCCCACCCCTATCTACTTCTTGTTACTTGAACCGTCTAACCAACGGGGTAAATGAGCCGTGAGCCAAGACCGTAATTATCTTCATTCATCGGAAGCAGATCTTCCTAAATATATATATATATATATATATATATATATATATATATATATATATATATATATATATATATATATATATATATATATATATATATATATATACACGAGTTATCTTGGATAAGCTATAACTTCTTCAATAGTTCTGCGGAGAGTTAGTATAAAGCTAGACTAGCAATACACTTAAGAGCGGGCTGAGAGTGATTTTAATCAATTTTCAATTAAATTCCTATATATTATTCAATCTAGTTAATATTTGAGGAGAAGAAATAATTCAATAAAATATGAATGTGTATTATTTTTGTAGGTTTAGAAACTTCGGTACACATAAGTTATTATTCACGAATGTAGTTTTCTCATTCAATTTCCCACAAGTAAATTACGTGCACACACATGATGAAGGATTGAAATTATAATATGATTATTCCTCGAAGTCAGCTTTTGTCTGTACATGTGTTAACTATATATTCATAGAGTGACGTGAAGATGCGTGGAGGTTGACTTCGTGGAAGGAGGTGAAGTTTAGAGGTGTTGGATGGATACAGGAGAAGGGGGGGTTATAGGGGGAGGGGGGGGGAACTTATATAATACAAGCACACCTAGTTTCACACAAAACGAAACATTCCAAGTTGTGAAGGCGATGTAAGAGAGAGAGAGAGAGAGAGAGAGAGCGCCTACCATATACAATTCCCTCAAGACTCACAATCCCAACAGCGCAAGAGAAAGGACAGACTTTCCTCTCCATCAACTACTCGCACTTTCCAACATCTTCAGTAGTTCGGAGAAACTCAAAGTTAGCTTAACTTCAGTTTAACTCTTGAATTTTGCTCATTTCTGTCGACGAGTAATGAGATTAACTTCATTGTTTGCCACTTACTGCTGTGGCTAGTACTAGAGGTACTCTGGTCTTTGATCAGATAATGAATGAATTGGAAGGTGATTAATTAATTCAATTAGAACAAGTTAATCAACTAAATGCGATCGTGGATTCAGTATGGTCTACAAGTTTGATGCTTTCTAAATAGTTCAATTCCAAATCTATTGACGTTTCGTACTTTGGAAATGAAACCTTGCTCGAAATATTTTTGTTTCTGAAATTTATCCTGCTTCTTAGATTAATTGCACCGTTAGTTTTTATCTGATAACACAGTTTTGTTTTGTTGCGATTCTGCATTTCACGCTTCAGTCGTCTATTGACGTCGAGAAGGTTTTATTCAATGGAAGTTGAGAGAAGTTGAGAGTTTGACGATTACAATTTGTACTTGGAATTATTCAAATGTAAATTATTATTCAATGAACATATAACACATTACATACACATATGCCCCACATATGAGCATATATTGAATACATAACATGTCATTGGAGTCAATTACAAAACATATGCAATAGAACTGATTACAGATATCATACGAATACAATTACATACATAAACACACACACACATACACATATATATATATATATATATATATATATATATATATATATATATATATATATATATATATATATGTATGAATATATGTGTATATATATATTGAAGGATTTCTATAAAACCAGTACGGATCAAGCAGAAACCGTGATGATTAAAATTGGAAATAGAGAAGTACTTGATGGGAGAAACAGAAATGGAATAATCCAAGATTTTGAAGAGTTGGTTGATGCGACTAAAAACACATTCGAAAGAGGTAAACGTATTGTATTTGTTGGTTTGCAAAGTATAGCAGGCAGGCATCTAAATGATGAATTAGAGAACTTGGTTTTGAAGAAAGGAATGAATTTTGTACATCTATCATACATAGGAGGATATAAAAGTCACAGAGCGGAATGGGAAGGGAAAAATGGAGACGAATTGCGTCAAAAAATAAGTATGAAGTACAATCAAACGGTAGAAAGCCGCATCACAATAGAAGAACATGATGTGAGAAATAAGAAACAAAAATGTTTCGATAATGACAAAGAGGAGAAGCGATATCAGGATTTTTGCCAGACTCGTTGGGTATGGAGAAAGCGTTGACGATAGCTAATTTAAGGAAGATGGGAGGAGAAGGAGACGGCAAGGAGTTTTTGGAAGCGGGTTGTATGGGACAGGTCGAATTTGGAGAAGACCTAGTCAGGCGGCAGGAAAGAGATGTGAACATGGAGGAGGAAAAATTGTAGGAGGAGAACAAGAATAAAAAATCCAAGTAGGAGGGGAGAAGAAGAGAAAAACACAAGAATGACAAGAATAACAATGGGGACACTAAATATAGTGACACTAACTGCCAAGACCGAAGAGATTGTTGATATGATGATAGAAAGAAAGGTGGATATACTGGGACTTAGTGAGACAAAGTGGAAGGGAAAAGGAGAGAAAAAGCTAAGAGGTGACTTTAAGTTGATGTGGTCAGGTGGTGAAGAGGGAAGAAGTGGGGTAGGCATAGTTGTAAGCCCCAAGTACGTGGGGAACATTTTGGAATTGGAAGCAGTCAGTGACAGAATGATTAAAATGAAGTTGGGGTTGGAAGGTGAATGTATTGACATCATCCAGGTATACGCACCGCAGTCTGGCAAATCCAGAGAAGAAAAGGATAAGTTCTGGGAAGACCTGGATAACCTCATAGGCAAGAATGAGGTGGTGGTGCTCGGCGACTTCAACGCCATGGTAGGGGATGAAAGGAAGGGGTTTTGAACAAGTGATGGGCCCACATGGATGGGGAAGAAGAAATGCAGAAGGGAAAAAGATGCTAGAATGGTGCGGAAGAACATCGATACGAATAATGAATACGTGGTTTGAGAAGAGAGATGATCATAAGATTACGAGGTATGGATTCGGTGAGGACAATCGAAGGTGTAAATCGGTCATAGACTACATTTGCGTTAGTAGGAAAGTAGGTAAATACATAGAGGACGTGGCAGTAGTACCATCAGTGGCACTGGACAGCGATCATAGACTGCTAGTGGCCAAGGTGGGAATTACAAATCGTGGCAGGATACGAGCTGAATTTAGAGTGACCAGGATTAAGACATGGAAATTGCAACACTATTTGGAAGGTGGAGAGTTCAGAAGAAAAATAGCAGAGATAGCTCCAAGTGGAGCAATTGGTAGAGTGGAAGAGGAATGGTTTGCCTTCAAGACGGCATTAGTGGATATAGCAGAAGAGGTATGTGGTAGAGCTAAAGGAAAGAAGAAAAAGAAAGAAACTCCGTGGTGGAATGCAAGAGTGAGAGAAGCAGTGAAAAATAAGAAAATCGCTTGGCGTAGGAAGGAGGAGAACCACTCGGAAGAAAACATCAAGGCTTATGTAGCTATCAAAAAGTCAGTGAAGACAATAGTACAAGAAGAAAAGAAAAGGTCAAGTCAGGAGTTTGCAGACAAGCTTGAGAGAGATTTTGAAGGAAATAAGAGAATGCTGTACAGCCTCATAAAAGGGAAAAGGAGGTCAGATGAAGAACAGACATATATGAAAAGAGAGAATGGTAGTATAACGAATGATACGGCAGAAATTAAAGCATTGTGGAAGGAATATTTTCAAGAACTTCTGCAAGGAGAGGAAGAGCAACAACAAAAAGAGAGAGAATATGATACGAGTATAGAGAAAGAAGAGGAAGAACAAGAAGCTCCAGGGCGTGTCGAAGTAGTGGAGATGTTGAAGAAGATGAAAAATGGGAAGGCGTCAGGAATAGACGAGGTTAATGTGGAGATGATAAAAGAGTCTGGAACTAAGGGGATAGAATGGCTTTGCAGAGTGATTGAAGCAGCGTGGAACCAGGTGGAGGTCCCAGAAGATTGGAGAAAAGGTATCCTGATACCGATCTTCAAGAAAGGAGACAGGAAGCAATGTTGTAATTACAGAGGAGTAACGTTGTTATGTCAAACTGCAAAGCTATTTGAAAAAATCCTGGAGGGGAGACTTAAAGAAAAAGTTGAGACGTCATTAAGGGAGGAGCAGTATGGGTTTAGGAAGGGGAGGTCAACTGTGGACTTGATTTTTGCAGTGAGACAGCTGATGGAGGGTAGGTGGGAAAGGGGAGAAGCAACGAGGATGGTGTTCCTGGATCTGGTCAAGGCCTATGACAAACTACCCAGGATAGAAGTTTGGAAGTGCCTGGAGAAAAAGGGAGTGGACAGAAAACTCATCAAGTTAATTCAAAGCACCTATAAGGATAGTAGAAGCTGTGTGCAGACCAGTGGGGGAAGATCTGAATGGTTTGAAGTCCGTGAAGGGCTAAAACAGGGCAGCGTTCTTTCCCCGACACTATTCACAATAGTCATGGATGAAATAATGCGAGAGGTAGAGCCTGATGACCGGATTGACACGAGAACATTTGTCTATGCGGACGATGTTTTAGTGTGGGGAGAGTCAAATGAAGAGCTGCAAAGGAAAGTATCCGAATGGGAGAGAGTCACAGTCCAGTATGGCTTGAAGATTAGTATAGAAAAGAGTGAGTCGATGGTGATGGAAAGAGAAAAGGGAAAGAAATGTCAGATTAAGATACAAGACGGGGAATTCCAAGAGAAAGAAGATTTCAAATATCTGGGAAGCATTTTGACAAGGGATGGTAAAGTGGGGGAAGAGATAGAGAGTAGGGTGCAAAAAGCGGAGGGTTTTTACCAAAGCGTCAGGAAATTGCTGTGGAATGAAGAAATACCGAGGAAGTGTAAGATCTTATTATATATGACATACTACTTGCCAATACTGACATATGCAGCAGTGACCTGGCCAATGGGGGGAAGAGAAGAAGGGAAAATGCAAGCCGCAGAAATGAAATTTCTGAGAAGTGTGGCAGGAGTGACAAAACTTGATAAAATAAAGAGTGAAAAGATCAGGAAGGAGTTAGGAGCGGAGACCCTGAGTTTTAGATTGGCCAGGGAAAGGCTCCGTTGGTTTGGTCATATGATGAGGATGGAGAGAGGGAGAATACCTCGGAGAGAGTTCGAAGAAGCCAAGGTGCAAGGGATGAAGAAGGCGGGAAGACCGAGAATGAAGTGGATAACGGAGTGGAAGAGGCCGTGGAACAGAGGGGTGAATGTTGGAAGACGATTATGGAAGAAAAGTGGTGGGAAGATAAAGTGAGATGGAGGGAGTTGGTCGGAAGACAGGAAGAAGGAGAAGATAGAGACGAAGAGGGGGGAGTGCCAGACCTGGCAAGTCGACTCCGAAAAACGCAATTGCCCTAGAAGTACGGTGGGACAACCCACCCCCCGACCCAATTCAGTTTGGAACCGGAGGCCCCAGATATTTATTATTATATATATATATATATATATATATATATATATATATATATATATATATATATTTGACTAATGATGAGAATTGGTTATTTCAAATCGTGTTAATTTAATTGAAGGATGAACGTTCCAACGAAAATGAACTCGTCCATTCAAGGGTTCAAATCTTGATATAAAAGTGTGAAAACCAATTCAAAATGATCTAAAAGGAATATTTGATGAGATGTGAAAATCCCTAATTCATTCAGTGAATGTAGTGAGCCATGTAAGTCATAGCATTCATACGACATCATTAGGTGATGTCATATAATCTCATACCATTTATCTCATTTTATTTCTTCTATGAGATAAACTCTCAGACGTGTACGTAACATAATGACGGTAGTTGAGAGTATAAACATGGTTTGAATCATTCATAGAGTTCACGTTTTTATAACATTTCCCCTAATGACTTGGTGTCAGATACAAGTGTATTGGGCACGCTTGCGAGTGTTGAGTAGTACAAGCTTTTGTAGCTCACTTATTTATTGTAAGATTATGTATGTTTATGGAGATGGGTTATATATTCTGATAATTGACTTTATCGAAGGGTATTCTCAAGTATCGATTGAAAATTGATAATTTATTCAATTAAAATCCATGATCCAAAATCAAGAGTGGAGAAATACATGCCCAATGTTAACAGCCATTCCTCTCAGCTTCCATCCTAATTATAATTGATATGATTCGAACCAATTCTTCTGAAATTCGTGAGATATTTATTATTTGAATATTATTCTCATAAAGCTATATTCGGCGAATATAATTTCGTGGAGGTGCCGTGTTTTTTGAATTATAAGTTGTTCAGATCGCTTTTGTGGTGTGATGTACAAACGGTTCTAAAGTTATGTCCTCAGCTTCAGTTCAGGAGCAACATGGTTTTATGTAAAGTTATTGATGAAACACAAATACACAATTATTTTCCCAATAATATTAGAAACATTTCAATTAAAAAAAAACGTTCGAATGACTCAGATGGTCTAGATACTGCTCTGAAGTCTGAAGCCAGCCGGGCGTGAGTTCGAGTCCCGTTGCGGGCATGGATCGTGTAACCGTCATTTCACATATTATCACTCCATAGTTCCAAAATCGTTCCAATATATATGTATATATATATATATTGTCAGTATCCCCATATAATCTATATGAGTTTTGTTGGGGCTATACAGCAGCATTAAATATATAACAACATAATAAATATATATAAAAATATCGTCATGAAAATAAATATTGAAAAAGTGAGTCTTCGTCGTGTGATAGGCATATGATTCTTTTGAAATATAAATTCCTAAGCCGCCTACTTTAGTTCCGCATTAGGTTTCCGGTGATATTCATTTTAATATAATATCTTCTCTCTGTTATCGACTCCACGATGTTAGTATAGCTGAGTCTAATAGAATACGTAATGTTGGTTTTCATCGAATGTAAGAAAGATGAGTTTAACTTACATAATCCGTGTTTTGCGTGATGGAAAAACAGGCTTTTAAATACAGGATTATAATAAATACCTTTCCTCATTGTGGTATTTACTGAAAGTGTTTGTGGAAAGGGAAGGTGTGTTCTTTGGGGACTATTACAGTAATCCTTGGTTGAATAATTCACGTCGCTTCTTTTTGAATACGTTTTCAATTCGGTTTCAGAATGATCGATGGTATTCTCTCGGAATATGAGCTAGAAACAAAAGTTGAGAATTAAAATTTCATTATCTGACTTACATTATCAGTAGCAATTTCACAAGTTTGAAAAATGTAGTTCCGTATCAATTCTGGGAGTTGACGTGATAATTTCACAGATTTTATTTTGGAATTGACTTGTGATTTTTTCGACTAAAGCCATCAAGTGATATTTGTTTTGGTAGAGTCCGACCGCGCAAGAGTGTTGACGGCGACGTCGGAGGGTGGTACACATTGGAAACTTGGACAGAAAGTGTTGTGTATCTTGAGATATGAGAATAATATGTAGATGAGGAGAAGAGATTAATAATTCATTCATTTCATTCATTCATTTCATTCCATTATACTATTTCTTATTTAACAATGGCGAATCTCCAGTTTAAATATACAGTTCATAAAAATTTGAGTAGATCAAAAGTATAAAAAGTAAAAAAAGCAAGATGTGGTTCAGTGTCATTTTGGAATGTGGGTTTAGAGATCAAATAGAATAGTGTTGAAAGCAGAGTGTTTTGGTAAAAGAAGAGGAGAGAGAAGGAAGATGATAATAAGGACTCGAAATTAGCAGGAGCCAAGTGGAGAAATGATGCTCTGGTGTTAGTGTTCAACACACCATAACCAAATATGATTTTGGTTTTCTGATATGGATATTGATTCTACATTCTTTTCAGAATAATAATATTCTTGGGTATTCCAGAACGATGCAAACTCTTATCCAGTGAAACGTACATTCCAACAGTGAATTTCAATATATATGTCAGAAGTAAGAATCCGACATTTACGTTCATCTTCCAATATTGAATGAATGAGAACTCATTTTGTCGCAATGTTCACAATTTTCCGTTCACTACATCTCTGTGTTGACACATTGTCAGATATTATCAATACACATATATATATATATATATATATATATATATACATACGAAAGCTTGAACGACTCATTTCATGAGAAATGATTATAGGCCTATTTAGAGGTATTTTAGTCGCTTTTCCATGTAATTTATTAGATGCTCTAATGAATCAATAAATACATAAGAAACGACTAAAATACCTCTGAATATAATCATTTCTCATATATATATATATATATATATATATATATATATATATATATATATATATATATATATATATATATATATAAATATATATAAATATATAAATATATTAATTGAATACCTTCTGGAAAATTCAAATTCCACATGGAATGTTCCTCTCTGACAACTCTCAGGTCAACTTAAACATATGCACATCCAGTTCCTGACCGCAATCACCTATTCCAGCCAGGTCGTTGAAAACATGTAATTCTCGATCACTGTTTGACCGACGTGTCAGCCAAGTTTTCGCTCAAACAAGTCGTGTGTTGTGCTCTGTGATCCAAGCGATCGTGCTCGCCTTTGGCCGGTAAAACAAACACAAACAAGGCTGGCCAACGTGATTATGTGCTGCGAGAGAACTCATCTCCATCGTGACCGCCACATCTGAATGTCAAAAGGGTTTACTTCGTTAGTTCACTTGGGTCAGTGCCACGTGTGTTTGCTTGCACCTTTGAGGCGGTATAGTCCTATTTGATGATATGTGTGCGGATGAACGCTTCCCGGTTATAGGAATAAAGTAAGTCTGGAATTTATACTGGTTGACGAGGAAGTTGAGGTTTTGAATTCGGAGCATTTTTCGAATATTTATTTATTTAACTGATTCTCATGTACATTAAGCTATTTCGTATTATTTGGTGTTCAATGAAACTGATTTGATATAAGGTTCAGTAGAACCTGGTTGATTCTAGTTGATAGTTAGTTGATCAATTTGTTATTATCCTTGGTCGCATGTGCTATTTACATACATTTACCAAGTCCAGTTAGACTTTATCTGAGAGTTGGTGAAACAAATACCATGTGTAACCATGGTGATAGCTATATTAAACTGCCGGTTAGAGCTACTCCCACGTTGATAATACCGGGCCTAAGATTCGTAAATCTGACTCTTAGCCTTATTCTGAGAGTGGGGTTCAAACTTCAAACTTCAAAACAACTACTTACTGCCAGTTAGAGCTGCTCTCACGGTGGTAATACCAGGCCTAAGATTCGTAAAACTGACTCTCGGTCTTCTTCTGAGAGTGGGGTTCAAACTTCAAACATCAAAACAACTACTTACTGCCAGTTAGAGCTACTCTCACGTTGGTAATACCAGGCCTAAGATTCGTAAATCTGACTCTTAGTCTTTTTCTGAGAGTTGGGGTTCAAACTTCACACTTCAAAACAATTACTAACTGCTGGTTTGAGCCACTCCACATTGGTAATTCCAGCATTTTTTTTTTTTTTTTTTTTTTTTTTTTTTTTTTTTTTTTGTTATATATTTTATTCACACAAAAAAATACAAAAGACAAAATACAAAACAACAAGATAAAAATAAACATTTAGATGTGTGAAGCCCGCATAAGGGTAAACCCTTGTGTGCGGGCTCACTGATCAACATGGACAAATAATAAATTCAGCCAGCACAGAACATGAGAAGCATGAACATGTAAGAACATGTAAGACTGAACATGTAAGAATGATAATAACAATAAATAATAATAATATAAGTGAAGTTTTGCGTGGAGTATTGAAATATTTTTACAAAATAACAAATCTTTCATCATATAATATAAACAAAAATTAAATTAAATATTCGAATTAAATTAAATATTCGAATTAAATTAAATTTTTACCAGTACTCAAGGTTAAGACCAGGTTTTGCGAAATGATATTCAGCGATCAAGAAATAGTTGTAGGTTCACTTGTTTCATGTTTGGTTACGTGAATAGTTTTTGTATTTCACTGAATAGTCAGATAACTAATACTCACTTGAAAGTGAAAAGACTGTAACTAAGAATAGAACCGTCTCTGAGCCGAATAAAAATGAATCCAGTAGTCAATGAGGACTGATATGATGATATTTTTTATCCTTTTTTATTAGCGAGTACTCGATTTATGTGGACGAAATCCTGAAACCGATTGTTCTAGCGCTTATATATATATATATATCCATATATATATATATATGTAAGTCAATGTCAAATCATAAAAATGTGACCAATCTGGGACTTGAACCCAGGACCTCTTGGTTTGTACCCAATTGCTCTACCACCTGAGCTAATTGACCACCTAGATTCAAGTCGAATATCCGACACACTTATATGATTTGACATTGTTTTGAGAAACGACTCTCTTGGGCTTTGTCTTTTTACAGATCAACAGATTCCAAGGTGTAACGATTAGACGTTACCACAGGTCCTTGTGTTTCTCTTTTAACCATCACCTAGGCTCAGGATTTGTATTTAACAACAT